>OY755182.1:8789947-8828352 GCA_963576735.1 Bedellia somnulentella
GTTTAATTTAAAAGGAACATAATCTTATATATGAAATTCACGTGTCACGTGTCACCAAACTCCTCCGAAACGGGCAAACGGATTTAAATGAAAGTTTGCATACACATTCAGTAGGTCTGAGAATAGGTTTATAACTATTTTTATGCTTCTAAGTGATAAGGGTTGTCCACCCCTAGCATTTTATATTTATTAAATAGACTAGAAATTTCATGGAAATAATGTTTATGGCAAAACAACGTTTGCTGGGTCAGCTAGTGTATATTATAATCGACTAATAATTCCTACATGATTTCTAAATATACAACTTTAGTTACTTCTAGGAAGCCAAAAAATCCCCTTATTTTATTAGGACTGACACAACACACACCAGTAATGCTTGGTCTGTTATCCTTTCACCAATTGACCAAAACATTAAGACCCACAATCTCAATGTAGTTTAAATTATGACTTATTCATAATATCTCCATAATTTATCACGAAGTTCCACTAAGTAACCCGCTTTATAACGATGCGATAAATGATGTTAATTTTGAAAGAAAGAAGCACGAAGTTAATACTAATATTTGTTAAGTGTGTAATTAAATTAACCATGCTATTTGATCTTATCTAAAATATTGTGAAGGGTAACGCCCGCATTATAAAGACCGTCCGCCTCATTTCATATCTTTTTGTTTGTTGTCAATTAAATATTCGCTCGTACTTCGTTCTTTGCTTTCTTTGCTTTCTTTACTTCCTACTTTACTTCTCAGAGCGGCAATGAAGTTTTCACTGTCTGTATTGCAGCTCTTAGCAGGCTGCTGTTGTCCAATACATACATATACTCACAGCTATAAATCCTAAAAAGGGGTAGCTAGAGCTGCAGAGTTCAAAACTCGTCAACCACCTTTGGAAGTTGACAGGGGACAAGATAGTAGAAATAAAGTATCGTTGGTCATGGGTCTCCAACCGCATCGCTCGAAGACCAGTTAAAAAAGCCCCATATCGTTAGTCGCCTCTTACGACACCCGTATGCAGAAAGGGGTAGTGACATTCTAAGCCGGCACTACACGGCATACAAATGTATACATTGTCCAATACAATGTGAATATAAACTTTTAGGTGTCTTTTGCAAATATTAGAGCCTTGCAGTTTCGGCTTAAAATATTATTATCACATCCTTTTCCGCGGGTGTCGTTCTAAGCTATTTCTTTGGGGTCTTCTCAAGAGTTCGTAAATTTTGTTTGTAATATCTAATTCCTATATTATTTCCAAAGTGCCTAAGGAGTTATTGATTCCATAGCTCTTGCCACCTTTTTTTAGAATTATAATCGTAAGCCAAAGGTTAAGTAAAACATAGATATATGGACTTGTCGGCAAATTCTGCAAAATAATAGTTTTTTTTAATTCCTTTGTCGGTGTATTGAGAACCTTAAAATATTTGGATTAAATTGTAACTAATTGAGGTAAGAAGAACGAGTAATAGTTTTTACCTACACCAATGGGAACTAATGACGTGAGTATATGTATGCATGTATGTAAGAAGAAAGAGGTTTATTTCGAAATCATATATTTTTAACTCCATGTATACTGAGAACCTTAAAATATTTGGATTAAATTGCCAATTGAAATCAGATCGAATGGGCCAGATCTCATAACGTGTTGATCTCTTGAAATAATTCAAACTGGTCAGGCGACCGGTCGTTACGAAACTCATAACCAATCGAGATTTAATGGAGAATTAGGGTGTTACAGTTTTCATATCAGTTAATTGGACCAATTGATTGCTTCACTTTTTGATTTTACGGATAGAAGGGAGGGATATTTTGCTTGTTAAGATATTATATAAATTAATGGAATGTGAAATATTTTTGCCATAACAACTATCTGTTGTTTCAGCATATGTTTCAACATCAGGGATGAGATAGAGAAAAAATACTTAATCAATTGTTTTTAATTGTAATCAATGAGAAATTTTGGAACGACCCGTGTTGCGGGTAAAATATAAAAGTTTATGTGAATGTCTATCATAAAAAGATAATGCGATTCAATACAACATTTACATAAATACTGCGGTTTACGTAAACTATATGTCCTTGAATATTTGGCGAGACGTAACAAATTGGTACCATTCATGTGTAAGTTCTTTGGCCCACATATTTGGTAATACATCAGCCGGTTTCGGTAGTAATGCCATTTTAAGGTCTAAAGATGGATCTGTTAACAATGACATAAGTTCAACAAAAACATTATGCTATTAACTGTTTTTTTTTAAATATGTGCGATTATTTGTAAAAAAACATGATAACCGTTGCAAATTTTTAACGCCTGCAAAGTAACGATAAACTATATTTAGCAATTTTATTTGCAGTTTCTTACTCATAGGCGCCTCCTTTTTATTGTTATATCCTTTCGTTATTAACATACGACTACATATTGTATCTTAAGTGTTTTAAATAGTTTTGTTAATAAATGAGTACTAAGTTGTACGTAACTGTATTTTGCTGTTTAGTGTTTTGTAAAAAACGCTAACCAAAGAAACTGCTTACGAGTCGACTAAGGGTACCATTTTACCAATTTATTATACATGAAATATACAATTTAATCTTCGCAGTAAGAGATATCTGGTAAATTACTGTTACCTTTGTAAAATATAAACTTTCCTATGATCACAGGCACGGTTGAAGAATTTTCAAAATTCCTTCTTTGTTTCTGGTAGTACAGTTTAGGAAAAGATCTAAAAGTATATTGTTGTTTATGGGTTTCCTGCATCATCGATCGCCACTGAGTCATTTAAAATCCCGCTTAATACCTCGGTTACCTCTTATGACACTTACGGCAAGAAATAGTGCAAATCTATAACTAAGCCGACTCCTTACTTTATGGGCAAGAAAAAAGAGAATAGACCTGGTTAAATTATTTACTGTAATTGATGAGTTGTAATTTGAAGTTGCGCATTGACTAAAAAGTAAATTTCGCCATAATCGGAGCATTGCACTTGGTCGGGTTGAGGCCACCTCTCATAAAAAGCACGCAGATTAAAGCCACGCAGTTACGTCATTTTGTTTTGACACAAATATGTTACTTCATCAACTATCATTCGGTTTATTCGACGACTTGTGGTTTCGTCACACTATATACTCTTTAATCTACTAAATCAACTTAATAGTAATTGAAACGATGAGTTTAATCGATTCACGTTCCGAGTTGCCAACCCGTTGTGAAATGCAGCTCCGGACCAGTATTTTGTTATTAAAGTACTGTAGAACTTTAATGCGTTCGATCAATGACCACTGCATTCTGTGGCTTTGTGAATATTTAAAGCCGTTGTCCCGAAAATTTTGACCTGCGGGTTCGTGGTGTTGCTGCTCGCTAAACATTGAGCTAATTACAATAATTAAATAAATGAATCTGCTTTTTACATGTCTACTTTTTCAAAAATAATTTAAAATCTATATCTGATTAGCTGCTCCGTTGTAAATAAATAAAACCAACGAGTTAAAACTAGCCAAATTTTACAAGATAAGTCTATTAAACTGTTGATATTTGAATTCCGACATAATATTATGTACAAAACTAGACATACCTCATACGTATTGTCTTATAATCCCATTGTTTCTTTATAAATTAAATTTATCCCTAAATGTAGACCTATATACAAAACGAATTTGTATCGACAACTTAATACAATCAAGTGACAACGGTACATTACATAAGCTACAGCTTTAAGAGACATATTGTGTTAGTGGATGTTGTGTAACAAGTGGAACGCAGTGAAAGAGGCTGGTCCCACCACGGTTGCGCGGCTGCAGCGTTGCAACAACCATCCGTCCAATCGCCAGTCTATGCGGGCACTTGAAGCCGTCAACCGCACTTGGTAGCTCACCACGCGCAGCCCAAAACGGGCACTTCTTGTGAAACCGTGATTACGGGATCTTCCACTCTCCGTATGTTATTCTGTGCAACCTATATCAGTGTATCTTACGAACAAGTTATAGAATTTGTGATGCGTAGTTAGAAAGTATCGATTGTTGAAGTATTGTTGTTGTATGCGGCAATTGTAATTGCATAGGTCTGGTACGGATGCGGTGCGCGCCGCTGTTTGGCAAGCGAGTACGTTAGCGAGAGTTCAGTCCGCGGCCCTGACCGTTATATCCATCCTTGCCGCACGCCGCCACTCGCAACTATATTCGATGTTTCAGTGGTTCAAGGGATTATACTAACAGGACTTGCATTAACTCATCTCTTTATCCACTATTGATTTGTCAAGCCTTACCGATGACTGACGTCACTATTGCGTCACGTTAATTTCGATTGTTGTCACATTATAACATTCAAATTTTAATGGAAGGGACGAAATTTGTTGTACAATAGCGTTTGCTTTAAATTGTAATGCTTGATCTATTTCCTTAAATATTAACATGCCAATGTTAAACTTCCTGGTTTGAGATGCTTAGCATTATATTCGTATGTATTTTTAACGTGTTAACTAAAACATATCCCCAAGGCCTATGTGGCTACGCAGAGAGGAAGACCTTTCAAGTTTCATTGAGTTTGTTTATACAAGCAAGTTAAACTCATTAAATTTAGTCTACGTCACATCGTTCGATGTTAGGTCCGGTCTCATTTCTGGAAAATCACCTTTGTATGCTTACTCAAGCATTGTAATCATGCAATAATAGGTTGAACGATTTCGCTTGACCACAATTAAAATGAATCTTTATTGTCATCGGCCGAACGTTTAATATCGTATATTTACTTACATATTGAATAACGCCGGTTGAGAAAACCGATTTAATTGCTTCAATTTTGTACGCAATCCATCAAGAAAAGTGAATCGGATTTGTTTGCAAAAGACAAAGTGCAAAATGTTTGCTTTTCTTTTACGAGCATATCGTATTCATTTGAAAATAAACCTACTGTATATTATATCTTCTGTACTATAAAATGTATAGTTTATTGATATATGGATATGCTAAAGTAATTTCAAAACTTCTGCAACAAAAAGTTATTTGTAACGTAGTAGGCCTTCTTACATCCCTTGTTATACTTAACTTGATAGCCGTGCGAATTCAGGTTCGATCACTAGTTTAACAATATTCATTTGTAGAAACCTACTCAAATATCCATAGGTTTTAGTTGCATGTAGACCATATGTTAAAATTATGACATAAACTTTTCATTTTAGAATATGTATCAAGATACAAATTTTTATTTGTTGTTAGCTATGATATTATTACTCGGCTTTAAATATTATTCGGTAAAGTGCTGACATTTCATTTACTCAATGAAAAGTGGCAAGAATGGGTGTCAAAGTAAACAAGGCAATATGGCTGGGAGAAGCACAACGATAAATACGTCTGCGTAGAATAGTTATATATAGTTCATCGTACGTCCGATTTCGCATTCAGTGATACGATTTGGAAACCCTTCCCAGCCCTTGTCAAGTGAAATCAAACTCAAATCAAATAAGCTTAAAAACAATGGTTTAGAAAAGCGTTTTCATAATCAGTTTGCAAGACATATTGCTAAAAATTATATATCAAAAGATGCAGAGATTTATCTTCACTTCAGTTAATGATTAAGAATCAATAAAATATGTAAATATTTAAATATATAAAGTAATGAACTAAATAAAATAAAAAACAATGAATATATTGATACATCGTTGCAATACCATACTTGTAGATGAAGCCATACTTCTGATACCCTAACTGCTTTTTATATGAATATAATCGCGTATCATTGTCTGTAAGAGCACTGAAAGAAATATCTGTTAATTGACGTCAATTTGCATCAATTATAGAAACGTGACTTCGTAGTTCCTTCCCATTGAGCTGAGTGATCATTTTCCTCGTGTGACGATTGATACACTATTAACATAATTGGTCCATATGTTACGTTCTCAAAGAGACTTCAAAGAGTTTTTTGTTGCTACATTATTGTCTTTTATCTATCTATGTATCGATGGGTATTGACCACATTGGTTTTGCATAAATTTTTGAATATTTTTGTTTTGCAACTTATTAAACTTAGATGTTGACGCAGAAGAAGGGCCTCGTCTGGAGTCTTTTTTTAGTTTATAGGTTAATGGTGTGTCGTGTTATTTTTAAATACTATATTTTATGTTTTAATTATATACATATTATATTCATTTAGCTATAGTTAGAATGATTAATATTTTAAGAGATTTTAAGTGAGTGGTCGGATAATAGTGCCAATTAATTTACCTTTATAAACCAACCCTGGAAAGAGAGGGGTGTGTAGTAGCGGTAGTTTTTTGACAAATGCTGTATTTTGTCACGAATAGTAAATATGCAACGATCAAAACAAAGCTCTCAACCTTAACCTCTCAAGCACATCATTCATGTCGAAACTTAAGTTTATTATATTTGTTTAAAATCCATACTATATGAAAACATCGGCGTATGCTTTGCTTGCTCACATCAATCGTAAACGTAAAGTAAATATTGTTTATATTGTACGTCCTATTATCTCGCAATAAACGAACATACCACGTTTCAAACGAATCGACCAATCAACATTTAATTTAAATCTCACGTGCTGCTCAAATATATTGACGTGAAACTATGTAGTTGCGAGAATGTTCTTTATTATAACAGGATTAATTCTCAGTGGAAAACGCAATGTTAGCAAACTCAACAATTATCCTATTTTGTAACAATATATTAGCTAGCTCGTTGCGAGAACGACTTGACGCGAAGAACGCGTTCCATTATTAGTATAACTACAGATATCATCTTGTATAGTTAAATGTGAAGTTGTATTACACTCGTATTGTTTTAGAATTACAGATAAAAATCGGTTGCTTTGAACATTGATACAGGCGGCACTGAATAACGTATTTCGAATTGTTTAGATACACGTGCACTGTCTTCTCTCGACTGTACTGTCAGTGCACCTTTCCGCTGAACAATATCTTTGTGAACAGTTAGTGATGTGTTAATATAAGATGTCGACGGGTGTATGGGAGCTAGTGCCAGTCAGATGTAAATGGATCGACGCGTTGACGCATTGTGGGAAGACGCTGCTGCGTCGCCAGCGGAGATTTCTCAGGAGAATCAAAAAGGTAAAAACCGTTGGCGTCATTGTGACTCACTGACAGCCGGTGCAGTTAAATGGTGGACTGAGGAAACCGTTATGAGGTTTTTGATCTTGTTTAGGATACGAGTAAAGCCGTCTTGAAGGGCTTTGTGCGTGTGCACATTCTGGGAAATGCTACTTGGCAAGCTTTATCATTAAAAAAAAACAACAGAGGTGTGATTGACGACTAGTAAAAGAAAAAGTAAAAGTTATTAAGGTAGCTATAGTCTAAAAAATATATTTAATGAATACTGAAGAAATAGTGTACTCATTTTGATTGAATGAATGAAACGCTCATATATGAACCAACTAGTAGGAAAGTATGTCAAATTGGCTCTCGCAATCGAAGCCTCTCAAATGTAGTTCAATAATATTATCCCTACTAATATTATAGACACGAATCTTAGTTTGTTTGTTACAATTTAATGCGGAAACTCCTTTAGACCACAAATTCTTGGGTTTGTAAGAAGTAACAAAAATTTAGTCACTGCCCAAAATTTACTCTTGTCATAGAAACACTATAGTAGAGTTTGAGATAGTTAACTAATGAGGCGTATGACCATAAGCTTCATGTTGAAAATGAAAGTCATTGCCCTGATTTGAATGATGAGTACTCGTGCCGTTTTATTTTATCTGGAGTTCCACCTAATACCTCTATCATAATGAAGTTCGTTGACCTTGCCGCGGACTACATTCAACGGTACAGTTAGCCGTTTGGTGCGGATCCTTCGCTTCCAACTGCTATTTTTGGGTTCATTTCTAGCACTATAATTTGTTAGTCTTCCTTAAAGTTATTCTCATCAGCATATAGGCGTGAAGTTATTGTAGTTTTACCTCAACAAATCCCAGCTTTAGAAAAGTAGAACGTATTAAAAAAACCAGCTATGCTTTGACCTAGTGCGTTGTGTTTATATTAAATGAACTTAATTTGAATATTGTAAACACCGATCGATTAGAATTAAGTCGCAAATTTTTAAATATCCGCCAATAATTGTCTATTGTTTTATTGACTTAGTTTGCATTGTAAATTTAACAAATCTCAAAACATTAGTTTGAAATAGTTTACGCAGACGACATTGAACCCGATTGCGTTTCGACAAATGACAATGCATTGGAATCTTGACTTCTATTACTCATTGTTTCTCAACGAACGAAACAATACTCTTTATTATGAAATACGTTACAATCATTTTAACTTCAACAATTTTCATGTATTGAAGTTGAGATTGACTCATTGTGGGAATTTCAATTAATGTGGACAAATTGACACCTTGAATCAATGTATATCATTTCTTTTTTATGCCGATCGCTTTGCATTCAGTATCTGGCATTCAGGTTGTACGCACGAATATTGAATACTGCGAAGACCTTATTTAAATTGCCCATTGTGTTCAATTAGTTCAGTGTCGTGGGATATTTTTAGTAAGGATAGCGAGAAGTGCATATAACATATCTGGAATTTTCGGGTGCATTTTATGGTACGATGACTTCACTATTATTAAAATATATGCATGTTTGTTTGTGTTGCGTTGTGTGTTTATGGTCAAAAGGTATTTCATTGTCTTATTGATGTCATTTGAATCCAGCAGTCATCCCGAATATATATAAAATTCAGTTCATAATGATAATTAAAATTTACCAGGTAAAAAAACTTTAAAACAAAAAATATATAAATGTGATTGAAGCCAAGAGGTCGGATCAGCTAGGTTTATTAATTACTTACTCACCACTAGGTTCATTATAACGACTATACATAATGCACTGAACGTATGTATAGCTGCGTTGTAAGAAACTCTTTAGGGTATTGATTCATAAAAAAATACTTTAAAAACATAGTGAATACAGCTACATACACGCTTTTACTAGTTCGCTGCACTAGGCAATGCCTGTATCGCAGCGAACATTTAATATTTACAGTAATGATTGATTTTTACTAAATTTTACAATACTAAACATTTAATTCAAAACTAATACTAATAAATGGACTACAATCTATGGAAATCTATACAAGATTAAAGGTAAAAATATAATATAATATAATAGACACGTACATTAATCCAACTATTGCCGCTGCATGTAAGGTATGTATAAGGAAAAGAAAGTGTGTTTATGTTTCTATGTAGGTGAGTGTGTAAGTGTTTGTGATTGTGTGCGTATATTGCTCTTATTTAACAACTTTAAGTATGTATTCTGTTTCCCTGTATGCCATAGTTACTAATTTACATTCAACAATTCTTTTGCATTCTCGAACACTGCATTCTCGCAGTTTCGCCAGCATTTTTTCAAATTTATTATATATAAATGGTACAAGAAATTTCGTTAATTTTTCAGCTAAGCTAGTTTTCACTAAAGGTACTCTTTACCTCCCTTTGAGTATGCACTATTGACCTCAAATAGAAGATTTGACGTACAGTTAGTACTTTTGCCTCAGTGAATAGGGCTGAAGTCGGAAAATTGCCGTGGTTTTCCTAACATCGTCTTTAAGACGGCTCTCTGGGCTCTCTCCAGTGTAATCTTAATGGTGGTTGCACATCTACCCCACGCAAGGATGCAATATTTTATGATTGACTGGCAGAGGGCAGTATAAACGTATTTTAAAACACTACTATCCTTTGTACATTGTCATTAATTTTACTTATGCATTTCTTATGCTACTTGCACCTAAAATTAGCTTTTCGCTATAATTTCTCAATGCATATTATTGCTATTTGACATTGTTTTCATTCGGTATTACTATATAGTCATCTAATGATGGTGTTACAGTAATTTTATTTTGGAATTCCTTGAATATTTTCGTATGCCATGTATGTTACATTTTTGTAGATATATAAAAACGTATCAACGTATGTATATTAATGCCTATTGTTATCTGAAAGTAGAATCTACGAATATAATCACTGATAACTAAACAGGAACTCAGCGATACCATACTTATTACTGTGTTCGTAATCTTTCATCACTGTTAAGTAATAAGATATTTAAGTGAACGCGTAACAAGTGTAGCTCTTATAACACTGCCTATATTACACAATCAATATAATCTAACTAGGGAACTAGGCAACATGTTTCTATGTTTTAAAGAAGAGAAGTTAAAACATATACAAATTTATCTACCTTTATTTAACTAAGCACAAACTTCCAACTGCATTCCATTACTTTTAAATATTTTGTATTTGAACATACATACATACATATTCTCACGCCGTTAGTTCCCATTGGGGTAGGCAGAGACTATCGATCGCCACCTTGTACGATCCTGGCAAACCTCTCTGGCTTCGTTTACATCCATCAATCTTTTCATACATGCTCTTTTATTCTTCATACTGCGGACACCTGCCTTTTTGAGCACATTTTCTATTTGATCCAAATGTGTCCTCCGAGGTCGTCCTCTACTAACATTACCTTCCACATTGGCTCTATATATCTCTTTCACCAATTTACTGTCATCCATCCTCTCTATGTGCCCAAACCATCTCAACATTCCTTTTTCTATCTTTCTTACAATATCATCTTTTACACCACACCTTTCACGAATCACATCATTCCTCACACGATCACATAACCTTACATTACACACTTTTCTGAGGGATCTCATTTCTACTGCATTTACTCTACTTTCATGCTTCTTCTGCCACACCCTACATTCACTGCCATACATAAGCGTAGGAACAAGGACAGCATCATGCACAGCCATTTGGGCCTTTTCAGACACCGACTGACTAGACATTAGACTATCCAGTGCTCCATTTACCGCATTACCCTTTTTCACTCTTCTCTCGATATCTTCATCACACTTTCCATCCCTAGTAAACAAACTTCCCAAATATACAAACTCTTTCACTTGTTCCACTTTCTTACCATTAATCTCAATCACGCATTCGGTCATATTCACCTCTCTCTCAAAAACCATAGTTTTTGTTTTATCCACATTCACCCTCATTCCCTTTTTTTCAAAAGACGCACATGCAATATTCATCATCTCTTGCAGCTCTTCCACCGATGATGCAAGTAGCACTTGATCGTCGGCATATAAGAGGCATTTAATGATGAATCCACCCATTCTCAATCCATAATCACTTTCATGCAACTCTGTTAAACAGTCATCCATGAACAAATTGAAGAGTCAGGGGGAAGCTACACAACCCTGTCGGACACCCCGAGAGATCCCGAACCAGTCAGTATTTTCCCCGTTTACTCTCACACATGCACTGGAATCCTCATAGAGTGATACCAGTGCACGTATAAGTCGACTCCCCAAACCGAACTTGGATAACACCTCCCATAAACACTTTCTTACCACCCTATCATACGCCTTCTCTAAATCAATGAAGGAGCAATACACCTTTCGGTTCTTAGCTAAGAACTTTTCGGTGATGCTCCTTAAAGAGAAGATTTGGTCCATACATCCCATTCCCTTTCTAAATCCTGCTTGCACATCCCAAATTTTATCATCCGTTTCATTCATCACTCTTTCAATCAAAACCTTTGCATACAATTTACCGACAATGCTGAGTAGGCTAATTCCACGGTAGTTTCTAGCCTCCTGGTGTGACCCCTTTCCTTTATATAAAGGCACAATTACCGCTTTGCACCAGTCTTGTGGCACTTTGCCACTCGACCAGCATTTTTGGAAAAGGAAGTACAACCAGGAAGCCACCACCCCTTTACCAGCCCTCAGCATTTCAGTGTTTATCCTGTCATAACCTGCCGCTTTCCCTAGTTTCATACTTTTCATTGCTTTCATTATTTCTTCCATACTGATCTCACTGTCACTACAGTCACCCATTATGTCGTTCCAATCAACATTACTGCCGATTGGCGAAGAAATGGATGTATCCTAAATGATGTATTTGAAAGATTTGATATTATACCCTTAATCAAACAAAATTAAATCACGCGTATGGGAAGAGAAATAAAGAAATGGATTGGCGTAGACTAAAACTAGAGACCCCCGTATTATCTCTCACAATTAGGTCACGTGTGGAGTAGTTAATTCTTATCCCAACATAAGCAATAGTTTCCCTTTTCCTTACTTAAAACAACTTTCTTCTTAATTCTAGGAATTCCTAGGTTGTGTACCCGGAGCCATAGTATAAAAGATCCATAGTCACGTTCGGAAAAATAAGAAAAAGAGGGTAAAATCACACTTGAGAAAGTTACTTGCGAAAAATCGGTAAAATCGTATCTTCCAGCAATCTAACCCCTATATTCCTCCCCAGGTGTACCTCCACAGTTGGCGCACCGAGCAAGAGATGAACATGCTGGTCGGCGCGAAGGTCGGCGGCGCCACCCCTCTCGTGATCGCCTGCAGGAACGGCCACTATGACGTCGCTGAATACCTCATTGAAAGGTGCAAGGCTGATATCGAGCTACCTGGGTCAGGTGTGTAGCTTTATTGTTGTGTGCTTCTTCGTTCATCGATTGAGCTCTTTTTGAAATAATTGCAAGAGCGTAAAATACATTATTTACCACGGCGATGAATGTAAAAATGGTGTAGTTGGAACTACAAAATAAATATATACGGACATATTATACACTGATCAAGTTAGCCCCAAACTAAGTAAGACTTGTATTTCCGGATACTAATTCGACGATATATTTAATAGTAAATAATACACATATTAATAACATCCAAGACTATGAAACAATTTAAATGAATGCTCGTCACAAAAATGTTGCTCTCAACGGGGATCGAACCCGCAACCTCCGGGCCGACAAGTTAGTCACCTATCCACTCGGCCACGGCTGTCGTCCAATAAGAACTTTAATATTAGTAAACTTTTGGAAGTTGAATTGGTATAAGATTGTAAGTTATAGAATAGTTGGTGATGAGAATCCAGCAAATTTGCTGAACTATCACTTAATAAGACACGATACTGGCCTTGTACGCGACCAAAGCAACAAATGGATTAGGTTAGTATATTAAAAGCTAACACTACACAGATTATTCTATCATAAAACCGTGGGATATTTCACGAGTCTCTTAACATAGTACAATCGATGTTGCACAGGACGCATAGGTGTAGATCAGATTTCATATCTTGGTAATATAATCGTAACCATGAGAAATGAAAATGGCTGAAATGATTTCAATTTTTATTCTAAAGTAGGCTACTACATCCATTAATGTTGCATGAATTGCAGGCGCATTTAACCACACTTTCTTTTAAAATATTATTTCTTAAAGGTGAATGCAAATCCTCTGGGTGATATAGATAAAAATAGTTTTAAGTAATAACGGGTTGAACTGCGTGCATCCAAGGTTGTAGAACGAAGAAGATAAATCAGTCGCTTAATTTGCTTAATGTAATCAATCAATCGTCCCATATTATTCACTCAATTCATACGGCCCAATCACAGAAAAAAAGTGAATTGAAGTTAAATTACCTAAACCATACGAAATTAATTGTGGAATATCTATTGAACTCTGCTGGTTCTTGACATAATTCTTTCATTGCAAAAACAGGTTTATTTTATTTTAGTCCAAAAATATGTACTCATATCTTGATACGGCTACATTGCCAATTACCCTTAAAGCATATGAAACCCAACTCAAAATCGAATTAGGTAAGATATTCAAAAATCGTTTTGATCTTAAATATTTGAAAAAAGTAGTTCAAAATCCTTTGTTTACATACCCTCACGCCTTTAATTTCCATTGGAAGGTTGAGAAAATCGATTGCCATTTCGATTGATCTCGACAAACCTTTTTTACATTACCGTAGAAAAGTATAAAGTTTTTAGATAACACCTGAAGGTCCTTTCGCAATCTATACTAATATTATAAAGCTGAAGAGTTTGTTTGTTTGAACGCTAGGATCTCAGGAACTACCCAATCAAATCGAAAAATTCTTTTTGTGTTGGATAGTCCATTTATTGAGGAAGGTTTTAGGCTATATATCATCACGCTGCAACCAACAGGAGCCAACTATCAGCGAATAATGTTGCAAAAACGGGGATAATTATTCATACTAAGGCTTTCGTTGTGTGCGCTGCGTAAACTGTTTAAGTTACTCAAAAAAATGTATCAAAGAATTATTTCTCTTTAAATGATCTAAAAAAACCGGCCAAGTGCGAGTCGGATCGCGCACTAAGGGTTCCGTACTATCATATATATAGAAAATCCCGTTTGTGTGAAAATCATGGGAGCCAAATTAGGTAAGTAATTTGATTTATGACGTTTAAAAATAGAACTACGGGCTAGATCTCATTCAAACCAATTTTCGTTAGTAGTTTGTATAGTAATACACATCATATATTTTTTTCAGTATTATCATGCCCATATTTTAGAAGTTACGGTGGGGGGGGGACACATTTTAGCACTTTGAAAAAGTCTCTCGCGCAAACTATTCAGTTTTGAAAAAAATGATATAAGAAACCTCAACATCATTTTCAAATACCTTTTGATAGATAGCCCACACGTATAGGTTTGATGAAAAAAAAAATTTTTAGTTTCAGTTCTATGTATGGGGAACCCTAAAAATTTTGGTTTTTTTTTCAGATTTTATTTTAAAATCTTAATGCGGTTTACAGAATACATCTACGCACCAATTTCCAATAATGTAGTTCTTATAGTTTCGGAATAAACTGGCTGTGACATACGGACGGACGGACGGACGGACAGACAGACATGACGAATCTATAAGGGTCCCGTTTTTGCCATTTGGCTACGGAACCCTAAAAATGCCTGAGACAGTATATGTCTAACTTTTAAGTTTCACTTACTATAACCATTTTTGTGGTAAATAAATTTGGTCGAATTTAATGCATAATTGCCATAATGTTTTATCAACATAATATTAATCTTTATCCAAATAAATATGTTGTTGATTGAGAGTATTTAATTGAGAACAAAATTGTCCTTGACATCACTTAATTTAAATAAACACCTTAGAAGATAATACATTTTTTTCAATTAAATTCGCATTTAAAATAAAATTTACAGGAAGCCAGATAATGATCAAATAACAATATTAGGACACTTTTTATCCCAGATAAATTAAGAGATCAATAAATTTTCTTAAAAAATGGTTAAATAGACTAACTGACTAAGAATCAATGCTCAGCCGAAACTACTATACTTATAAACTTAAAACTTATGAAGTGAAAAAATTGTGAGGACGCTATGAAAAACACCTTTTTCTCATCGCATGACAGAGACCCTCAACAGGTCAGTTAAATATTTCAGTTTGACGACGTGAAAGTCTACACTTTTGACAGAACGAAGTCTGTGGGGTCAGCTAGTATTTTATAAAATTTCATATTAATACGTCGGTTTTGTGTTCAAGCCCTTCTGGGAAGTACGCTCTCGCAAATGGCGCTCACTCGTCCGACGTCATAGAATGTTGAATTCAAGGTGGACGTGTAGGGAAAGCTTTAGCCAACTGTGAGTGCTTTGAACTATAGATGTTGTTTTGTGTTCGTAGGAAAACGAGCCGGAAAGCAAATATGTTTAGTGACCTTCGTTGGGAATAATTTAATTGGTTGGGGATGGAAGTTCTAATCTCTATCTTACTAGATCGAATACAGTTTTTTTAAAATAATCGAGACTAGTCAATAAAGAAATCGATGAATACTATAAACAGATATTATTCCTACATTTTGCTTCTGATGCCATTATTATATTAGTTAAATTATTTGAAGAAATATATTTTCTACATACAAGTGAAAAATACGAGAGTTTCACAATAATCGGTGAATAAATAAATCTTAATTAGAAGTATCATTCCGGAAGTTTTTTTCATACACCAGTATGTTTTTAGTGCACAAGATTAAAATAAAATTTAAGAGTGGTTTCTTAATACCTGCCTTAGAAGAAGATTATTACTTTATCGGTTAAAAATTATATTTGTTATATTATCGTTACCTTGAAAATTTATTACATTACAAGGATTCGCTAAATATTAAGAAATTAATATCTTAGTTCAATGTTAGTATGACAATGAAGTTTTAATGACCTTTTATTGTAATACTCAAACATTACTTGCGTTTACTATATAAAACAATGCTCCCAAAATCATTTAAATGCATATGTATTAATGAATAAGTGTATTATAAACAATCCATGTGAACTCTTTAGTAATAATAAAACCGCATGTTTTTAAAATACACAAACGAATTGCGTTTCTCCTTTATTTTAACCAACGACAAAATTCTATGAAAGTATTCTGTATACGAACTTTTTTAAAACAATCATTGTATTGACAAACGCGATAGCTCAGTGGGTAAAATATTGTGCAGAATGGCGTGGGTTCTAATTCAGGGTCGGCTCTACACCAATGTATCTTTTCTAAAGTCATGTGTGGTTAATTTATCATGGTTGTTATCGGTGAGGGAAAACATTGTATACTTAAGTTGAACTTAGTCATGTGACAGTGTATTCGTACAATAACGGCTATAGTCCTGCTCCCTATCACGTAAGTACACTATCCAAAAAAGCTTTCAAAGCAGTAGTTAAAAGAAATCTTAGTTCGAAAGCCTATTACAATGTTAATAATTACATAAATGTTGAAATGGCTTGGTGTCATCAGGGCTCTGTGCAGGATGTTTCCGGGCGAACACCAAAATTGTAATGGACGTAAAAAAGATCTGTGTTGATGAGTTTCTTACGGGTTCTTCTCTCAACAAAAACACCTTCCGAATCCGAAGTAAGCTTAGTATTAAGTTGAAATTTGAAGTTCAAAGTTTCACCATAATATTACTACATATAACGGTAAGCTTTATTCCCGCTCAATTAATTGATACTAGTAGTAATAGTGTTCCCAATTTATGTACCCTGCAACAGTCAGTACAATAAATCATAGAACGCATTATGCTATTTCAGAGTCTTCTGTCAACGGTCATAATGGTCGCTTCAAATAATTTGCATACATAAGCCAACGTTTGAAAGTTTGCGTTGTAACAAATTTAGTTAATATGCCAAAATTGTATCCAAATAATAATCAGGAATAGACGATCTGATGTTGTCATTCTAGTTTTGGATGAATGCCATTCAACTTACGGCAGTGATGTCCAAATATTATGATTTATTTCGACTAAAACGTATTTTTGGCTCGTCACTTTACCATTAATTGAAAAAGACAGTAACGAGTTTATTTACTTATACGCGGGCCTGTGTCCATTGACGTAGGTAAATACTATTGATTACATTGTAAAGCTTAGACTAAGAAAAACTTTAAGCCAGTATTAGGGAAAAAGTGAGATTATGTGATTGAAAAGATAGAATATAAACGGTTACTATATATAATAAATGAGATCTCAGTGTTTGGACTTTGAAATAACCTGCCAATCTAAAAGTTTAAAGTTTGTTTATAGAAAATGTATTTAGACAATCAACTGACTAACACACTAACACTATAGTAAATTCATTATCATTCACCGGATTAAATCATTTTGTCTCGTCTCAATTTCAAAAAGGTAGAACTGAGAAATTAACATAACATAAACGTTCACGCCGAATATCCCCGAAAGGGTTGGCAGAGGTACTAATACTTCTGAACATCACGTGACTTTGTCACCTGGTGTTCAGAGTACCCACGTTTTGCATGGACAGTGTACTCACGTGATAGGGGGCAGGCCTATCGCCGTTTTGTACGAATACACTGTCACATGACTAAGTACAACTCTGCCATGTGGGTTTCCTCACGATGTTTTCCCTCACCGTTAACAACCATGATAAATTAACCACACATATGTCTTCAGAAAAGACAAATTGGTGTAGGCCCGACCCAGGATTCGAACACTAGTCGTTTGCACGGTAACCGAGTGTTCTACCCACTGGGCTATCACGGTTGCCTGTTCTACCCACTGGGCTATCACGGTTGCCACGTTAACGTTGTAGAACTGAGAAATTGTTTATAATAATAATAGTAATCGGGGAGTACCGCCTCTCCCATTTAAAATTTATATTTTCATTTTCGGCCATGGGAGAGGCGAGAAACAAAAATGTTTTACGAAATAATAATAATAAATCTTTATTCAAAGCAACAGGGCTCATATTGTTAGTAACAAGACGTGTCAACTATGTTAGACACCTTAAAAAATACTTAATACTACTTTTACCTAACTATTATATTTACATTGAAGGTTAATACAATGCCATATATAAGGCGAATCCACCCTATCCGCAATAGCTTGCAGGATGTTGTTGGGGCTGGCCCGCACCCTCTGCAGCAGGGAGGCGGCGCGGGCGCGCATGGTGGCGTAGAAGCACGCTACTCGCGCTTCGGCAAACATGCCTGATGCGCTGCAGAAGCGGGACAGCCCCATCAACACCCTGAAAAAGTCATTATATTGCACTCTAAGTGTATGATACTGCAGCTTCGTATGATTAGCCCATAGAGCGCACGTGTAAAGTGAAGTGCAGTAGGCTCTGAACAGTGTTACCTTTACTGCACCTGTACATCGTGCGAACCTACGGGCGATCATGTTGGCTCTTACTGCCAATGAAAGTGATTCAATCTGCTGTTTTATTCGGCCAAGTTTTGTTTGCGCTTCCAATGACTTTAATTTAAGTTATTTTATTTGATTTATAACAGCTTATATTTATCTAGCATACTTTCATCGGCTGCTAATTTAACGTTGACTTTTGTGACATTTTACGTTTGTTTTACATTGGGTTGATTTTGAAAGGGATTTAAGTGAAGTTTAAATTTAATCTATGAGTACAAGTATGATTTTTCTTTTCAAGTAAATATCTAAGTGCTCTTGGAACGTGCAGCAAACTTGTGTACATGAAGGTTCAAAAATATAACATGTCCTTGGATTTATCATATTTGCATATTCATAAACTTAAATGTGAATGACTGATTTTTTAAAGTAAAAATTACTTCGTAAATCTTTGCATACGTAATTGAAATATAGTTTTCATATATGTTGATAATCCAAGTAAGACTAACGAAAATCCTCAATGGGACAATAATTATAATCAGTAAATTGATTTTAAAATTTACGTATAAGTAGCCGAGATTCTTCTAAAGATTTTATAATGTATATTGTTTTATTATAATCCTTGCTGACGTAATTCTGTCTTGTTAATATTAATAAAATATTATATATTATATAAATATTTGACAACTTACTTCGAAAATTGTAGCTTCAAACACAGAATTTATATAAAAAAATGGAGTTTGCTTCCATTGAAGGGAAATTTGTAGTAGTCGTAGTCGTGTCTGACATCTATTGGTCGACGTTTGGTGCTTTACCTTCCACCCTTCGCAGCAGTGGTAGCAAGAATGTCTTTTTAACTACATCTCGTGGTTTGAAAAACCTATCTCTTTCAAACTTCAGAAGAATCGCATATCTTTATCTCATAATAACCGATAAGCTTACGCTACGATATTATTAAGAAATTTGAGCTAGTTTGAGCTCTTCAGCACACTCACGAGCAGTAATGCTAAAATTTATACTATTAGTGATAAATGAAGAATAAATAAAGGAAAGAAAAATTTCTACACAGGCGGGAATCGAACCCGCGACCTCGGGTAGGTATCGCCCCCGTCGCTCTGCCAATTGAGCTACCGTGTCAATGGCTGCCAGCGCGAAATTCTTCCATCCTTTATTTCTTTCACACGTTTAAGTAGTGTTTGCGTTTCCTACCTCCGAATTTTTACTAATTCGGAAGGCCACTTGTCTATCTTTTCGGATAGAATGCAAATGTTGAAAACGCCTACCTAACACAATTTTAATCTTTTTGTTCATGAAAACCTCATGTGGGGATTATTACTAATAAATGAAGAATAAATAAAGGAAAGAAAAATTTCGACACAGGCGGGAATCGAACCCGCGACGTCTTCCTCGGAGGCGTCGATTCCCGCCTGTGTCGAAATTTTTCTTTCCTTTATTTATTCTTAATTAAGTGAACCACACGAGGTTTTCATGAACAAAAATATTTAAATTATTTGATACTATTAGATATTATACGATTGAGTCTCGAGTCAATAAACAGAAATTTCAAAAAAAAAATATAATTACTTAACTCACTGCCATAAATAGATACTAACTAAAATTTGTTTAAAGAGACTCCGTCTGCAGAAAAACTGTAAAAACAGTTATAATAAGTAAATTGTAACCTATTTATGCTACTAAATATTAATAAATAATAAAATATAAATTCCAGTGACATTCGACGGCGAGACGATAGAAGGCGCGCCGCCACTGTGGTGCGCGTCGGCGGCGGGTCACCTTCCTCTAGTCAAACTGCTGGTGCGGGCCGGCGCCAACGTCAACTCTACTACAAGGACACACAGCACACCGCTTCGAGCAGCCTGCTTTGACGGGCATTATGATATTGTCAAGTTTCTGGTGGAGCAAGGGGCTGGTGAGTTGGAATTTCAGTTTTCAGTGTTTTTTGGTAAAGAGAGAGGAAAAACATCGTATGGCTGAGGTAAATTCGGTTTAGAGAACACACATCACGCCGCTTCGAGCAGCCTGTGATATTCGTGTTCAGTCAGATTGCTCTTGTTCTGAACACCCGGATCCCTCACCTCACCAAATGTCACGTGATTTTCAGAAGAATCACTGATTAAAATGCTAACTATAGAAGTATAGATCATGCAATAATAATTTTCGAGCTTTAAACTTTCGTTTTTTCCCAATTAAAATTCGTAATTGTAATTAATAAAAATATTATTTTTCTATTTCCAGATATAGAAATAGCAAATCGCCACGGGCATACGTGTCTAATGATCGCATGCTACAAAGGGCACATCAGGGTCGCAAAATATCTACTATCTAAAAACGCGGATGTCAATAGGAAAAGTGTTAAAGGCAATACGGCGCTTCACGATTGCGCGGAAAGTGGCTCACTTCATATACTGAAAATGTTGCTTGGTCACGGGGCTACTATGGACGTAGATTCTTATGGTGAGATTGTAGTTTTTTTATATCTTTTAAGGCCGTTTTCCAGGAGTGTTAACACAGAGATCAGATATCTATTCAGAATACACAGATTCGATTTATCTCAGATTATCTACAATTTAACTATGTAAATCACATATTTTTTCCATTGCAGCGTTGTGGACTTCTTTGGTTATCCCTAGTGAGCAGTGAAAGTCTATTGCCTACATATAATTATTTAGGCAATAATACTACTGCTAGACAAGTTTACTCCTTTCAAAATATTAGATAAACCAAAGAAGGAAAACTACTCATTTGTTAGACTTAATGTTTAAAATCACCCGGCAGTTGCTATAAAGAGTATAAATTGCCCCTGTGTGAATGGTAGCAAGCTGTGAGCAAGCAACAGCGCGATATTCACTGGTTCAAGAAACATACATACAAACATAACTCACGGCTATAAATCCCTAAATGCGGTAGCCAGAGCTTAGCAATGAGAAATTCTTCAGCCACTTTTGGAAGTTGAGTGGAAAAAATATGGTAAAAATAAATGTTTTTGGTGACGGGTCTCGCCACCACATCGCCCAAAAATCACTTAAGAAGCCCCTACACCCTGAGTCGCCTCTTACGGTCACTACACAGCACTTCAAGAAACAATGGCATAATTTGAAATCAAATGATTACTTTACTTACCTCATAAATTTTACTTAACCTCTCAACAATTATAATTTTCCAGGTATGACGCCTTTACTCGCAGCATCAGTGACTGGCCACAACCACATAGTAGAGCATTTAATAAAATCCGAGTACGGTCTAGTAACTAGGGAACAAAGAATTGACGCGCTAGAATTGTTAGGAGCTACGTTCGTCGATAAGAAGAGAGATATGGTCGGCGCTTTAGCGTTATGGAAACGGGCCATGGACGATAGGTATGGATTTATTATTATTTTTCGTTATGATAGCTTTGCATTTTTATATATATTTTCGTTACTTGGTGAGATGCTAAGCAACTAAGGTTTGAGGACTGAATCGTGCTTTTAAATTTCGCTCGTATGAAATTTAACATAGGTTCGAGAACTGTATCGAGCTTACAACTTTCGTTGTTTCCGTGCGAAAAAACTTTGAAAGGAATATTAAATAAAATCCGAGTATAGTCTAGTAACTAGGGAACCAAGAATTGACGCGCTAGAATTGTTAGGAGCTACGTTCGTCGATAAAAAGAGAGATATGGTCGGCTCTTTGGCGTTGTGGAAACGGGCCATGGACGATAGGTGTGTATTTTTGATATTAGTTTTGGTATTTGGTGAGAAAAAACTTAAATAAAATCCGACTACGGGCTAGTAACTAGGGAACAAAGAATTGACGCGCTAGAATTGCTATGAGCCACGTTCGTCGATAAGAAGAGAGATATGGTCGGCGCTTTGGCGGTATGGAAACGGGCCATGGATGATAGGTATTGATTTATTGACCCTATGTAATTAGATGATAAGTTGTATTTTATATAAGTCTTAAATGATTAGAACAACGAGAAAGATCATAATCTGATAATCGTAACTGTCAGAGCTTCTGTGCCATTGATTCATCAATACATCAAGAAATATATGAATAGTGTCCTTGATGACCAGGTAACCTTAAAATTTTAATAATATTTGTAAACCATCCGCGCTCTCTCTCTGTTTAACATGTTCCTATCCCAAATTATTTCCAAAAATAACCATATAACTTATGGTCCTTGGAGCTGAATACAAAACCATATATGTGACTGAATACACAGAGTACAGATTAACAAAATAAAACCAAGAGATTATCAAAAAACAGTTTTTATTTCATAATATTTTTTTTCCAGATTTCCATCAGACGGCAGTGAGCCAATCCCCAAGCCAAAAGACATGCCCCGCATAGAAGCGTACGATTTCGCGGTAGAGCCGAGCGACCATCAAGAGCTTGAAGAGTTGTTGGCCGATCCGGACGCTATGAGAATGCAGGCCCTCGTCATCAGGGAGAGGATATTAGGTAATTTGGTGTCAGTAGTTTATAAGTATGAAAGATAATGGTGTAGTAACTGAGTAATTCTGCACGATATCTTCTCGTCTAAAATTCCGCAGACAATTCTAAAGACAAAGATATTTGACCAATGTGTTTTGTCAGTCCTGAGGCTATGAGAAACTAGGCTCTCGTCATCAGAAAGAGGATATTAGGTATTTTGGTGGTGGGATTTTATAAGTATGGTAAATGTGGTAACTGGTAACTGGAGACTCTTTACATTGTAAACGATAGTAGCATCATCAATAGGCTATTTGAGTGTAATAAAAATATACATTTCTTTTATTTCATTAGTCTTAATATTTCTTTTTTGGAGCAATATGTAATAGCCGTGTGTAGGTCCGGCTCGGTGGATTCAAATGATTCGAATCCCTGCGTGAGCCTGATTGGCCTAACCGGCCCCACTCTTTCTTATCAGGTGCAGGTTCGCTTAACCGGGCCGCTCCGCACCGGCTCGGTTTTATTGTTTTCGAACAACAGGCTCAGGCATCAGGTTCAGGATCGGTTCGATTATTACCGTTACATTTGCTTTGCTTGCTGAATGTGAGAGCGAGACAAGAATGTAATACAATTTGAACTCGGGAGACAGAGACGAAAAGAGAGTTGTCCTTTTTTGTTCTTTGTTTGCCAATTTCGTTTAATAGATTTATCAATCTTTTCATAAATAATGGTGTTTATAGTGATATTATAAATATGATAGTGTTTTATGTTGTGTCACTTTCTGATTTGCATATATTTATGTGTATATATTGTTATAAGATGTTGTTAAGATGTTTCTAAATATTATTATTTTTTTTACATATGGATATTTGTATGTTAGCGAACCTAGCCTGTACACAAACAGAATCATTATACATATGAGATAATTGATTTTTAAATGTATGTCAACAGCAAACGTTACGTTCCATAAGCGTGGTATTTTTTGGTTGTTTGATTTAGTTCCGAATTTCATAACCGAGCCGGATTCGATAAGCGGTCCGGCCCGGTTAAGAGGATTCAGTACCGGAACTGAGCCTGAACCTGGTGATTCGAATCCCCTCGCGGAGCTGGATCTACTCAAGCCTAATATGTAATAATGCGAGATAAAAATATTGCATTATTTCACTAAAATCCGTCTTCTAAAATAAGTATTTTTGATGCAACTGTCACGTGACTAAAAACGACCGTGATTGGCTATTTCTATAATGACGTAGATTGCACATAAACAGACTGTGTATCGCTTCGCTCATTGGTGTTTAATGCGGAATTGACGTCATTTGTGCTACAGCCGCCATATTACTTAAAGTCGCGTTTTCGCGGCACATTTGAATATTGCATTTTCTTTTTCGATTTTTTAATAAAATAGCTAAAATTAAGACAGAAAAATATTTTTTTAGGGCTCCTTATAAACATATTAACACCTCAAGATAGTTTTCAAAACTTAGTCAAATAGCCTATTCTAAGCCCTTTTAATCTTTATTTCTGTCTCGCTTGCGCTAAAAGTATGCGGATTTTGTAATTTTTGTGTGTATCTATCCAGGTCCAGCGCACCCGGACACGTCGTACTACGTGCGCTACCGCGGCGCCGTGTACGCGGACGCGGGCCGGTTCCCGCGCTGCCGCCAGCTGTGGCACCACGCGCTCGACATGCAGCGCGCCGTGCTGCCGCCGCTGTCGCCGCTCACGCACTCGTCGCTCTACAGCTTCGCGGAGCTGTTCGCCTACATGCTGGCGGAGCGGGCGCGGCCCCCTATCAGAGGTGACGCACGTATATAGTTTATTCGCTTAGATAATGTCGCTGTTTTATCGCGTCGTCTTGGCGCTTGCCGCTGAATATCACAGGGTGCCGCCTCATAAACAAAAGATGCCGTGGCCGGCGTACACCAGCAGTGGGTCTACTCTTCATATCGAGAACGATATTTATTTATTTATTTATTCATTCGGCACACAAACAGTATTATGACATAGCATGTTATGTACCTTGCCGACACATAGCCTCATTCGCGGAAATGCAGCATGAGCGCCTCGTGTCAGCTCCGACTCTTCGGTCGGCAATATCCAGATCACGCCACCTAAACTGTGACCTAGATTGTAAGGTTTAAATGTAGGTAGTTATGAGTAAGATAGGCTGTTCATTAAGAGTGTAGTTCTAGCAACGGACGCATTATTCGCACATAGGATTGTTAGGTTTAGGAATTAGAAATGTAAGTTTAAAGTAATAAATCAAGTGAAGAGCAGTGTGATTCTCACATCGAACGCATTCGCGCTTAGCTTAGTTAGGTTAAGGTCTTAGAAATGTAACATTAAATTAATAAATTCATATAAACGTTCACGCCGTTTTATCCCCGAAGGGGTTGGCAGAGGTACCAATTCCTGAACTCACATGGCAAGCGCCATCTAGTTTCCAGAGAAGGTACCCACGTTTTGCTTAGACAGTGTATTCACGTGATAGGGGGCAGGCCTATCGCCGTTTTGTACGAATACACTGTCACATGACTAAGTACAACTCAGCCATGTGGGTTTCCTCACGATGTTAATCTAGTTTTCTTTTTCACCCTCCTTCTGTGGCCCGAGTATTTAATTAGCATTAGTATACAAAATTTAAAAAATAATACATATTCGGACATAATACCAAAAAACTGTGTACACAGCATGATATTAAATAATCAGTTGAGATGACAACTTAAAAAATATATAAGTATGGTTAATTTAGTTTTTTTTTTTATTATTATTAATTTAATATAACATTAATGTAACTTACAAATAAAATATAGGCAAGATTTGAACATGATAAGCACAACATAAAAACAACTAGATAAGTAATAAATAATGGAAAATTATAAAATGATATCCTTTATTGAAGTCTCGCATTTTACTTTGAACGTGCGTAGAGTGTGTTGATAGACGGTCAGGAGCGTTGTGTGTTTGTCTTTGAATAGGGAGTTGTAAAGTTGACACATCCTATTTAAGGCCATATTTATCTCATCTATCCCCTATTGGACCATGCTAGGACCATGCCTAGAAGTCCCAAAAATAAGTCAAATGAAGTACTGCAACATAATTGAGTGTGCATATTAATAACTTACCATTATCTTTCCACAGGTCGCATAGTTCCTCCGGTTTTGTTCGAAGACATCGAGCCGGTGTTCGTGAAAGCGGTATCCGAGTTGAAACGGGGCCAAGAACTGTTAGAATCAAAACCGAGCCTCGACCACGAACAAACGACGAACACTCTTCAACGCGTTCTCGGTGATCGCTTTGCATTTGGCCGCTTTGCTGGCGAGGATCTCGGAGGAGCCCGATTGCGATGAGGAGATCGTGAAGAGAGTCCATAGCACGGTCTACTCTTTGGTTAAATTAGATGTTAAGGTGAGAATTATGAATGGTTTTTTTAAATTGGTTTAATAGACAAAAAAGAATTTATAGAAATAGTCTGCCAACCCGCAACAAGTCAGCGTGGTGGAATATGGACAAATCCCAAAATTCGGGTAGGATCAAGCCCCTAATTTAATTTAACGCTTTATTTTTTGATATTATTATATCTGTACTCTTTTGTCAACAATTAAATACAGATAACATCATCATTGTTTAGGCTCCAAGAACCATTTCATCTTAATATCACACACACATACTCACGGCTATATTTCCCTAGAAGGGGTAACCAGAGCTAAGGAATTATAAATTCCTCAGTTACTTTTGGAAGTTGAGTGGTAAAAGATGGTAAAATAAAGGCCTTTGGTGACGGGTCTCCAACCGCATCGCCCCCAAAAATCCAATGAAAATCCCTAATACCCTTAGTCGCATCTTACGACACCCGTGGGTAGAAAGGGGTAGCGACATTCTAAGCCGGCCCCTACACGGTGATCTCAATATCAATGTTTAAAATTTATTATTTTATTTTATTTGTGTGGAATACTTACAGCTACATTATATAATAAAAGTTTATAAAATCAGTATATAACTAAGCCAATAACAAGTATACGCAAATAAAGTACATAGAGAGACTTATCAACTAGAACTTAGAGAAGACTTATCACATTATTCATGCTGATCTCGCATGGCATATTCTGTTATGTGGCTAACATAATTATTTCTTAATCCAGGTCCGTGGGGGCCGCCGCGCCCTACACGTGGCATGCAGCGCGGAGGGTGGTCGCGGGCGCGGCTCGTGGGCGGCCGGCGGCGGCGACACCGCGCCGTGCCCGCGCCTCGTGGAGGCTCATGCTGAGACTGGGCGCCGAGCCGGCGACCGCGACGCGCTGGGAGACACGCCGCTGCATGTCGCCGCTAGGGTAACTATACACACACCGACACTAACACACACACACACACCTCGTGGAGCTCATGCTGAGACTGGGCGCCGAGCCGGCCGACCGCGACGCGCTGGGAGACACGCCGCTGCATGTCGCCGCTAGGGTAACTATACACACACCGACACTAACACACACACACACACCTCGTGGAGCTCATGCTGAGACTGGGCGCCGAGCCGGCCGACCGCGACGCGCTGGGAGACACGCCGCTGCATGTCGCCGCTAGGGTAACTATACACACACCGACACTAACACACACACACACACCTCGTGGAGCTCATGCTGAGACTGGGCGCCGAGCCGGCCCGACCGCGACGCGCTGGGAGAACACGCCGCTGCATGTCGCCGCTAGGGTAACTATACACACACCGACACTAACACACACACACACACCTCGTGGAGCTCATGCTGAAGACTGGGCGCCGAGCCGGCCGACCGCGACGCGCTGGGAGACACGCCGCTGCATGTCGCCGCTAGGGTAACTATACACACACCGACACTAACACACACACACACCTCGTGGAGCTCATGCTGAGACTGGGCGCCGAGCCGGCCGACCGCGACGCGCTGGGAGACACGCCGCTGCATGTCGCCGCTAGGGTAACTATACACACACCGACACTAACACACACACACACCTCGTGGAGCTCATGCTGAGACTGGGCGCCGAGCCGGCCGACCGCGACGCGCTGGGAGACACGCCGCTGCATGTCGCCGCTAGGGTAACTATACACACACCGACACTAACACACACACACACACCTCGTGGAGCTCATGCTGAGACTGGGCGCCGAGCCGGCCGACCGCGACGCGCTGGGAGACACGCCGCTGCATGTCGCCGCTAGGGTAACTATACACACACCGGACACTAACACACACACACACACCTCGTGGAGCTCATGCTGAGAGCTGGGCGCCGAGCCGGCCGACCGCGACGCGCTGGGAGACACGCCGCTGCATGTCGCCGCTAGGGTAACTATACACACACCGACACTAACACACACACACACCTCGTGGAGCTCATGCTGAGACTGGGCGCCGAGCCGGCGACCGCGACGCGCTGGGAGACACGCCGCTGCATGTCGCCGCTAGGGTAACTATACACACACCGACACTAACACACACACACACACACACCTCGTGGAGCTCATTGCTGAGACTGGGCGCCGAGCCGGCCGACGCGACGCTGGGAGACACGCCGCTGCATGTCGCCGCTAGGGTAACTATACACACACCGACACTAACACACACACACACACCTCGTGGAGCTCATGCTGAGACTGGGCGCCGAGCCGGCCGACCGCGACGCGCTGGGAGACACGCCGCTGCATGTCGCCGCTAGGGTAACTATACACACACCGACACTAACACACACACACACCTCGTGGAGCTCATGCTGAGACTGGGCGCCGAGCCGGCCGACCGCGACGCGCTGGGAGACACGCCGCTGCATGTCCGCGCTAGGGTAACTATACACACACCGACACTAACACACACACACACCTCGTGGAGCTCATGCTGAGACTGGGCGCCGAGCCGGCCGACCGCGACGCGCTGGGAGACACGCCGCTGCATGTCGCCGCTAGGGTAACTATACACACACCGACACTAACACACACACACACACCTCGTGGAGCTCATGCTGAGACCTGGGCGCCGAGCCGGCCGACCGCGACGCGCTGGGAGACACGCCGCTGCATGTCGCCGCTAGGGTAACTATACACACCCGACACTAACACACACACACACACACACACCTCGTGGAGCTCATGCTAAGACTGGGCGCCTTAACTATATCATAAAACATTGGCTAGGTGACAAACATAGCCAAAACTAAGCCTCAGTATATTAATGGTCCATGGAAACTACCTTGAGTCACACACTTTGTTCGTTGGCCCCTTATGACGTTGTTACACTGACCTCAGCTTTAAATACTCGCTTATTAACGTAAGATGCCACATTCTGCTTTATATTGCCATATCAAAAAATACACGTTACATCACATTCCTTAGAACATGTTGATGTTCTTAATCAAATGCTTATGTGCGATCATGAAGGAACCTCTTAAGATTTTATTGTTATTTTCTTTGCTAAGGCCAATATGTACATGTTGTGCTATTAAGAAGTTTCTGTGTTTATCCAAAACAATTTAACTTACCGAATACACAACAATTCTATATAAATTTATATATTGTTACAGTTAAATCCATGTCCTGCGGAAGTGGTTCGCGCGTTGCTAGCCCACGGAGCCCACATCGACACAGTCAACTACGAAGGACAAACTCCAGAACAACTCTTAGCTGCCACCTCTCAAAGTCTATCTTCAATAGTAAATCCACTCCACTACACCACACTCAAATGTTTTAGCCGCTAGAACCGTCAAAAACTACAGGATACCATACAAAAACATCGTTCCGACTTGTCTAAACATCACTATCATTACCCATTGATTATGTGAATTGCACTTTAGGAACGGTGCATCGATTCTCCAATGCTTGTTCGTATCTGTGTTTGAGAAGATTTGTAAAGCTCATAAGATAGACTTGAACAGCTCTATCTCGACTGCCATTATTATTAGTTATTTTTCAGGGTGAACCCTGTTTTTTTTTTAATGTAACTTTTTGAGGCTTTAAGTTCTTACTCTACCACCGAGACGTCCACTTTTCTAAAATTATATTTTCATTGTTTGATTGCACTGTTTGATACACAGTATTTTGGTGGAATGTAGTACAGTTCACCTATTATTATCTCACACATTTGATTTATTTACTTCTACTGCTTTTGCTCAATATTTTGTCGCAGTTTATCATGCGTAGAAATTTCTTTATATAAATTGGGTAATAGTTAGTTGTGGAGTTATAAATTGATCACTCATATTGCTGTGTTGATTATTAAAATATACACATTGGAATTGACAAAAACCTATTATTTTCAAACTTATATGAGACTTGGATGCTCAGAACAGTAGAACTCAATAAGTGTTAATGGTATGTAATGTTGTGCCCAGAAATATTTAACTCTCGTAACTAAAGCAAGTATCATGTATTATATAGACTACGCCCTTGCGTCAATCGGTACAAATTGCGACCTAATTTAGATCAGTTATATTCAAATGTATTTCAATTAAATTGTTGAAGGTTACACCTGTAGGCTATACCGCAGAAAATGTCCATAGTTTACCAGTATTTTTATATGAACTTTATTTATCGTTACCGGGGATCAAAAATATTTGTTAGGCATATTACGTGTCGAGTCTGTATAAGTAAACTTAATACAGTCACAGGGCAATCTCTTGATATTAGAAAATTGATTCGGTGTATGTATATTTTTGAGATTGGTGTTAATTATATGATCTCGATTGATTAAAATAATATAATCAATATCATTACATATAGTTACTACATGTCTCTGGTTATTTCAATGTAAAATTGAGGTTGTTTAATTAGCCCATTATGAAGCCTTATGACGTCATAAACACCAAATATCTATAATATGTAAAAAAAACATAAATTAATCAAAAGTTTTCGTAGGCTTTGAAATGTAAATTAAACTATTAAGGCGAATACAAAGTTGCCTATTAGAAATGTAATACCTCAATCGAAACTATCCAATTATTTGAATAGTATATATAATAAAAAGTCCACTCTGTAAAGATTATATATAAGGTGTTGGACGCATCAATAACTAGTCTACTTATATTAATTTTAGTTTGGAATGTTAGTGGAGCGTCTGGAGCGTTAAAAACATTAAAACCTCGGATGTCTCAGGGACTAGATGAAATTTAATTATCTTTGCGAAATGTGTTATGAATAGCATAAATAATAATCTCTACCTATTTAAAAGTTGTGTATTTGATTTTTAAATAACAAAAATTTATGATTGCAATAACTTATGTGCTATAATGAAGGTAACGTTGTAGAATTTATTTTTTTGTAACAGAAGTGGAAGCTACTAAAAAAATAAATAAATTATGGATAATGAAATGTTAAAAAAAAATATACGTGAACTATTTGTTTATTTAAATAATTTGCATATAAAAAAAAATAAAATCCTACCCCAATGGGAACTAACGGCGTGAGAATATGTATGTATGTATGTTCTTAACATGCTGGTAGAGATTTCTCTAAACTTTTCAATGAAAATTTTGTTGATTAACTTTGCCTCGGGATGGTTTTAAATATATATTCACGATCAGTAGGCGCCAATGCCGTTAACACAACCAAGACGTCAATGTCTTCAGAAATTACAACAATATTTTAAATATTACAACAATATTTTGAGATTCTAAACTAATTGCTGTATCAACAATTAATTAATCTGCATCGCTTTCCGCTTGGCATGTAAAATATTGTTATCAGCCAATATATAATGTTTTCTATTTTTCTTTGTTTAAACAATGAAAAAATTAATTGCACAATATAATATTGGTAGAAGTTACGATTTAGAGCATACAAACAAAATCCTGTTGGTTACATGGAAATTCATTCAATCCCTATGAGATCCGAGGTCAAAACCCCCGGGCGCTCCACTATGTCATGTCAGTGAAACCAAGTCTCAGGATTAGACATTTTGTGTCACTAAGTGATCACAACGGTGGAACGAGGCAGTCATGTATAAATTAGTGATTGTATATTTGCTAGAAGAATATTAACAAAGTATAAATATAGATTTTCGGATTATAAAAAGTTACTATTAATTGTATTTTGATGAGCATTGTTGCATATATGATTTTTAATGTGTGTGTTCTCATAGTATATTTTTAATTCAGTAATATTGTGTGATTTTATGACTTACTTATTATTAGTTACTTTTTTAATTACATGTAATGTGAAAATATATTGATCTTTTATTTGAATGACTTCAGTTGACATTTATAAATATATATTTAAAATTTTCCGTATAGTACTGGCTTAAATGTCACCACCCCTTTCTACCTACTACGGGTGTCATAAGAGACAACTTACGGTATGGCACTTTTTGAAGTGCTTTTTGGGCGATGCTGTTGGAGACCCGTCAGAAACGATACTTTATTTCTACCTATCTTGCCCCCAATTAACTACCAAATGTGGCAGAGGAGTTTCTAGCTCTGAAGCTCTGGCTACCCCTTTTTAGGATTTATGGCCGTGAGTATATGTATGTAAATAAATATTACCTATCGCATCTATCTGTGTTAGAAACCTAACATCAGTTATTGCAAACGGATCACCGCTTATATGCCTACACATATGTGAAAGTTATAGCAATATTGTTCCTTACATCCACTCCTATCGCCGTTGACCATGCAGAATTTAAAAAGTGATGTAAAACGCTAGCTGCGTAGTTTTGGCTTAGAATAGCACTTAGCCATATCTATCCGCTGGTGGCGAACGAGGCCTTGGTATAGGGCCTTTAAAGGGATTCTTGGGCGATGTGGTGAGACCATCATTAACAACAGTTTTATTTTTATTATCTATCTATAGTCAACTTCAAGAGTGGCTGATTCTGATTCTGAATTTCAGATTCTGAGACCGTGGCTACTTCTTTTTAAGTCATAAGTATAAATATTTCATTTTTAAAAAGATTTTTTTTTACGAAAAGAAACCGACTTCAAAGTTGATAAAACAAAAACTAAAAAACCAAAAGTGGTTAATTTAGCACAAAGTAATACGAATTATGATTTACAGGGAAAATAAATAATCAAGTAAGAAATAAGTTTGTTTAATTAAGTATGAGTACTTTTATAACACCTTAGGAATTTCTTTATTCCACATGCGTAAGTTCAACTTACCTAAATCGAGGTATTCCCCACTGACCAACTAATCCGCACAACTAGTTGTACGGTTAATATATTACTAGAAAAAAATACTAAATCGTTCCCCACCGACCAACTGTTTTTTTTTTGACAGAAACAAGTAAGTACATGGTGTTCATATAGGAATGGGTTTGTAGTTGTAAAATTTTCGCCGGTACAAAAAACATCAAGTGTAAAATAACTTAGAATTTTTGAATAAATTTATACCATTTTTTACATTTTAAGTACCAGGGTAGCATAAATATAAATTCAGCTTTAATAAAATAAGCTAAACTGTATACTCTATATAGTCTGCAGAATATATATATTTTCTGCAGATTTCACTGATTTATAATACCATTTGAATTCAAATGTTCTTGAATTCAAATGTTCACGCCGTATATCCCCGAAGGAGTTGGCAGAGGTTACCATACTTCAAAACATCACGTGACTGCGCCACCTAGTGTCCAGAGTATGTAACCACGTTTTGCTTGGACAGTGTAATGTAGGTTATGTGATTGTGTGAGGAATGATGTAATTCGTGAAAGCTGTGGTGTAAAAGATGATATTGTTAGAAAGATAGAAAAAGGAATGTTGAGATAGTTTGGGCACATAGAGAGGATGGATGACAGTAAATTGTTGAAAGAGATATATAGAGCCAATGTGGAAGGTAATGTTAGTAGAGGAGGAGGAGGAGGTTAGTAATGTTTGCTGTGTAGTGTCGGCTTAGAATAGCACTACCCCATTTTTTCCGGTGGGTGTACGTAAGAGGCGACCAACGGTATTGGAGGCTTTTAAGGATTTTTTGCGTTGTGTTGTCTCATTTTGATTATTGCAATTGATTTGCATCATCAGCATCACCAAGTAAAAAAAATATTTACATTGACGTTAATACTTAAAATTATCCAGTAAACCAATTTGCAGCCGACCAATTTTTGTACCAGGAACCCATATAATATTAGAAAATAGAAAATTTTCTTTTTGGAGAATGTAATAAAGACTAGAATTGTAAACTTGATTAAACCAAACCATCCGCAACGAAAATTATTCTTTCATCGACATATTACAATATTTGACTAACGATTCATATTAAATATATTTTAGGTGATCAAATAAGCCTTTCGAAATGTTCTATTCATACTTATGAGTTTCTGGAAATAAAAAAAATATAATTTAAATCTTTTTGTTCATGAAAACCTCATGTGGGGATTATTACTAATAAATAAAGAAAAGAAAAATTTTGACACAGGCGGGATTCGAACCCGTAAAAATTCGGAGGCAAGAAACGCAAACACTACTAAAACGTGTAAAAGAAATAAAGGATGGAAGAATTTTGCGCTGGCAGCCATTGACACGGTAGCTCAATGGCAAGAGCGACGGGGGCGTATACCCGAGGTCGCGGGTTCGAATCCCGGCTGTGTCGAAATTTTACTTTCCTTTATTTATTCTTTATTTATTAGTAAAAAAATAATAAGTTGAGAAGTACTATGCATGGATTTATATCACCCGGTTATGTCACAGAAACGATAAAAACCGACAACATATTGTACCAAATTTCTAAGTTTTTTTACCACTTGATGTTTTTATACTGACCGAAAATTTTACAACTACTTACCCACCGTTTATAAAGATAAGTTGGTCCGTGGGTCACTCCAGTAGTCAAATTTAATCATTCCCCACCGACCAACTATTTAGTTAGTCGGTGGGGAATACCTCCCTAAATCTTAAAATTCTCTTTAATTAATTTGTGTTGTGAGTCGGTGCAGCCTGCGTGGTAATAAGTGTGTATTTCGCACTACTCACGTACATGTACAATGTAGGATACCTAACCTACATGGTAGGGTAAATTTATTTTTGTATGTATAAACTTTGAAACGTTAGGCAAAATAGTGTTTAGATTGTAATAATCAGAGATCTATCTCTGGTCTTGATAGACAGTAGGGTGAATTTAATTTTGTTTGACTGGCACCGACTCCAAACCGTGCATATGCACAGTATTAAATAGGCTCAACCATATGTAACTGTACATTGTTCCTGAAATTCCTCAAAAGGCGGTGGTCTACAATTCTACATCTTGACTCAAAAAAGACCCAAACGTTCACTCCGAATATCCCCAGGGGGATATAACAAGGGGTTGGCAGAACAATTCTGAAAATCACGTGACATTGTCACACGTTTTGCTTGGACAGTGTACTCACGAGATAGAGGGCAGGCCTATCGCCGTTTTGTACAAATACACTGTCACATGACTAAGTACAACTCAACCATGTGGGTTTCCTCACGATGTTTTTCCTCACCGTTAATAACCATGATATATTAAAAGCACATACGTCTTTAGAAAAGACAAATTGGTGCAGGCCCAACCCGGAATTTAAACCACAGAAGTCTGCATGACAACATGTGTTCTACACACTGAGCTATCACGATTATTATCATGAGACTTGCTTGAAGACGCATTCATAACATAGAGGCAAAGTTCTCTCTCAAGATGACTGTCTTTCTTCCTCATCATCAGACTCTAAGTGACAGTCACAACCCACCAAAGCGTAATATGCACATCAATATAAATTAATTAAGCTCAACATCAACAAGTCACCGTTGTGAGTTTCGACAGTTCCCCTCTATTTCCTGGGATGCCATCATCAGATCCTGGTCTCATGGTACTTTCTCGGTAAAAATAACATAACAAAAGAAATATTTAGTGAACCTGTACTTCTCTTCATAAAAGTCACGAAGAGGAGTATAAAACTATATATTAATGTCGAAAGAACCATTCCTAACTACTAGTAATTGAGCTGTGTAGTGTCGGCTTAGAATAGCACTACCCCATTTCTTCGGTGGGTGTACGTAAAAGGCGACTATCGGTATTGATTGGGGCTTTTAAGGGGATTTTTTGGGCGATGCGGTTGGAGACCCATCACCAAAAACCTTTATTTTATCATCTTTTCCCCACGCAACTTCCCAAAGTAGCTGAGGAACGTCTAATTCCTTAATTCTGACTACCCCTTCTAGGGATTTATAGCCGTGAGTACATGTATGTATTTATGTATGTAGTAATTGAGGACCTACACCTTCATCGTCTGCTCAGCAGCACAACATTATGATTTCCAGAGCAAATGCCAATATAACTTTAGAAAATATGAAAAACGCGATACATGTGCCTATACAATTTAAGGGTTCCCCTCGATTTCTCCAGGATGCCATCATCAGAACCTGACCACTGATATCATGGTACCATTCCGGAGTATCTTCTTTTTAATAAAAAGTAATAATCAAAACCCGGTTCATAAATGGCGAAGTAATCGGCGAACAAACATAAAAAAAAACACGGCAGTATATAGATCGCCACTTTGTGCGATCTCGGCAAACCTCTCGAGTTTTTTTTTACATAAATAGTTTTACTAATAAATAAAGAATAAATAAAGGGAAGAAAAATCTCGACACAGGCGGGGATCGAACCCGCGACCTCGGGTAAACGCCCCGGACGCTCTGCCAACTGAGCTACCGTGTCAGTTGGCTGCCAGTGCGAAATTCTTCTATCCTTTATTTCGTTTACACGTTTAAGTGTGTTTGCGTTCCTACCTCCGAATTTTTACTAATTCGGAAGGCCACTTGTCTACCTTTTCAGATAGAATGCAAATGTTGGAAACGCCTAACTATCACATAATTCAAATCTTTTTATTCATGAAAACCTCATGTGGGGATTATTACTAATAAATAAAGAATAAATAAAGGAAAGAAAAATCTCGACACAGGCGGGGATCGAACTCGCGACCTCGGGTAAACGCCCCGGACGCTCTGCCAACTGAGCTACCGTGTCAGTTGGCTGCCAGTGCGAAATTCTTCTATCCTTTATTTCGTTTACACGTTTAAGTTGTGTTTGCGTTTCCTACCTCCGAATTTTTACTAATTCGGAAGGCCACTTGTTTCTACCTTTTCAGATAGAAATGCAAATGTTGAAAACGCCTAACTATCACATAATTCAAATCTTTTTATTCATGAAAACCTCATGTGGGGATTATTACTAATAAATAAAGAATAAATAAAGGAAAGAAAAATCTCGACACAGGCGGGGATCGAACCCGCGACCTCGGGTAAACGCCCCGGACGCTCTGCCAACTGAGCTACCGTGTCAGTTGGCTGCCAGTGCGAAATTCTTCTATCCTTTATTTCGTTTACACGTTTAAGTTGTGTTTGCGTTTCCTCCCTCCGAATTTTTTTACTAATTCGGAAGGCCACTTGTCTACCTTTTCAGATAGAATGCAAATGTTGAAAACGCCTAACTATCACATAATTCAAATCTTTTTATTCATGAAAACCTCATGTGGGATTATACTAATAAATAAAGAATAAATAAAGGAAAGAAAAATCTCGACACAGGCGGGGATCGAACCCGCGACCCTCGGGTAAACGCCCCGGACGCTCTGCAACTGAGCTACCGTGTCAGTTGGCTGCCAGTGCGAAATTCTTCTATCCTTTATTTCGTTTACACGTTTAAGTTGTGTTTTGCGTTTCCTACCTCCGAATTTTTTTTTACTAATTCGGAAGGCCACTTGTCTACCTTTTCAGATAGAATGCAAATGTTGAAAACGCCCCTAACTATCACATAATTCAAATCTTTTTATTCATGAAAACCTCATGTGGGGATTATTACTAATAAATAAAGAATAAATAAAGGAAAGAAAAATCTCGACACAGGCGGGGATCGAACCCGCGACCTCGGGTAAACGCCCCGGACGCTCTGCCAACTGAGCTACCGTGTCAGTTGGCTGCCAGTGCGAAATTCTTCTATCCTTTATTTCGTTTACACGTTTAAGTTGTGTTTGCGTTTCCTACCTCCCGAATTTTTTACTAATTCGGAAGGCCACTTGTCTACCTTTTCAGATAGAATGCAAATGTTGAAAACGCCTAACTATCACATAATTCAACCTTTTTATCATGAAAACCTCATGTGGGGATTATTTACTAATAAATAAAGAATAAATAAAGGAAAGAAAAATCTCGACACAGGCGGGGATCGAACCCGCGACCTCGGGTAAACGCCCCGGACGCTCTGCCACTGAGCTACCGTGTCAGTTGGCTGCCAGTGCGAAATTCTTCTATCCTTTATTTCGTTTACACGTTTTAAGTTGTGTTTGCGTTTCCTACCTCGAATTTTTTACTAATTCGGAAGGCAACTTGTCTACCTTTTCAGATAGAATGCAAATGTTGAAAACGCCTAACTATCACATAATTCAAATCTTTTTATTCATGAAAACCTCATGTGGGGATTATTACTAATAAATAAAGAATAAATAAAGGAAAGAAAATCTCGACACAGGCGGGGATCGAACCCGCGACCTCGGTAAACGCCCCGGACGCTCTGCCAACTGAGCTACCGTGTC
>OY755182.1:10628552-10928980 GCA_963576735.1 Bedellia somnulentella
GACGATGTTGCGAATGGGTGTGATGAAAATGAGAAAATTGTTATGTTAGGAGATTTTAATGGTTGGGTTGGTGTGTCACGCAATGGTTGTGAAAGAGTTTTAGGAAAGTTTGGTGATAAAAGAGTGAACGAGAATGGTGAGAAAGTGATTGATGTATGTTTGGAGAGGAATCTTTGTGTTACGAACACGTTGTTTGAACACAAAGATATCCATATGTATACTAGACAGAGGGGAAGCGAGAGAAGTATGATAGATTTTGTGATAGTGGATGAAAGGCTAAGAGCAAAGGTTGTTGACACCAGAGTCCATAGGGGCATTAACGTTGGCACAGACCACTTTCTCGTGATATCACGATTAAGGGGACTGTGCACGCGTTGGCGTCACAGGGCCAAAGTGTCGACAACTGAATTTGCGAGAATAAAAGTGGAGAAATTGGAAGAGGATGAAAATATTAGAGATGAATATATGAAGAAATTGGACGACAGGCTAAGTTGCGTGGAGATGAAGGATGAATTGGAAATAGAAGAAGTATGGGATGTGCTCAAATCGTCACTGGTTGAATGTGCGACGGAAGTATGTGGATTGAGTAAAAGAACAAATAGACCACCAACAAGTTGGTGGGATAAAGATGTGAAAGAGGCAGTTGGAGATAAAAAGAAAGCTTGGTTAGATTTACTAGCGATTAAAGCTAGTAAACGAATGGATGCGAGAGTAACAGATGAGGTAGTGAAGAATAGTGAAGATGAATATAAGAGAGTTAAGAATGAGGTTAAGAAGAAAATAGAAAAGAAAAAGCGTGATCTGATAGAATGGTGTGAGAGGAAACTCTCTGATAATTTCCGGAATAACCAAAAGTTGTTCAGGAAATATATCCGGAAAGAAAAGGGAGTTTCCCAAAACACGAGAGTGAATGTTGTGAGAGATGAACAGGGTGAATTGGCGACGGATGAAAGTAGCATAAGACGAGTATGGAAGAACTATTTTGAGGGAATCTTTTTGAGGGACTCTTTGAAAAAGAGGATACATCCATTTCTTCGCCAATCGGCAGTAATGTTGATTGGAACGACGTTATGGGTGACTTTAGTGACAGTGAGATCAGTATGGAAGAAATAATGAAAGCAATGAAAAGTATGAAACTAGGGAAAGCGGCAGGGTATGACAGGATAAACACTGAAATGCTGAGGGCTGGTAAAGGGGTGGTGGCTTCCTGGTTGTACTTCCTTTTCCAAAAATGCTGGTCGAGTGGCAAAGTGCCACAAGACTGGTGCAAAGCGGTAATTGTGCCTTTATATAAAGGAAAGGGGTCACACCAGGAGGCTAGAAACTACCGTGGAATTAGCCTACTCAGCATTGTCGGTAAATTGTATGCAAAGGTTTTGATTGAAAGAGTGATGAATGAAACGGATGATAAAATTTGGGATGTGCAAGCAGGATTTAGAAAGGGAATGGGATGTATGGACCAAATCTTCTCTTTAAGGAGCATCACCGAAAAGTTCTTAGCTAAGAATCGAAAGGTGTATTGCTCCTTCATTGATTTAGAGAAGGCGTATGATAAGGGTGGTAAGAAAGTGTTTATGGGAGGTGTTATCCAAGTTCGGTTTGGGGAGTCGACTTATACGTGCACTGGTATCACTCTATGAGGATTCCAGTGCATGTGTGAGAGTAAACGGGGAAAATACTGACTGGTTCGGGATCTCTCGGGGTGTCCGACAGGGTTGTGTAGCTTCCCCGTGGCTCTTCAATTTGTTCATGGATGACTGTTTAACAGAGTTGCGTGAAAGTGATTATGGATTGAGAATGGGTGGATTCATCATTAAATGCCTCTTATATGCCGACGATCAAGTGCTACTTGCATCATCGGTGGAAGAGCTGCAAGAGACGATGAATATTGCATGTGCGTCTTTTGAAAAAAAAAGGGAATGAGGGTGAATGTGGATAAAACAAAAACTATGGTTTTTGAGAGAGAGGTGAATATGACCGAATGCGTGATTGAGATTAATGGTAAGAAAGTGGAACAAGTGAAAGAGTTTGTATATTTGGGAAGTTTGTTTACTAGGGATGGAAAGTGTGATGAAGATATCGAGAGAAGAGTGAAAAAGGGTAATGCGGTAAATGGAGCACTGGATAGTCTAATGTCTAGTCAGTCGGTGTCTGAAAAGGCCCGAATGGCTGTGCATGATGCTGTCCTTGTTCCTACGCTTATGTATGGCAGTGAATGTTGGGTGTGGCAGAAGAAGCATGAAAGTAGAGTGAATGCAGTAGAAATGAGATCCCTCAGAAAAGTGTGTAATGTGATCGTGTGAGGAATGATGTGATTCGTGAAAGGTGTGGTGTAAAATATGATATTGTAAGAAAGATAGAAAAAGGAATGTTGAGATGGTTTGGGCACATAGAGAGGATGGATGACAGTAAATTGGTGAAAGAGATATATAGAGCCAATGTGGAAGGTAATGTTAGTAGAGGACGACCTCGGAGGACACATTTGGATCAAATAGAAAATGTGCTCAAAAAGGCAGGTGTCCGCAGTATGAAGAATAAAAGAGCATGTATGAAAAGATTGATGGATGTAAACGAAGCCAGAGAGGTTTGCCAGGATCGTACAAGGTGGCGATCGATAGTCTCTGCCTACCCCAAAGGGAACTAACGGCGTGAGAATATGTATGTATGTATGTATGTTGAATAAAAAATAAAAATAAATAAACTAACAACTTTGGGAAACGGAACGTATATACGTCAATACCTCTATTCGTCAAGCCAATCACACTCATCAATCGTCAAAATTGTATCAAGTTCTGTTCTGTATGTTTGCTTTGTTTTTATTTATTTATATGTGTTTAGATTTCTATCATGTATGTTCATGAACGAGAAAAGATATTTACGGATATACGCGGAATCTTTTGTAGTGCAAAACACCGTGGAGGTGGAATAAAAATAGAAAAATAATCCAAAAACTTCGGCGTATTTTGCCTTCGAGGTATCTGCTGCAGCTCCTCTAGTGATGATAATGATGTATCCGAAGATATCTCCAGAAAGTTGTCGAAAGCAATGTGTTCACTTCACAAATTTGAAATTGAGCAAGGTTTAAGACGCCGAATTTGACAACTTAACTCTCACCTTTTTGAATCAGCGATGATTACCGTTTGAGTATTGTCAAACGAGTTCAGAAACGCAAATTTCAACAATTATGTCGAACCATTGATTGATGCTCAACATTTTGAGCATACAATCAAAAGTTGATTAAATTACAATATTTGGTCAATTCAGAAACGTAATTTAGGTTAGTACGTACTTAAATACGGTTTGAGATGCTTTCATCATTGAATTCTGAATTGTGAAATCGGCCGTAAGTACTACATACCCTCGTGGGTTTTCTTAAGCTTAATTTAAAAAAATAAACATTTTGTTCATCACATCTGGGTTCGGTGGGTGTCCTACGTCTAACTCTCGATCATATTTACCTCGCTTTATATTCGAAACCTAGAAATCGTTACTTACTAGACTACTCTACAAATATTTGAGTTTTTATTTGATATTATTCTGGAGATTTGGCCATGAATGCTATGTAGCCTTTAAACAAATAGCTATGTTGCAATGTAAGCGTAAATTTTGGGATCCTTATGAAATATTTTTCCTATGGCTTTGAAAAATAAAAACTCTACATCTATTTTCATAAAAAAATATTGTAGATTTAGTAGTTTCTTTAAAGTTATACTTTATCATGGTTGTTAACGGTGAGGGAAAACATCGTAAGGAAACCAACATGGCTGAGTTGTACTTAGTCATGTGACAGTGTATTCGTACAAAACGGCGATAGGCCTGCCCCCTATCACGTGAGTACACTGTCCATGCAAAACGTGGGTACTCTGAACACCAGGTGACAAAGTCACGTGATGTTCAGAAGTATTAGTACCTCTGCCAACCCCTTCGGGGATATTCGGCGTGAACGTTTATGTTATGTTTATGTTATACTTTAGTCGTTATTAAAATTCATCTTTTTCACAATCGTCTTTTTTTACATTTCTGATGCTTTTCTAATTAGTTTTATCCATATGAGATGGTTACGTGTTATTTTCTTTTCTATTCTAGCAGGTTCTATTCCTGCGTCAGACAAGCCGTTATTCGAACACGAAAAAAACAAGAAGGCGTCTCCTTTTTTTGTAACTTTTAACCACTAAAACAATTTATCCAGTTATAAATCTGGGTGCTATTCAGGGTGCAATTTAGGGTGTTTATTTTGAACATACTTATGATGTTTTGCAAGATGTATGAAAATGAATAGGTATCACGAGAAAAATATATACAATCATACTGAAATAGATAATAGATAGTCAATTAAAAATGCATGTAGTTAAACCCTGAAATAGTATTTATTTCTGTCTGTCAATATTAATTTTTATCCGATCTTCAAACGATGTTATGATCTCAAAAGTATGGCAGCAAAGACAAGGTAGAAATGAAGTATGTTTTTTTTTTCATTTCATGCACACACTAATTTATCTAAAGAACTAATAGTCCGGTCAATTTAGGTCTAAAATAAGGAGGAAGGTTACATAAATTCATAAGAAGCTGAAAATTGGCACAATTGTTCAAAACATGATTATAAATGAAACCTCAAAAGTCCCCATCGTTCCGAGGTGTGCTAAAAATTTTACACGAGGTCAAAAAAAAAAAAAAGAGTATTTTGCGATTTTAAGCGAAACGGTGAGTTTTTCGCAAAAGCACTCCAGTACAAAATTGTAGATCAGAAAATTCTCTACAAAAAAGATATCAACAATGTTTTTCCTTAAAGCCACCATTTTGAAGATATAAAGCGTTGAAAAGTTCGATCATTGGTAATCTTCATACTTTGCACATGTACGCCACGTATGAACATCACTTATAAGGTGTTTAAAAAAATGACTTTCTTCAATGTGCTGAAGTTTTTAAAAATAGTGACTCAACTCAACCAGACGTTATCAACAGCGGAATTCAATTTCTTCTCGCTATGTACGGAGCTCCTAAAAAAAACACTTGCTTAGATAAGTTGCGATACGCAACTTTTGTTAAAAATACGCGTTATAAAAAGCAAGTGCAACTAGCTTCTTTACCTCCAACCTCAGTAGCTGCTCACCAACATTTATTTCGGGTATATTACCAAGTTCAAGTGTGTTTCGGTAATCAGCTGGACCCTAAAGACTGGGGTTGGAAGTTGGTCGACAATACATTAGAGCCAGTTCTAACTTTACTTCCACCAGCACCTGAGAAACTTCTCAACTCAATATTTTGCAACTGTAAAAAAGGTTGTAATGCTAAATGTGGATGCAGAAAAGTTGGACTGTTTTGTTCCCTGGCATGCACAAACTGCCAAGGCCGATCGTGCTCTAATGTTGAGTCAGCTAATCTAGAAGACTCATATGATACCAATGAGGAATCGCTAGTGGGACAGTTGATCTGTGAAATAGAAGAAAATGAAGAAGAACACGAAGAAGAACAAGAAGAAGACGAAAAACAAGAAACAGTAATCCTGGAAAATTACGAATCAGACGAGGAATATTAATCATTTCATTTTCTATTACATCGCCATTATTTTAACCAACCGACATGTACAATAATATTTTACAATAGTTTTAAAACAAATGAAATCACTGCAGACCCGTGGAATAGGCCAACAGGGTACCACGTTAAAATAAAACGCGCTAAGTACACTACCTCATAGGTGGCGTGGAAACGTGTGCAAAGTATGAAGATTACCAATGATCGAACTTTTCAACGCGTTATATCTTCAAAATGGTGGCTTTAAGGAAAAACATTGTTGATATCTTTTTTGTAGAGAATTTTCTGATCTACAATTATGTACTGGAGTGCTTTTGCGAAAAACTCACCGTTTCGCTAAAAATCGCAAAAAACTCTTTTTTTTACCTTTGACCTCGTGTAAAATTTTTAGCACACCTCGGAACGATGGGGACTTTTGAGGTTTCATTTATAATCATGTTTTGAACAATTGTGCCAATTTTCAGCTTCTTATGAATTTATGTAACCTTGAATGTATAAATTGACCGGACTATAAGTTATGAATCATCTCTTACGATACAAACTGTACTTACTTTGAGTTTTGGTTAAGACTTAAGTTTTTCATAATAATCAAACACCAATCTAGGCAAATAGGTAAGATACTTTTATGAATCCGAAAGACATTCTTAATAAAAACTGTATCAACTCCAGTTTACCCTTGATTTGAGGAAAAAGTCTGTGATTTCTCAAATTCATTTTTTTGTTAAAAATCAATCAGAGAATAGTACACAGAAATCCATTTAGTAATTTCTGTGTTGAGGTCGTTTATAAGAATCGTCTTCGGGCTTTAATTTGATTCAATCATTTCAAATATTGCGATGAGAAAGTTCCATTGGTTTTCTTTGATGGAGGACTCAATCAAAACAAATCTTTTGAGAAGCAATTTTGTTCTGTTCGATGAACTGAAATTTATCTGACGGTTATTTTTGATACAACAGACTTTTTTAATTCTCAAGAAAAATTTTTGGCACTACTTTTCTTTTTTAATTTTTAGCAATGTTTGTGTTGTACAAGTTCTACTTAATTTCATATTATATTATTTATTCACAGTTGGTTCCATTACAAATCAGGATAATATCAAATCACGTATTCCTCAATATACATTTTAAAAATGTTGATATCAAATCTAATGACAATGATAATTGTTAGGTAAAGGAATCAAGGCAATTGTTATGTATAACTTTTGTTTCTTTTTTTAGTAGTTTGACTTCTTACTCCAATGACCCTTTCTTTTACCTCGCATTAGGTTGATTAAATAAAATTTCAGGCCATCATTAACAAAAAAGAATAGCATCAGGGTACAATAAATTACGTGATAGTAACAAAACATATCTGAGCAGCATACATTAGTCCTATATTATGACATTGGGTGACAATGCACTTCGGGACTCAAAATGTTAAAAACATAGAATGATTTTTTAAAATTTCCTTGTCCTGAGTGTTTTATTCCTCATACTTTTAAAATCAATGTTTACTAAAACTGCTGTATATTTATGTTTATGAACCTTTGTATTTGTCTGAAATAAAGATTTATTTGTATTGCTGGTATATATAAAAGTATGTAGTTAAGTATGTGTGTGTTCTATTTTCGTCAAATATGTATATTATTTTGTATAATTAACATGTATATTATTATTTTAATTAAGTAAGTTAGTTTCAAAGTAAGCTAGATATAATAATATAGTTTATATCTAATATACAATAATAACAATTAATAGATTATATTGTTTTTTTGTAAATATGTGTTTGATGTGATATAAAAAGTTATTCTATTCTATTATATATAACGATATAGATAAATAGATTTTGTTATCCTAAATCCGTCTATGCTGAAATGAATCCTTATTACCTAACTCCATCTTGTTACCGTTCATAAAAAGTCAAATTATTTCAAAAAGAATATAGTCAAGTGAAAGTACTTAGTCACAGGCGAGGCATTAAAAACATTTTAATAGCGCTTTCAATGTAGTCATTAGTGGCTTTTAAGGGATCGGTTGTAAAATTTGTAACACTACTCGTAACTGTTATTACAGTCGGGCTTCAGAGCCTTTGTTTTACTATTAATGGATGTGTTAATACTGTTCTGTTGGAATAGTTACTTTGTGTATACTCTGTTGTATTAAAAATAAAATAAAAAATAAAAAGAAAAATCATTTATTTCAGGCTAGTAGCCCATATTTAGCCATTACATACAACAACACAAAATTAATTAGATTTGAATGTTATAACCATTGACTTATATTGTGGCCTTTATCAACCTTTCCGCTGGGATAATATGACATAGAATAACCTCATAACCTCCTTGAGCATAATGATAATTATGTTGATGTTTACGTAAGGGATTTAATAAACAATAACGCCCGATTTCTGAATATAGTATTCAAGCTGAGAACGACTTAAGTATCGTTTTGTCTCATTTAGTTGTTAAGATTTCAATGCGACAGAACGATACTTAAGTTGTTCTCAGCTGGAATACTCAATACAGAAATTGGGCGTAAATCACTTACTGAGAACATACAGTTTATTTCAATACACGTTCGTCCGGTGGCAGTTAGTTGTACAACCAACAAGTATTTCTATCACAATCCGTACTATTTTTCAATAGATCAAAATAATACAATTTGAAGCTCGGTAATGGATAACATGGTTTTGGTTCTTGATTGTTATGAGTGGTACTACCAAAGCTATGTAGTTGTCAATGTCATATAGTTATAATACTTCAAAAATAAAAAGACTTGATTAAGTATTTAAATAATTGAGCATTAATTTAAACAGAGTGAAAAAAATATCTTTACCAGGATCCGATCCTATAATAAAAATACCAAAAGGTTTCTTGTCGTTTCTTCTTCTTACTCTCAGGTGTTCGTAAGATGCTACTATAGGTGATTCGGTTGGAAACCCAGCACCAACAGCATTAATTTTACATTGTTTTCCGCACTCAATTTCCTAAAGTGGTTGAGGAAAATCATTATTCTGAAGCTTTGGCTACCCCTCGACTCCTTCCAAGGATTTATAACTGTAACTATATTATGTATTTAATTGGAATAACATACATACATACATATACTCACGCCATTAATTCCCATTGGGGTAGGCAGAGACTATCAATCGCCACTTCGTACGATCCTGACAAACCTCTCTAGCTTCGTTTATATCCATCAATCTTTTCATACATGCTCTTTTATTCTTCATACTTCGGACGCCAGCCTTTTTGAGCACACTTTCAATTTGGTCCAAGTGTGTTCTCCGTGGTCGTCCTCTACTAACATTACCATCCACACTAGCTCTATAGATCCCTTTTACCAATTTTCTATCATCCATCCTCTCTATGTGCCCAAACCATCTCAACATTCCTTTTTCTATCTTTCTTACAATATCATCTTTCACACCACACTTTTCACGAATAACACTATTTCTCACTCGGTCACACAATCTAACATTACAAATTTTTCTGAGGAACCTCATCTCTACTGCATCCACTCTGCTCTCATGCTTCTTCTGCCACACCCAACATTCGCTTCAATACATAAGCGTAGGAACAAGAACAGCATCATGCACAGCCATTCGGGCCTTTTCAGACACCGATTGACTGATCATTAGGCTATTCATTGCTCCATTTACCGCATTACCCTTTTTCACTCTTCTTTCAATGTCTTCATCACATTTTCCATCCCTTGTAAACAAACTTCCCAGATATACAAACTCCTTCACCTGTTCCACATCCTTACCATCAATTGCAATCACGCATTGTGTCACATCTTCCTGTCTCTCAAAAACCATCGTTTTGGTCTTATCCACATTCACCCTCATTCCCTTTCTTACAAAAGACTCACATGCAATATTCATCATCTCTTGCAATTCCTCTGCCGATGATGCAAGTAGCACTTGATCGTCAGCATACAAGAGGCATTTAATGATGAATCCACCCATTCTTAGTCCATAATCACTTTCACGCAACTCTGTCAAACAGTCATCCATGAACAAATTGAAGAGCCACGGAGAGGCTACACATCCCTGCCGGACACCCCTAGAGATTCCGAACCAGTTAGTGTTTTCCCCGTTTACTCTTACACATGCACTAGAATCCTCATAGAGTGATACCAATGCACGTATAAGTTGACTCCCCAAACCGAACTTGGATAACACCTCCCATAAACACTTTCTTACCACCCTATCATACGCCTTCTCTAATTCAATGAAGGAGCAATACACCTTTTGGTTCTTAGCTAAGAACTTTTCAGTGATACTCCTTAGAGGAAGATTTGATCCATACATCCCATTCCTTTCCTAAATCCCGCTTGCACATCCCATATTTTCTCATCAGTTTCATTCATCACTCTTTCAATCAGTACCTTAGCATACAATTTACCAACAATGCTGAGTAAGCTGATGCCGCGGTAGTTTTTAGCCTCTTGGTGTGACCCCTTTCCTTTATATAGAGGCACAATCGCTGCCTTGCACCAATCTCGTGGAACTTTGCCACTCGACCAGCATTTTTGGAAAAGGAAGTACAACCAAGAAGCCACCAACCCTTTACCAGCCCTCAGCATTTCGATAGTAATCCTATCATACCCTGCCGCCTTCCCTACTTTCATACTTTTCATTGCTTTCATTATTTCTTCCATACTAATCTCACTGTCACTGAAATCACCCATCTCTTCGTTCCAATCAACATTACTGTCGATTGGCGGAGAAATGGATGCATCCTCTTTTTCAAACAGTCCCTCAAAATAATTCTTCCATACCCGTTTCATGCTACTTTCATCCGTCGCCAATTCACCCTGTTCATCTCTTATTACACTCACTCTCGTGTTTTGGGAAACTCCCTTTTCCTTCCGGATATACTTCTAGAATAACTTTTGGTTATTCCGGAAATTATCAAAAAGTATGAGAAGAATGATGAATGTAACAGAAGTAAAAGTGATTTGCCTGGATCGTACAAAGTGGCGATCGATAGTCTCTGCCTACCCCATTGGGAACAAGTTTCCTCTCACACCACTCTTGCAAATCCCGCTTTTTCTTTTCTATTTTCTTCTTCACCTCATTCTTAACTCTCTTATATTCATCTTCACTTTTCTGCACTACATCGTCAGTTACACTCGCATTCATCCGTTTACTAGCTTTAATCGCTAGTAAATCTAACCACGCTTTCTTCTTATCTCCAACCGCCTCTTTCACAACTTTATCCCACCAACTTGTTGGTGGTCTATTTGACCTTTTACACACTCCACAAACTTCCGTCGCACATTCAACCATCGTCGATTTGAGCACATCCCATACTTCTTCTATTTCCATTTCATCCTTCATCTCCACGCAACTTAGTCTATCATCCAATTTCCTCACGTATTCATCTCTGATATTTTCATCTTCTTGCAGTTTTTCCACTTTTATTCTCGCAAAATCCGTTGTTGACACTTTAGGCCTGTGACGCCAACGCGTACACAGACCCCTTAATCGTGATATAACGAGAAAGTGATCTGTGCCAACGTTCGTGCCCCTATAGACCCTTTTGTCAACAACCTTTACTCTCAGCCTTTCATCAACTATCACAAAATCAATCATACTTCTCTCGCTTCCCCTCTGTCTTGTATACATATGGATATCTTTGTGTTTAAACAACGTGTTTGTAACACAAAGTTTCCTCTCCAAACATACCTCAATCAATTTCTCACCATTCTCATTCATCCTTTGATCGCCAAACTTTCCTAAAACTCTTTGCAACCGTTGCGTGACACACCAACCCAGCCATTAAAATCTCCTAACATTATAAGTCTCTCATTCTGATCACACCCATTCACAACATCGTCTAACAGATTTCAAAACTCCTCCCTCTCGGATAGGGATTTAGACATGTCCGGAGCATAAACGCAAATTATGCGCATCCGGACTAGTGCCAATTTCACCTTAATCCACAGGAGCCTTGGACTCACACATTCGTAGTCTTTCATACACTGAGCCATCCTTTCAGATTTCAGAAGTCCCACTCCTTGGCTAGCTCGGTCATTGTCAGCGACTCCAGACCAGATTGCTGTGATGTTGCCAAGTTGTGAAACTTCCTTTCCCTTACGTTTCGTCTTAGCTCACTTTTTGCCCCGTGAGAAACCATGGCGTGATGAGTGGCGAGCTACATCGCCGCCACCGTGTTTATTATAATTCGAACACATATTGGACCCACGAGAAGCAAGGGAAGTAAACTTTCCACCTAGCCAGAGCCCCGCTTGACTAGGTAAGGTTATTTAGTACCCGGAGTGCACCAAGCTCCGGGACGGCGGCACGCTAGCGACCAGGCTCACCCCTGGCCATGCATCCCTCGGCGCGGCAGACCTTGGATTGGTGTAAGGGCAAAGATGGAAAAGCCCTAGTCCCTTAGTCGACTTCTACGACACCCACGGGAAGAGATGGGGTAGTGCTATTCTAAGCCGACACTACACAGCAATTATTTAATTGGAATAAATTTGTTACATTTTAAGAATTCAAGTGATTTATGACTTTTCCTTATTGCGACCCGAGGACAACATCAGTATGTAAAATCTTATTTTTAAGGCACCGAACACTTTTGGCCTTCTCGCAGCGAGCGTCACATCAATACAAGAATGAACCCGAAAAAAAGTTTGTTTTCATCCGAAATCATTATTAAAACCGAAATTTTATTGAAATGAATAAGACGTTCAAATACCATCGGCACAAAGTTAAGGGTCGCAAAACTTTTTGGAACCCTACCTTGAGGGCAGTTCACAGAAGTTTAAGAAACTTAATTTCTTTCTTATTGCCATTAAATAGGCAAGACCTTTTGAATATCTTAGACCCAAGAATATCCCTCACTCTGATTTTTTCTACTCGTTCATTATGTTCGAGTATGTAACATAAAAACAAGATCAGAGTGAATTAAAGAGTGTTCGTAAAAGGCGACTAACTGTATCGGGGTTTTTAAGTGATTTTTGTGCAATGCGGTTTGAGACCCTGCACAATAAAACCTTTATTTTCAATCTCCAAACCAAATTCAACTTCGAAAGTGGATGAGTGATTTCTTATTTCAAAGTTCTGGCGACCCCTACTTGGGATTTATTTCATAGCCGTGAGTTTACGTACGCATATAATATAATTATTATCTTAAAGATCCCTTATCAACACAATCAACAGAGTAGATAATTAGTGAGACTAGGTTGACAAAACCACACGAGGTCACAAGCCAGTCACTAAATACCTCGACATACCTGAACTACAGATTTTGCGAACTGAAGCAAATGCTTCAGTCGAAACAGGTTTATTCCCCTTTACCCTTTATGAGAAAAATAAGGACAAAACACGAAGCTTGGATAATTTTCTCTTATATAATAAAAACGTATCGCTGAGCGCAATATTCGAAAATCCGTATATTGGTTAAAATGGAAAAGTTATGAGGATAATTATAAAACATCTTTTTTCTTATCTTATGACGAAAACACTCAGCGGGTTGGCTAAATATAACAATTTGAATGTCATATTTAGCTAATGCATCAATTTAATGCCCTTAATTTTAGACAGTATGAAGTCTAAGCTAAGCTAAGCTAGTTTGAAATATATTCGGATACTAGTGATCCCCAGTGTTACGATTTTAGTATATGTTTTGATTCAATTGAAAATTTTAGCCATTTAGTGCCGGTTTATAATGACAATACCCTTTTCCACCCACAGGTGTCGTAAAAGGCGACTAAGGGTATGGGGCTTTTAAGTGGTTTTTATACGGTTGGAGGCCCTTTTATTTAAACTACATACATACATACATATACTCACGGCTATAAATCCCTTGATGGGGTAGCCAGAACTAAGGAATAAAAATTCTTCAGCCACTTTTGGAAAGTTTAGTGGGGAGAAGATGGTAAAATAGAGGTTGTTGGTGATGGGTCTCCAACCGCATCGCCCAAAAATCCCTTAAAAGCCCCAAACCGTTAGTCGCCTCTTACCTACACCCACCGGAAGAAATGGGATAGTGCTATTCTAAGCCGACACTACACAGCTATTTAATGTATTTAATATTATTTATGCCACAGTTGCTCGTTATTACATCAGCTATCTGCCAACCGTTTTAGAAATTCACCGAAACAATAAGACAAACGAACTAAATTTACGTGCAAAGAATATTGCTTAAATCTTAATTTATCATATGTAAAAAAACATTAATGTAATTGTACCTGTTGGGAATAGGGATAATTAAAATGCAGCCAAACATCACCGCAGTCTATGTGCAGAGACAAGTTCCACCATCAATGCTTCAACGATTTCTGTCGAACTTGAGCTTCTATCGGTCATGTCAGGACGGAATGTTAATGAACGGTTCTCTCGGAAACTATAAATTAATTGGTATTTTCAAATACGTACACACATATACTCACGACTGTAAATCCCTAGATGGGTTAGCGAGAGCTAAGGAATTAGAAATTCCTCAGCCACTTTTGGAAATGTGAGTGGGGAAAAGATGGTAAAAATAAAGGTTGTTGGTGATGGGTCTCCAACCGCATCGCCCAAAAATCCCTTAAAAGCCCCAATACCGTTAGTCGCCTCTTACGTACACCCACCGGAAGAAATGGGGTAGTGCTATTCTAAGCCGACACTTCACAGCAAATTACACATTCTGTAATTGAAAAGCCTTTTTACCTCAAACACACAAACATATAAACTTTCACATATACGAGTATAATATTTATAGGATAGGATCTGGTAGCATAACTTATTCATAATTTTAGCGTAAGCTCATACTAACTAATAAATACAACAAGCAATGGTGAATGGTGTGAATGTCATGACAAATTTAGAAGTTATAATAATAACTTTATTGTTAAAAATGTACATAAATTGACTTCCCTACTCCCTAATTAAAGGGCAAAGCCCTGTAAACTTAGGATAAGCCCTGTAAATGTAGGTAACAAAATTAACTGTGTGAACAAAGTTGCCGGTACATATTTCTCAGATCTGGATCTGAATTTGAGGTGCACTTATCCTTCCTAGTTTGTTTGTTTGTTTGTTGCGCTTTCACGCCGCAACTACTAAGCTGATTACTTTTGGAATTTTGCAGACGTATAGAAAAAGTCCAGATTAAATAGTTAAGTACTTTTTATCCCGGAAGAAATTATATTCCCGAGGGAAAATAAAAATGATGTTTGCATGCTGCATGGATTGGAGATGGCGCTGTGTGTCGTTTAAAACAAGGTAATATATTGCAAACGAATACAAACATGTAAATATAGAAGGTTAATAATACGATAATGAATCCTCAAAAATGGAAGATGGAATTCGCAAGGGTTCCCACAGGAGCATAAAGAAACCTTAAATTTTATATAGCTCTACACATTGCAGCGATTGTTTTTTTTGTTTGAGAAATAGTGTTATTCGTGAAAAGTTTGGTGTGATATTGTAAGAAAGATAGAAAAAGGAATGTTGAGATGGTTTGGGCACATAGAGAGGATGGATGATAAAAAATTGGTAAAAGGGATCTATAGAGCTAGTGTGGATGGTAATGTTAGTAGAGGACGACCACGGAGAACACACTTGGACCAAATTGAGAGCGTGCTCAAAAAGGCAGGCGTCCGTAGTATGAAGAATAAAAGAGCATGTATGAAAAGATTGATGGATCTAAACGAAGCTAGAGAGGTTTGTCAGGATCGTACGAAGTGGCGATCGATAGTCTCTGCCTACCCCAATGGGAACCAATGGCGTGAGTATATGTATGGATGTATGTATGTTTGCGTGACACCTATGTTTTTCTTTTTAAGGTCTCTCTTTTAAAGACACATCAAGGTATTTACCTTGTCGAACTATTTTAGTTGCCAGATGTATTTCGATTCATTATTTACAATTCAAGTTTGCACTTAACTAGTTAATTGTAAATTTATAATAAAGTTAAGGTAGGCAATATTGAGATTACGGACTTAGAGTGATGGCTGACATATGTATTACCCTATAACTAAAAATATGTGTTTTGAGGTACAAAATCCCAAACCATTAATTAATTACTCTTAAGAAATTAAAATTTAATATTTTTAGCGAAAAACCTACTTAATATCCGTAATAAGAAAATAGAAAGAAAATAACTTGAATTTCAATTTGGACTTTGATCGTTAATACTGTTACTTTTGCAACTTGACTTGACTAAACTTGCTTCGGATGTACAGTAAGTTTTGACAGTCCTTGCAATATTAATTATGCTATTAAAAATGGATCTAAGCTTTAACGATTTTTTTTGTGTTACGAAAATACCCCGTTCTATTTTGTTTTTATTCAAATATCTATAACTCTTATTTAAAATAAAATCTAAGTCATAAAATTAACGTATCGTAAAAGTTACGTAAATATATTTCAAATTTCGTCTCATATCAGCTCAGAGTCAGCGCCCTCTTTTAGAAAACGTATGAACTTTTTTCTACTACATCATATTAGCAAAAATGTGCTAGAGAGACATATGAACTATTATCCATCTTTTGTTTTACAGGTTTTCATAAAAACTAAAAGATGTCGCTAGCGTTATATGAAAGATAAAATAAATATGATAAATGAAAAAAACATTATAATCAAACTAATTTACCCTGCAATTATTATTATGCCATATAAATAAACAACCGCTGTGTAGCGTTTGCTTAGTATAACACTAACGCAATTCTTCCCGTGGGTTTCATCAAGAACTCATCCCCAATAACCATTATTTTACTGTCTTTTTACCCCTCAACTTCCAAAAGTGGCTGAGGGATATCTTAATCTGAGGCTACGCCTTCTAAGGTTTTATAGCCGTGAGTATATGTATGAGTGTTATATTTAAACAAGTTTTTTATTTTAATTCTGATACAAAAATCCATTTTAGTGCATTCTGACGGAACTAGATGGCGTTGCTACATACACAACCTATTTAATTTTAATGGCGTGGAGTGGAGCACAGGGGTGGAGCCATTATTGCACATACGGACTCGCACTTGGTCGGTTTTTTATTTACTATGACATAATTGGTTATGTCACAGTGTACTTACAACTAAATCACTTGGTTTTATGCACCAATGCATTTCCCAGAAATATTTATGATATACTTATACGTGCATAGGAGTCACTCTATGAGGATTCGAATGCAAGTGTGAGAGTAAACGGAGAAGACACGGACTGGTTCGAGATCTCTAGGGGTGTTTGGCAGGGTTGTGTGGCTTCTCCATGGCTCCTCAATTTGTTCATGGACGACTGCTTAAAAGAACTGCGCAAAAGGTTCATCATTAAATGCCTTTATAGGTGAAGAATTGTAAATGGCATTACGTATTCATAATTAGTATTATATTGTTTGTATAGGCTGTTAATCTTCCAAAGAAAATAAAATAAAATAAATAATATACGCTGACGATCAAGTGTTACTTGCGTCAACGGTAAATGAGTTGCAGGAGATGGTGAACATTGCATGTAATTCTTTTGAAAGAAAGGGAATGAGAGTGAGTGAATGTGGACTAAACCAAAACAATGGTTTTTGAAAGAAAGGAAAGTATGACAGAATGTGATATTGTTATAAATGGTAAGAAAGTGGAACAAGTGAAAAAAAATTGTATATCTAGGGAGTTAGTTTACTAGGGATGGAAAATGTGAGAAGATATTGAAAGGAGAGTTAAAAAGGGGAATGCGGTGAATGGAGCCATGAACAGTCTGATGTCGAGCCAGTCGTTGTCAGAAAAGGCTTGAATGGCTGTGCATAATGCGGTTCTGGTTCCCACGCTGATGTATGGTAGTGAATGTTGGGCGTGGCAGATGAAGCATGAAAGTAGAGTTAATGCAGTGGAAATGAGACCCCTCAGAAGTATATGAATTGTAAGGTTGTGTGATAGAGTGAGAAATATGAGGGGCATGCCAAAAGAAACGAGATACCCAAAAATAATAAAATTTATTCTTTTTTACTGGTATCGATCTTTTCAAAGTATTCACCCTGAGCACGTATACACTTTTCCATACGTCTGAACCAATTGGAAAATACCTGTGACCACTCTACTTTAGATACCTCAGAAATGTCGAAATTATAGGCAACCAGCGCCAGCGCATCTTCTTTGCTTTCAAACCTCTTCCCCTTTACAATTTAATGTTTTTTGACATGAATTCCTCATGTGGGGATTATTACTCATAAATAAAAGATGTTATTAAAGGAAAGAAAAATTTCGACACTGGCGGGGTTCTAACCCGCGACCTTCGGGTATACGCCCCTTCTTTCCTTTAATAACATCTTTTATTTATGAGTAATAATCCCCACATGAGGAATTCATGTCAAAAAACATTAAATTGTGTGATAGTTAGGCGTTACCAACATTTGCATTCTATCTGAAAAGGTAGACAAGTGGCCGTCCGAATTAGTTAAAATTCGGAGGTAGGAAACGCAAACACTACTTGAACGTGTAAAAAAGAAACAAAGGATAGAGAAATTTCGCGCTGGATGCCAACTGACACTGTAGCTCAGTTGGCAGAGCGACGGGGGCGTATACCCGAAGGTCGCGGGTTCGAACCCCGCCAGTGTCGAAATTTTTCTTTCCTTTAATAACATCTCTTCCCCTTTAGTTTTTCTTTGATTTTTGGAAACAAATAAAATCACAAGGCGCTAGGTCAGGGGAATATGGCGGGTGAGATAGAATTGACACATTTTGCGAGTTGAAAAAGTCTAGTGTTCTGGCAGACGTGTGCGGCGCCGCATGGTCGTGGTGCCAGAGAAGGTGCCGGATTCCTGACTTCGGTCGCTTGTCACACCAAGCTGATATTACTGTTGGAGCACAAACTGTAGTAGCAATATGACCCGTTTTGCATAAAAACGAGGCGACCATTTGTTTCTGTGTGCTTCGTGCACGGCGACATTTCGTTGAAGTAGGCTCGTTTTCGTGGAGCACACAACGTTTTTTTTTTCTCGCCTCCCTTGAATTTATCTATCATGAATAGGCACCAATCCTCCCGACGGTCTTTATGCTCATCGGTAAGTTTGTGCGGCACCCATCTCGAACAACGTTTACGGAGAGATAGGTGGTCGTGAATTATGGTTTGCATTGCTACTGATCCAATTCCTAGTTCTCGCTCTAGCTCTACATATGTAATTCGTCGGTTTTAGTAGAAGAATAAGTTTTCGTCGGTAGAATAAGTTTTTCGACTGCACCAAAACGTTTTCTTGCGTGACCGCGGTTGGCGGTCGTCCTGTCTTCGGTTCATCTTCGAGACATCCCCGTCCTCTTTTAAATTCAGCAAACCAATTGAGTACTGTTGCTCGGCAAAAAGCAGACTCACCAAAAGTAGAAGCCAAAACTTCAAAACATTCTTGAGGCTTTAAACCTTTTTTAAGTCATAATAAATCATAGCGCGAAAATCACATCGACTGAGCTCCATTGTTGCAAGTGAATTTCCGCCAGATTCTCGGAAAAATGATGCTCATTCAAATAAAAAATAAATAAAAGTAGTGTGTTCTATATTCAAATATGTCAATGAAAAACCAACCTGTAAGATGGTGCATAGCTTGCCAGTATCAATTAAATGAGAAAAGAGTATCTAGTTTTTTTTGGCATGCCAAAAAAAGGATAAATAATAATAAAAATATAATATTTTTCAATACGCAGCTGAGGCACATATGCTGAACCAGAACCGTTTCGGCAACCTTTGTAATTCACCCAACGATTGTACCTATTATTATTTTATTGCCATATAAATTGTCATTACCATTTTTTTCATTTATACTATCCACCATATATTATACTTTTATACCATTCAATTATTTTAATGTCAGTAGATGTTTTTATTAATTTGTTTGGCTTGTCGTGTCATCTTTGAAGTTGGCACGATGTAGAAAGGTGAAGGTTAGGTTAAACTCCTGCTTATGTAATAGATAAATTAAGTAAAAGACAAAATATATTTTAAAGAATTTATTTTTTCAATTTTAGACTAAATTTTGAAAACCAAATTATTTAATACAACTACGTACAGTAAGCTGTTACTTAACTTTGATCCGAGCCTATAACTTTAGACAATTTTGACACATCAATATTTTCCATAATCTATGATGACCCAATATTATTCTACACAATAAATTACTACAATTAAGTACCTTAATTATATAAAATGTTATATTAAACCTACGTGTAATTTTACTTGGCGCTAAACCAAAGCATGCGGTGGTGACAAATAAATAATCAAACTCAATAGTTATAAAAATCCAGAATAAAATTACATTAAAGTATTCTTATACACTTAAAATTTGGAATAAACGAAAGCAAACTAAAATATTCTAATATATTAAAACATATATTTCAAAATGTTAATCAAAGTGATTACCCACCACAAAAGATACATTGTCAAACGTTTATCAAATCAGTAAAAACTATAATTAAAGACTAAAAAACATTATACTGTCAATCGAACTTCAACCAATACTGTCAGGAATTCACTTCTATATTAAATACATTATAGAATCACATTAAATCACCAAATTGATTTTAGAACATATAAAGGTAATCCCTAAATAGATCAAAGTGATAAAGTGAAGTCAAAAACGCATATAATATTAAGTGATACTGCCAAGATCATTGTAAGTCCTCTAAAACAATATGACGCAAAAATTCAGGTACAACAAAACTAAATCTAAATCAAACTATTGGTAACTAACACACAAGGAAAAGCTATAGAGATCTATTTTGATTTAAAAATTATACTCTCAAAAGTATAAAAAAAACATAACTAATTTAAAGTTGCTGAAATAGACACATTAGACCATAATAATATATAAACAGTCTTTTATATATGTAGAAAAAAGACACAATAAATGCTAGGTAAATAGTCAGTATGTTATTTAATACAATGCGCCTTTAAATGCCAAAATAAAATGTGTTCATGTTAAAATACCAAACTAACGTTTATCTACAATCTATATCTACTTAACTGTCTACGAACAACAAAAAATAAAAATATTTTTCGTGACAAATACATAACATGTGCATTATTTTATAAAATACCTATGTTTAAGACATTAAACATTGAATATTGTTTTGGATGTGAAACAAATAAATAGATATCTTAAAATAACAAACTACAAATCAGTCAATAATCGAATAAATAGCAAGTACCTTAGGCCACATTTTAAATAAAAATAAAATAAGTATAACTGTTCGTCGTAACGGTTACACCAGATATCGATATTCATACTAATAGCTTGTCCGATAGTAAAGTAATCTATGATCCATACTAGCGATATATAAAAGTATCAAAAAACGCTTAACTTTTGTTACTGCAAAATGTAACTTACTGCATAAGCATAAATGCGAATAAATAAGAGTCGATAAATGTTGAATATGCATATGTTATCTGCGACTAGACTGCTTGCACTTTTAACAGATAGAACTATTATAAAAAATGTATTTTAGTAACGATACCATGATAACTTTAAATAATGCATACTTCTCTAATAGTTAATAAAGTATTAAAAATTAATAATATAACGTGATGCTGATAAATACCGAAACAATTTTTGTTCAATTAACTTCATATTGACACTGTTCAACTTGAACCATCTGTGATATATGATCGTTGTGATGATTATAAACATATTTTTTTATGTACGAGGAACAAATTTCAACTCTTACTCAAGTATTTTTTTCAAATAGTCCTAGCTATTGAAAGTGCACAAATGACAAGTTAAAAAGTACCGAAGCACAAACTTACGCTAAAATCTTTGGTTTACTAACTGGTACTATTCGCACATTTATAACAATGCGATCTGCATATGCGCCGTTTACAACCAGACACAATACAGTTCCCTGATCTATCCTCATTATTTACATTGTAGATATTATTATATCAGAATGGCCACTCAGTAATAAGATCTTCAGCCGAGCTGTTTTGAAGAACAGAATATTTCACTTTTTGTATTAATGCTTATGAAAGGAAGAAAGAAAATACTTTTGTTTCTCTTAACTGCGTCACAATGCTTATGAATGGGTTCAACACAATTTACTCCAGAAAAGGATATTTCAAGAGTTGAAGGGTTACAAAAATTAAAAGTTGATTAAGAGACTGTCAGCAATTCCATTCTCCAAAACCAGCACGTATTCAATCTTCCATTTTAGTTCCTATGCAACTACAACCCTAAGAAGATTTATAATAAAATAGCTTGCAAAGGGGTAGACAGTGACATATGTTCGGCTCCTCTAACTGGAAGTCTTTGGGCTGTCACATAATGTCTCATGAGGGCTGGGACAGTAGGAAAAGCAGTTGAAGCACCGCCGAGGGTGTACCCGTCAGCGTTCTTGCATATCCGCATGTGCATGAAGCCTCGTGTTGATCTGAAATAAGAATAAGTAAGAATCAATAATTCTGTAAAAAATAGCGGGTATTTGATAATCATATGAGTATTTTTTTCAATTATCACCCCATAGTTTAAAGTTCAAGAACTAACAAAAAGACAAGCTAATGGAGTGCAGAAATTTTATATAATGTGAATTTATATACGACAACAACAGTGATACCTTTAAAAACTTGAAATAGTTTCTATAACAATATCTTGAAATTTTGCTACACTCTGTGTGTTTTTAACAAATTGGCAAAGTTTACTCACTTCAAGCTCAAAGAGAAATCATGTTTCGCTGACTCGCTGTTACGAACTAGGAAAGCGCCTTCTTCAGCGCTTCTCAAAAGACTCTCTGCTTCCACTCGTGACAAAGTACCGTGATACCAACTGTAATTAAAAAACAAATTTATATAATTTTTTACATAATTCACCAAATTGGTCATCATTAACTCGTCTCTTTGTATTAATGTTAAAATTTTAGATTAAGACATTCAGCAGCAGACAGTTAATGCTTTTTCTTTCTAATATTAACATTTACAAAACATTTAAAGAATTTCGTACAAACAAGAAAATACTAAATTTGAGACTTTAAATGACTAAAAAACATTATTTTTCAATTAACCATTTAAAAAAAGCGCCTAACTAAAAAGAGGAAACACAATTTATAACTGCAAATCTCTACTCCATTAAAGAGAAGCGCAGTTTATCTTTTATTCAACTCCACTTGGAAAAATACCAATCACAACTTACCCTTGTCTGTCTAGTGATAGCGAAGCATCGATCAAATCCCTGGGAGGTGCGATGGGTCTCAGATTTAGATGTAGTCCCTTCGAATTTGAACCGCTCGAGTCAAAATTCAAACCCAACTTTGGTCTATGTTTGTTTCCTAGAACAGAAAAAATATTCTATCAGTTAAACTATATAGTTCTTTATCTCTGAAATATGTTTATACAAAGACACGAATTATCATGTATTAAATGAATGTGTTATTATGCTATAAAAATAAGTGATACTGAATAAATAATCACACTTGGTTTAACTTGGTTTACTTGGTTAACTTGGTTTACACTTGGTTTAAAATACCTTTACTTTATTCTTATTAAACTCATGTATTAATTTAAAAATTCGAACTTGAAATCATAATAGTGATACGAGTGATTTATTGGTGGGATAAAAGTAAAAAGGTAGTTGAATTTTGAATCGTCATCTAATAAGTCATCTTTTTCACTACCCAAAAATTTTGAAAGTAACGGAGAATTTTTATAAATGTTACCAAAAATTGCTTGAAGTTAAATAGCCATGACAAATTGAGCGTCAAACCACATGCAATCCAGAGATCCCGATTCTAACTTGAATGAGCAGATACAAATTGCTTTGAACGTGTTCAAGGAAAAGTTTCCCTCAGAAAGCACTCAAGCAAATTAAATATTAGGAGGGTGGTTGGAGCCTCTCGTAAACTAAAGTCATATGTCTTAATCGGTATAATGTGGTCGCGATCACTTCTAGTTAAGAAGCAAAATACGAAACTTGACAAAGCCTTCAAGTCTTTTTTTTGAGCAGCATTAACTTTTACTCGATTGAAAAGGCTTCATATTATAAAGTATTACGCATTATTTATACATCAATTGCGTTAATGTCATGTTTTTTAGTCTTTTGACAGTATAATTATGGTATTTTTTAGCATAAAACCTTCATTGTAACGTCCATTATACCAACCTTCCTCTTTAAAGAATGTCGGTGTTTTACCATTAAAGAATATATAGTTATTTCCGAAATATATAAGAACATCGCCAATAAGTATAATCATCTCATGTTTTTCTAACTAAATTAAATATTTTATTTATTCATGTCTTGCATAAATACACACATACATTCATTATGTGAAACTATAAACTAAAGTAAGTTAAGATATACTGACCTTTATTGATATCTTCTACACTTTGACTAGAAGAGGCATTTGAAATACCTCCATCAAAATCACTTGACAGTTGCAAAGATTGTCCTCGTAATTTTCGCCTCAATTTAGGCATATCAAATGGTAAGGACCTTAAATCTGCTTCTGCCTCCGCTTTTCTCCTTCTTAGTTTTGGCATATCAAAAGGTAAATCATCTAAATCGTTATCTTTATTCTTTTGTTCTTCTGTATTGCTAGTTTTAAAACTTATAAACGCGTTGCGAGAGTCCACACCTTCCCGCGAATGTATTGATATACCACTGTCTGATCCTTGAATTTCAGCATCACCAATCATTGAATGTCTAAAGGTGAGATTTAACAAATGGCTATTACTAACTCGTCGTTTTGGCTTGGCATTAATTTCTACTGTAGTCTGCATTGTTGTGTTCACATTCTCAGAGTCTTCAGGTGACACTTTCTGTGAATTATTATTCCTATTATTATCAGATGTTTCTGATGCCTGCTCTTGTGATGATTTATCAGATATAGGACTTAAAATGTGCAATTTATTAGGATGATTTCCAAATCCTGATACGTGGTGAGATTTAATAAACGGAACATTGCCTGAATCAGAACTATGAGAACTAAGAGATGACGATCGACGGCTCTCCGAGCTACTGCTGCTTCGGTCTCCCTCACTAGTAGTGCTACGAAGAGATTCCATGCTACCACCACTGCTACTCGTCGCCATACTTTCTGTGCTGGAATACTTTCTACGCGGACGAGCCATACTGGGCCTAGTCTTAAATTCTATTAAAGGACCGACCCCCTTAGGGCCCTTATACCGATTCATTTCTGGTGTATCCGAATCGGATGTGGGTCGGCCCTTAATCTCTAAAAAAATACTATCTTTGGATTCACCCCTTTCGTCATCATCATCACGAGATTCACGACTTGAATCTCTCAATCTCTGGCTAGAATTTAAATCTGACGACTTAACGTCAGCCATACTCGCTTCACTACTAGTTGGAGTTTCGCGAGCACGTAAAGACTTCACCGGTAACCGAAGATCTTTGAGGCGGGGATGTGAAGGTTGTGTTTGGGGCAAGTTTGGTGCACTTTTAATGCTGTTCATTGCTGATCCGTCTTTACATTGCTGAAATTTTGTAGGCAAAGGTGCAGTTGATGGTGGTGATGGTGTATAGCCACGAAGTGGAAGCTGAGATGTAGATGCAGTGCGATCATCTTCTTCAATGTGTACCTTTTCAAGTTCCTCAGACAATGCAGAAACGTTATTCTCGTTTTCCCTTTTTTGTCTAATAGTGGGAATTTTAGAGCGTCGAACAGAGTCAGTTTTCATTGTTATTTTGCGATGGCTTTTACCTTCAGAGTCAATTTTCTGAATATTTTCGACGGTCTCAAAAGCTGATGAAGCTGACGAGATAAATTTGCGTTCTTCTGCTTGCAACAACGCGGGGTGATTACTGACACGATCAAAGTCATCAAGGTCATCATCTGAACGAGCTGTTTTGCAATCAAAAGCTGTTTCATAAATCTGTCTGGCAGTCATTTCTTGCGGCCAACGAGGCAGTGGCGCCGGGACGTAGAAAACGCTACGAGAAGAACGGTGTTCATCTACATCCTCAGGCGCGGCGCATGCGCAGCCGGCCGCATCACGCCCGCGTCGCCTTGGCGGCATCCACGGGCTCTCACCAGACGAAGATGATGACCGTTCTAACTCACGGAACCCATCCTCAGCTACCGAGAACCGTTTAGGCAGGTTAGGGCGAGCGGCAACGTGTGGGGCGTCCAAGCTTGCAGATTTTCGGTATCTTGGTCCTCGAGTAGAAGAAGTTGTAGAAGTAGTTGCAACTGCTGGCTGTTGAGAACCACTTTTAAAAAGATCACCGTAATAATACGGACTAGGATTACGTCTTGGAGTATTTGCGTATCTGGGATCCGAGCGACCACTATCCGGTGAATGTAGAGATGGAACGGTAGCAAATGGATCAAAGTCACCAAATTCGTCTTCCTCGCCCTCTGATGATGATGATTGTCCTTGAGAAGATGATTCTGTAAAGAAAATAATAATTCAAATAAGCATAAATGTGAGTATACTAAAGTTACTAAATACAGTATAACCAAACCATAGCAAAAGATACCAGCTAATGTATTATACTCATTATTATGCTCATTCAACTTTCGTCAAAAAGGGTTCAGGTATAATAAATTATGTTTACGTTACCTCTCGAGCCAATCTGAAGGACTATTACTGAATAGAGAGCGAGCTCAACTAATGAATGTATTAAAAGCTTAGGGTCGTATTCAGTAATGTACTTTTTTCAAAGGAATACAGCATCCTAATGAGACTTTGTTCAAAAAAACTTGAGCGCTTACGATTTCCGTCTTTGTGTACGTAGAATGGGGAATAATACGTTTAATTTTAATACCTTTTGTTTAAGTACTTATCTTTCGAATCTTAAATAATAGGACTTAAGAATATTATATTTATTATTCAAAAACAAATAAGAATAGTATCAAATTTTATTAATAATAAAAAAAACTTATGGAAACGGAAAGTTATCATATAGTTTTTCTTTTAAACAATTATTAATTGAAAACAACAGTAATGATAATTATATAAAACCTATATTATTATCATTTATAACTTAACCAACAAATTTATCCTAAAAACCTATTTTATGGCATTACGGCACGTCACGTCTGTGAGACAAAATAGGCAAAAAGTAGGCAAATTGTCTATTAAAGGCATGAGGGGATAGCAAATGATGTCATCACGTCCTGTAATTGCTTTTACGCATCAATGACCGAACTCCCCACGATTTAGACGAAATTTGTTGAATTGTAGCGATTACAGTATTTAGATGGCTTAAACTGTTCATTTAACAATTCAATCACCGACACGTGTTTCGGTTTCGTCGTTTTGTTTTCTAATTTACTTATATAAAGAGCTGGCCAAAGTTGTAACTATGGAAACTTTAAAATGAAATATTCTTAGTGACCAGCAATAAACAGGAACAATTAAAAAATAAACATATTGCTATGCAAGATAGAACGCAGGGATATATGCATTAAATATTTTCTCATGTACCCTTAATACAACTCAAGATTTTGATTTAAACAGAAAAGTGAAACAGCCGTGATTAACAGACAGGAAATATGCTGATTAAAACTTTAGAATATTTATTATAGTGCAGTAGACAGTATTAATGCCGCCAGCCATCGTTCTGCTATTGTCCCAATGAAAAGAATCCGAAATGAATGAAGGATATTGAACTGGATACATTTGTATACGAATAGATGTTTAATTTTATGCGTACTTTATTCTGCACATGACTGAGATTACATCTACCAAGTTTACACTATGTAATGTGAGTTAGACTCATAGTTTTTCTATTATAATTGTTGTATCAAGCATGTATATATTACTTTACAACAGATAACCTCTTACTCACCAGATTCGTAATAAGGCTGTGATCGATGACGACTTGGTCTGTTTGTAAGGTCTTGTTTTATTGGACCAGAAGGTGCTGGCTCTGGTGGTGACTCAGCTGAACCTTCCGGGGCACTATCAGGACTGCGCCTTGAAATTCCAGGAGCCGACAAATCAAAGTCAGTTCGTCTAGCAGACTCGTAATCCGCTCGGCGTCTAGCAGATTCTGCATCAAACTCTGGTCTCCTTCCAGAATCTCCGTCAAATTCAGATCTCTGATCGTAATATCTGCGTCCAGTTCCGTAATCGTATGGACGACGTCGGGAATCAAAATCGTTAGTGGTTCTTCTTGTGTCGTACCGCCATTTAGTGTCTGGGGAGCGTTTAGCTTCGCGAGATCGGCGGTTTGGTGACCGACGTGTTGTGTCTCTTGGTGTGCAATATGCTTCTATGAATTCAACCTGTGAAAAGAAAATCTAAGTTTAGTCTTTTATAGAGAAATTTATAACTTAAGAGATATTTACTACTGGCCAGTCTTTTGTATCAATTTTTTCATGGTGATGGGGACTTATCTTCATAAAGTTACACAATACATCTACTATTTTAACTTAACATCTAAGCAACGTTTTTCATAACTTTATCGCTTTTACAAGCTTTAAAGCATTATAACGTGTTGTTGCTAATGACATTCACGTTTTCTTAAACTAAAATCCATTTATCAACCCTTCCTTGGGGTTTCACAATTGCATACTATATTCCTAATAGTCCTCGAGTTCTGAAGTCATGGTGGCCGATTATGTGGCAGGGTAAAATGGTCATAAAATGCAACGGGTCACATAACCGAGGGACGAAAACGAGATGTCCCCTCTGTAATGACGACCCACTTTCGTTTATGGACACGGATATAAAGAATATTATGAGATATTGTCCTAAGTTTGACGGCATAAGGTGATAACGCTTGGGGTCATAAGAGATAGGTCATACAATCATTTCATATCGCGCGGCAAAATTTAACAATTTGTTTACACGTTTTTTGTGTAATTATAGTACGTCAACTCAATTTTGATATGAGAATCTTTCCATTTATTAATATTAAATGTTTACTGACGTCTATCAAAGAAATGTTTATATTAGTAATATTTGTATAGTCTAATTAAATTTTATTACTCTTTAATTAAAATTAATTTGTATGCTAGTTATCGCAACTTTACATACTCGTAGAAGTGAATGCTCATAACAGTAAAAAATGGAATATATGATGTACCTAATACACTAATACTCATCCAAATGTTCTGAAATCCAATCGATAAATCACTGTACCTTGGTCTATTCAATAAATGGTATCTGTTTTAGCCTAAGGCTGTTACGGATCATTAGATGCAGTGATGGGTTTCCACTTCCGAGCCTGAAGGCATGAAGGGTGTTCTCTCATTAAGCTTTAAGTATACAAGCTTAGAAGATTTCCCGCCAAGTGTTGTGTAGATGCATAAGTGAATAGAACAAGACAAATTACGATAAGACAGAGTTTTCCATTTATGCTCCAGACTGGTTTGTTTATTGCTTTCTGAGGTTTTACCGATTCTGAGAATGCATTGGTATGGGAACAAAAAAGACAAATCTTTTTTTCCTTATAGTATTGCTAAACCGCTATTTCAATAAGACGAAATTTTCATTGTAATTAGAAGCTACGGTAAGCCTTTAAAGAATAAAAAAAGGAAAGAAAAACAATTATTATTTTTAAACAATTATGATTTAAATTAAGCCTTTAAAGTTCAAAATCTATAATGAAAAATCAATGTATAGTCAGTACAATAAATCCTTTCAATAAACCAATGAAGTTATAAATGAATTTTAACACAAACCCTTCCATACCGAGCGAGAGTAAATAAGGGAAAATGAAATGCACGAAGCCCTTAGGGATTGAGCTCTTTATTTAAAGTTTGTAGGGAGAGCAGGCATCATCTGCCAGTTGTTCGGTTCTTGGTTATGCATAATATTTATGAACGTAAAGCCTTTTTCACACTCTACTTTTTATTCTAATTTAGTTCATTTTTTTATCAAGCCCTAATTAAAATTAAAATATACACAGTATAATATATTTCTCCCTTACATAAAAGTTTCAATCGTATTTAAATAATTTAACGTGATTCTTACATATAATTTTAACAGTGCATTCATAACATAAATAACATACATAAACATAACATAAACGTTCACGCCGAATATCGCCGAATATCCCCGAAGGGGTTGGCAGAGGTACTAATACTTCTGAACATCACGTGACTTTGTCACCTAGTGTTCAGAGTACCCACGTTTTGCATGGACAGTGTACTCACGTGATAGGGGGCAGGCCTATCGCCGTTTTCTACGAATACACCGTCACATGACTAAGTAGAACTCAGCCATGTGGGTTTCCTCACGATGTTTTCCCTCACTGTTAACAACCATGATAAATTAACCACACATATGTCTTTAGAAGAGACGAATTGGTGCAGGCTCGACCCAGTATTTGAACACTAGTCGTTTGTACGATAACCGAGTGTTCTACCCACTGGGCTATCACGGTTGTACAGTACAGTGCATTCCTAAAAAGCAAAGAAAGTCCTAACCTCAATCGCGTTAGTCACGAAAGATGAGGGGAACTGACATGATTATCCTAACAAAATCTGTCATCTCCTCACTTCTGATATGTCAAACTCGCTCTAACACTCCTCATTCTACCTACAAGGCAGGGGACAAAAATCATAAGTATTTAATTAGTACCTCTACCAATCCAATTTAAAATATTGGAAAGAACACAGTGTTAAATCGTCTTACGAAATAGACGAACCCTAAAATGTTGATTTTTGTTGTCTATACAAAATAATGTTTAACATTTGCATAAAATTGTACCGTGATTTTAATTAAAACGCTTCATAAATCAACTAATTGCACTGGTATTTCACATTAAGGAGTTGGGCGCAAATTTATTTGAGATAGAAATATTTGTTATCTTTTTTTTATTTTTCTGTCAATAATTTGAAATTCTACGTTTAATGATTTTCATATTATCAGAATACTAAATAAATGAATATATACAATACAGTAATCTACACAATTCTGGTTGCCCAGAAATTATGTATCATTATATCTTGTGTTAAATGTAAATATCATAAGTCATAACATACATAATACCTATAAGTTCTTATCCGAGAACTCCTATTTTATTACTAGTATTACTCTTCAAACAAATACTTAAAGTCAATGTATATCTGGTAATTACGTTAAAAATAACTTAGGCTTGAGTAATGTCATTTAGGTAAATTACTAACATGGCTGGCTATCAGCTGCTTTACTTGACCTTTCACTTAAAGAAGTTCGAGTCAATATCCGTATAATGTTGCAGTTTTTTGATAGTTTTTTCATTCGCATTATTAAAGAGAATGAGAAATGTTAAATAAGAAAAAATAATAATGTAAATTGGGTGGAGTTTTTTTTACTCTGGATCCATTAAAAAATTTTTTTACATGAAACTTCCTATGAAAACAAGCAACAAATAAAGTTTCAAAAAAGATAACGAGTAGGTTGTGTGTTACATAAGTATATTATATGGTTAAGTATAAGTATTTTATAAAACTTTATCCCATCATGAAAACGTTAAAAACTTACTAATTTCATAAGATTGTATTTCTCATAAATGCTATATTTTTATGTTATTAGATAAAAATCTTTTCTTTTTTCATACATGCTCTTTTATTCATTAGCTCTTATATTCAGCATGTATGAAAAGATTGATGGATGTAAACGAAGCTAGAGAGGTTTGTCAGGATCGTGCGAAGTGGCGATCAATAGTCTCTGCCTACCCCAATGGGAACTAATGGTGTGAGTATATGTATGTATGTATGAAAAGTCGAACGCAGTTAACTCGTATCAATGCAGTATAACTAACGTGTTTTAATTATCTCAATGATAAATAATGAATCATCGTCAAATTAAGTTCACATAACAAAACGTGGTTTGGTTAAGTAATGAATCATTTAGGGAGATTTTTTACTGATGCATCAGCGACATTTTTTCATAAAATATTTTGTTTAACTTACTTTTATATGTAATTGTAGAAATTATTGATAACATTCTAAGCTGTGTAGTGCCGGCTTAAAATAGCGCTACCCCATTTCTTCCGGTGGGTGTACGTAAGAGGCGACTAACGGTATTGGGGCTTTTAAGGGAACATTGGGCGATGCGGTTGAAGACCCATCGCCAAAAACCTTTATATCACCATCTATTCCCCACGCAACTTCCAAAAGTGGCTGAGGAATTTCTAATTCCTTAGCTCTGGCTACCCCTTTCTAGGGATTTATAGCCGTGAGTATATGTATGTATGTAAGAAAAAAGCTCTGCACTCTTTGTAAGCGCAACGCAAGTTGCAGTGTAAGGAACGAAACTTAATCGCTGCCTCAAGTATCCAAGACAACAAACTATGTACTGGCAACGTATGAGTCACTACGACCTTGCTCTCTTGTTCCTTTACAAATACGTCAGTTTCTTGTATTTTATCATATCCTGAACGCAGCAAAGGGACGATTGTTTTATGAATCATACTTATGAGTATACCCGAGCGTAAGTTTCCGATGGGATTTATAGAGAGTTTTGATCATCACTATATATGAACATAACATAACATAAACATAACATAAACGTTCACGCCGAATATCCCCGAAGGGGTTGGCAGAGGTACTAATACTTCTGAACATCACGTGACTTTGTCACCTGGTGTTCAGAGTACCCACGTTTTGCATGGACAGTGTACTCACGTGATAGGGGGCAGGCCTATCGCCGTTTTGTACGAATACACTGTCACATGACTAAGTACAACTCAGCCATGTGGGTTTCCTCACGATGTTTTCCCTCACCGTTAACAACCACGAAACTGGTAAATATCGAGAAAACATAATAATTAAAATCAAAAACTGCATGTTTCTTTGTAGTGATTGTAAAAAATCTAACTTGCGCTTATTTCGAGATTCGTAAGTAATGTATTTTAATAGCAATCGACAGTGTCTGCTTACCCAAAAGAAAATAAATGGAAAAGGATCTAGCATTTTAATTTATTTAAAAAAAAATATGGTACTAAACATAACTTTGGAACGAATTTGATATCGGTATATATTTGTTATTGCCTGTGCTAAGGAAAAAAAAGGTTAGTACTCTTTTGTAGCATATTTTCTGCAATATCAAGTAACAGTAAAAGACGAACAAAAGTCTCTAATGCGGTACTAGCATAATTTCAGTAGTGATTATCTTACAATTTAACAGTTTTTTAGATAGACCTACAGAAGTCCATAGATGAAATGAAAGAGGAAGTAATGTTTACTCTCAACATCTACAAAGATCAGATCAATGAACGGACCAAAATACATCTGGCCATATAAAGACGGATATGTAGATATTTCCGTGTCACCGCAGATTCTGACTCACGCCGGAATCATTTCCATTAAATGCCGTTTAAAATAGGATTTTAATTGGTCTTTGGCTAATTCGACGCAACAAATAATAAATTTTTCATTAGTGTTAAGACTTTTGATTCAGTTTTACGTATTCTGATTTGTCTATTTTGTATTGTCTGGTTCAGTAGTTTCATAAAACACTATTTTAAACGAATATCTGATATTTTATCTAATTAAAAATCTAAATTATTTTAAGTTTTGACTATAAATACTATAAGTGGGTAACCCGAGATTCATAAATTTTAAAGCCACTTATGAAATTACAAACGGGAAAGGTTTATTAAAAAAAAAATGGATCTGAGACAGAGTTCATGTAACTAAAGAATAGTAAGATTTAATAAAATTCAATGTGTAGAACTAAAATCGACTTGCTTGCTTAATATAAGTTTAATTAAAAAGCAATTTCATTTACATTCATTCAATTATGTTTGTGCCTACTTCTTCTCTTTCCAAACTTAAAACAAACAACTTTTCTATAGAACAGTATAGCTACGACCTTTGAATATTTTGTAAGGCTTTTAAGTACGTACAAAAACGATACATGTGAAGTTTGCCAAACAAGTTCCGTTTCCATATCGTTCATCGGACGTGGTTCGTACCCGGATGGAAAAAAAGATAGCAATATCTAACTGGAACACTTTTGCATGTGCACAATTGACTGAAGACCGTGGCGGTTAATTAAGTATTCACTTATATCTTCATTAACTAACGCTTCGTACTTGGAAATTTTTCAGTGACTTTTTCGGAGAAGTTTTAAGAAGAGTTTTTTTTCTTTTGAAGAAGAGAAGTTCTTTTTAAGAAGAAGAGAAGACAGCGAATTTTTCAGAGAGGTAAAAGAAAAGATTATTGGTGATAGGTTTTTAGCCATAAATCGCAACAATAATTCAAAAGGTTTAGGATAAAACTTACAGAAATTATTTAATGTTATTCTATGCCGACACAACATGGCTTTACACACCTTTGCTCATGGCGTCAATCCCAAAAAGGATTGTCAGAATCTAAAGATCAATCATTTCGCAGGAAGTTGAGAAGGGAAGAAATGGTATCGAGCTAAAAATATATGTAGACATCTAGAGCCAGATGGGTTTCAGCTTGCAACACGAGACATAGTGTCGCAAATGTAAGCGCGCCTACTGAGAGGTGTGTCGTGTATTTATAAAGCAGACATTCTGACTCATTGCATTGGGATTTCGCTGTTTATTTTGGATAACTTTCTGCAACGTCATGTGATCTTTAATTTTACCTACATTTCAGGAATTATTTTTTAACGAAGTTGTAGGCGGCATATATACCATTTTTAATATTGCTTATTTAAAAAAGTTATCGAATTAACTCCATTCTGTTACGATACTGTAATGGTGTTTGTAATTGCCCCTCTTATCACCTATAACACCCGTTACTTATATCTTTTCAAATGCACTAAATATATATATATATACATGCACTGGTATCACAAACTGCTAGATACGAGTATTATATCAAACAATATATGACTAATAGAATCTGATTGTGAAGTTTTATCATTATCATTTCGTAATAAATCATACTGATCACGATAATTTGGCAATTTTTAATATTAATAATTAACAAGAGAACAACAAGGTTATTGTTGTCATTGAATTAAATCTGTGGTATTACATGATGGGTAGCCATTAATTGAAACTTATGTTATACATTATTGAAATGTTTACTAAAACTAGGTGCCATTTGAAAACAGTGCACTTAAACAGTTTTATTTCCATCACGTAAGCTTTCAGCATATCTTTCACGTATTCGTGTGTTACAAATAATGAAAAAATATTAATTAAATATTGTATTAGCCAAACATAGAAACCAATTGTTAAACGGCAAAGAGTAAATAGTAAAAACAGATGGGCAACTCGTTTGTGGTATCAGTAATTGGCGAGACTGCGCTCGGCTCGTCTGGTCACGTTTCACAAACCACGGCAAACAAGTACCGAATTAAATAGATTGTCTACTTTTATTCCTTGCACCTCCTATACGTGCTTTCAGTTAATTTCACTTTGTTTCAACGTCGACGATGCCGTGGCGACTAACTCTTAGTTTTATTACTCTTCATATATTATATATCATTCATTATTCTTCATATAATAATTACTAGATATCTGTAAATTTTAGTATACAACTAATTTCTGGCAAATGACAACAGGATCTACATCAGCATCGAAGATTTTCATTTGGTCCAAATCTTTTTATTTGAAATTTCAATAATAATCACGAACGAAAAGTGCGTGTTCAATAAAAATAAATCATAGATCAAACAAGAAAGTTACTAAATGGACAAATGAGAAGTTAAGGATAAGTTCTACGAAATTTTGAAATAGCGTTCGTAACGACCACTTCCGCCAACGCTGTGTATCTTAACGAAACGACAAAACAGACGGCAATAGGCTTCATTACTTAAACGTCTGTCCTCTTTGAAGAGCTACTTCAAACATCGGAGCAATTAGACACGTTCTAACTCAATATATCTTTGATACCGAAAAAACAGTCTTCTTAAATTAAATTCAAGCTACAATTTTAATTTTGAGAATAGTGAATATAAATAATTAGGAAAGAAGTGAATAAATAAAAGTACTACAACTTGTACAAGTAATTTTATTCAGTAAACGTAGAAAGAGATAGTTTATAGTAGCTTATGTAAAGTGAACACTTCCAAATCATTAAGACCAGATATAAGAATATCGCTGGTTTAAGATTTCGACGAAAATAGTAAACTTAACCACAGATTATTGAATAGTTACTTAACTAAGTTGAAATGGCAAGCAATGAAGTAAATTGGTCCCTTCAATATTTTGTTAATATTTTGTGCGCAGTTTTAAAATTACGTCCTCTTTAACATTTTCATAATCCCGTCAATTGATATACTTAAATTTGATTATTCATATCACAAAATTTTGGAGTCAAGGCTATCTTTGCAATTTATCAATATAACGTTTCCTTCCACCATATCAACAAGATAATTTGTTGATATTACGGAGGCGTCGATATAAGGTAGCTAGTAATAGGCACTGGATTCGGACATATCAGTTTTGACTCGAGCTGTTGCAGTGCTATTAATATTATCAAATGTAAGTTAGAAGTAACATAATTTAAAGAAACTATACTATATAACTAAATAAAATCATCTTTTCCCCACACAACTTTTCAAAAGTGGCTAAGGAATTTCTAATTCCTAAGCTCTGGCTACCCTTTCTAGGAATTTATAGCCGTGAGTTTATGAATATATGTATGTTTACAAACTACAGATAAGATTTTTCATTCCATAAAGACAATTATTTATTTCGTATGACAACATGTTTAACAAAATGTCATACATTGTGTTAATTGTATTATTAGATAAACTGAATGCAAATGATGCGATATACTCAAAACAAATATGTAAATTTTTTGATCCTCTTTGGATATCGTGAATCAGTTCTCAAAAATTATACATCGGCATCGAACCTCTTCTATTACCGTAAAAATGTTTACAAACTAATGTCTAAAAATACCTTCTACGTTCATGTATATTGTAAAAAAAAACAACACTACAGTTAAAGTAAATACAGAGCTAGAAACTCCTCAGCCAAATTTAGAAGCTAGAGACTCCTCAGCCAAATTTGATAACAAGATGGTAGAAATAAAGTATCGTTGGGTCTCCAACCGCATCGCCCAAAAACCACTTAATCAAACCCTATATCTTTAATCGTCTTTTTACGACACGAAGAAAGGGGTAGTGACATTCTAAGGGTAATAATAAACTCTTAAGCATTATATGCGCAAGAGATACCAGATGTCTAAATAATTTGATTCATTCCATATAAAGGATAAAAAGGTTGGAATCTTTGCGCTCTTCGAAGTTTATAACTAACTTATCTCAATCCGAGGGATATCGGATTGATACAATCGACCCTAATCATTGTATTGCAAGTGATAATGAAATACATTTGTGAGTTATCAAACCAAACAATAAAAGCAATACCATTGCGACAACTAGCAAATAATAATATGATTGTATTTGGGATTATTATTTTAAAATATTATTTATTTGCTATCATCGGTGGATGTTTGTTATTATTATTGGAATTAATTCAACTTAACTCAAATTTCACGCCGAATATCCCCGAAAAGGTTGGCAGAGGTACTAATAATTATGAACATCACGTGACATTGTCACCTGGTGTTCAGAGAACCCAAGTTTTGCTTACACAGTGTACTCACATGATAGAGGGCAGGCCTGTCGCAGTTTTGTACGAATACACTGTCATAGACTAAGTTCAACTCAGCCATGTGTGTTTTCTCACGATGTTTTCCCTCACGGTTAAAAACCATAATAATTTAACAACACATATGACTTAGAAAAGTCGATTTCGGGATTTGATCCCTCATCGTCAGCACGATAAGCGGTGTTCTACCCACTGAGCTATTACGGTTATATTGGAATTATTTTAAAACTTACATACAAAAACATGTTAAGTTATTTTATATGTGCATCTGAATAAGCAAACAAAACGTCCATTCGATTACACAGTATTATAACATTTGGTTAAATATTGGTCATAACATCATCAATGTATGCCTTATACATGTGAAATACATATACTTAAAACTACTTATTTCCAACATACATACATTCATATACTCACGGCGATAAATCCCAAAAAGGGGTAGCCAGAGCTTAGAGCTAGAAACTCCTCAGCTACATAAGGAAGTTGATAGGGGACAATATGGTAGAAATAAAGTATCGTTGGTGACGGGTCTTCAACCGAAAGGGGTAGTGACATTCTCAGGTGGCCCTACACGGCATTTTTTTTTTAAATCTGTTCTTGATTGAATAATATTGGAAAAAAGTTTAATAGTTAAATAATTCCCCAATCGAACCACTCCCTAGTTGACATTTAATCAAACTAAAGTGCCTTGCATGCTCCATTTCCGATTCACTACCGGAAAGAATAGTTGATGGGCATTATGTTGCTATGTACTTATACCTAACTACGAATAAAGTTGACCTAATTTACTTCCAACAGCACTTAATAGATCGATAAGTCTTTAAAAATATTTTGTGCATACATACTATCACGGCTATTCTAGAAAAGGGTAGCTAATTTCGTAATAAAAAATTCTCAGTTACTTTTGGAAGTTAAGTAGGGTAAGGATTGTAAATAAAGGTTGATGAGTGATGGGTCTCCAACCGCATCGCTCAACAATCACTTAATCAGCCCTAATACCCTAAGTCGCCTCTTACGACACCCGCGGGAAGATATGAGTAAGTGCTATTCTAAGCCGACATTACACAGCTTAAATATGTTATAACAGGTTATTTATTCGTTTTATGTGCAGCCAGTATGCCATTAGTACTAGTTATGAAATGCGTTCATCACATTTCTATTAATTAGGAATACAATATAACAAAATATCCTAACTACCTGCTTCCGTGGTTCAACGGTTACAAAGTTAGTCTCACATCTAGGTAGTCTTGTGTTCTATTTCCGGGGGAGGAGGGATTAATCCACTCAAATCAAAAAAAGATATCTCAGCTTAATAAGAATGTATTGCAGACTTACTTTATTATCCAAAAAAATCCTATTAATATTATAAAGGCGAAAGTTTGTAAGTATGGATGTATGGATGTATGGATCTTTGTTACTCTTTCACGTAAAAACTACTGAATGGATTTGAATCTGGGGGCACGGCAGTGCCCCTGCCAAGTCTCGAGCAAAACGGGCACGGCCGTACCATCTTTTCTCGAAGCGTTTCGCGGCTGTTTCGCCCCCCCTTTATCTTCGACGTGGACAAAGCTAGGAGTTTAGGTTTTCGGTGAATAATAGTAGGCATTGGAACAAAATTACACGCCAAATGAATTAATGGTTTAGGAGTTACGGTCGATCAAAGTTACACCATTTTGTCACTCACTGACTCACTGACAGATCATCAAAAATCTAAGGTACTTCTAGCAGACTTAGAAACTTCAAATTTTGCACCAAGATAGGTCATTAGCCACATATAAAGGAAAAATTATAAAAACATTAAAAAATTATATATGCCATAGAAAACAATTTTATATTTGCGGTTTGGCAAGAACATTATGTATGGATTTTGACTGCATTGTTAACTTTGTTCGTTGTTCAAGTACCTATTCAATTGGATGAATACATACATAGAATAGAAAAGAATAATATAAATGTAATACATAGACTATCATTAATACAAATTAATACATAAAGTTCATTAAATTAATAAAGCTAAAACTCCATTGTATTGCGATAAATATTGTATGCGCGCTCGATAGATGGCGTTGTACCTGTCTGAATCGCGCTATGGTTGCGTTACAAAGCGCAGTGTAAGTAGTAGGTACTTCAAAATAATTCGATAATTTTCATTTGATAGCGCCATCTGTCTATGAAAACCCATTTCGAAACTAAAAAATATTGTAGTGATAATTGATATTCGGAGAACTTTACGTGTTATTTAGTTTAGTTTAGTTATCGTTTGTAAGTTAGTAGATATATATTTATTTAGTTAGTTATTTGTTAGTTAGTTTAGTTCTATTTAGTTTGCATATATTTATATAAGTTTAAGCCCTATTGTTATAGAAGTAATTGTAAATATAGTGTAATGGAACGTGAAATATTGTACATAAATGGCGACCTTTGTCCACACAGAGTTATCTCTATTCCTGGAGATGGGTCGTGTTTATTTCATTCGTTGTCATACAGCATGTATGGGAGTTTTCAGTCGTCAAACAAGCATACGTGGCCCTTTCAAGAGTGACTAGTTTGGGTGGATTACATTTAATAAATGTGAATTTTAGTAGTATCAAAGCTCAGGAGACAGCAATAGCTGAATATAATCGACTCCGAAGTATATATCGCCCAGACTTGTCTACCTTAGAAGTAACGAAGCCTCAGAGAAGAAACAGAAGAGATAGAGATAGAGAATGGGTTCTAAGCAAAGCAGTAGCTGACGTCCAAGAAATTGTGAGGTCACCTAAAAGTAAAAGAAAGAAATGCATTACAAAAAATAAATGAGATCCCACCAAAAACATTAAATGTAAAAAAATGCCAAGTCTCTCGATGCAGTTTTTCCATCTTAAAAAGTTTTGAGATCTCATAGAAGCCAAGTCCTATTCAAAATATTTCGTAGTTATAAATCAACATTTAGTAATTGTATCAATAGTTTTCTTTATATTATAATTATAGTGACTTGGCAATGAGCACAAGAAGAAACAAATAAAACGGCATACTCGTATTTGGAGGAGTTGAAAGTTACACACACCGCAAGCGTAAACATTAATATCACCTAAGGTTCAAACAAGGGTGTCATATAGGGCCCGTGCCAATAAGAAAATCTTGACCTCGAAGAAACGAAACCTAGATATGTTATATATAACAAATAATACTACTACTACCTGGGCATCAAAATATCAACTTATATCGATTGCTTTCTGGCTTAAATAAGCCCTTCTACACATCATAGAAATGTGACTTAAACTTTATTAATATACCAAAGAAGTTCTTATTACAATTCGTTAAGGAGCAAAATTCTGAAGCAAGTATGGTTCTCAAAGATTATTGGAATCGGTAGTTAACAAGTAGATTTTTACATCAAAAGTACATTCATAATGACTGAGGGATAGTTAATTACCGTAAAATTTGATTAACATAGTACATTGGAAAAAAGTAAGTCAACATAACAATTTCTACAAAATGAAATGTAGCTTACCATTTGAATGACAAGTATCCATTGAGCTAAATGTTTCAATTTAGACATCAGCTTCCTGTTAGTAGGCATCCTTAACTTAAAGTATAGTCTTCAACTTAACACAGGAATCCGCGAAAATACAACTAGAAACCACATAGGTTTCACTACGTTCACGCACACACATAAAAGCAACGCTTTCACAGCGTCTTATAATTCATGGTATGAATAATTGGTTGGATTGTTCCATTTAGTTTTTTAGGTGATTAAAGATGTTTGGCAGTGTTCACTGCTTTTGAAAAACAAACGTCTAGGCTGTTTTTCGCCACGAGTCCGTATAGAGACTGACAACAACTTTACACAGTGCGCCAATGTGTAAAGCGGATGACTCATCGCACGGCGCATACTGTTTACCAAGGCTTGAGTCATCGCGCGGTAGCCCCTAGCTGCATTAAGCACATCAGCGCTGCGCTACAACACACCAATTCATTTCCTTTCGAACAAATTTTAATCTGTTAGCGCTTTACCGCTTACCGGCACAGAACTTGACTCCATTAATACCACAGCTAGAAACACGTTTTGGTTTAATTTTCATTGAAATGTAGTTCTAACGATTCAAGGAATAGAGTTGAAGTTTTTTATGAAAGTGTGATCTGCTACGTTACGTTACTTGCCTTGCTAGGTCGTTTGCTTTGAGGTCGTTTACGAGTTTGGTAGACGTATAAAATATCGAAGTAACATTAGATTGGCTGAGTAATACTTTGTCTAACTGAATTCAGCTCGAGTTATTTTCATACTTTAATTCCACTGTATATAGGCCACGCACGGTATTTTTAGGCCGAGTGTTTTATTGTGTTCTTATGAATTTATTTTTATAACTTTTGATTTGACTGGGATTTCTGCAAATACTCTCTACAAATATAATACGTTTAGTTAATTCTAAAATTAGAAAGGCAAGCTTAGAACAGCGTGGATATTGTAACTTGGGTACATAAACTCTTACTTTGAATTAAAATGAAATAGATATACTTTGTTGGTGATAATATCTATGACCATTAAAGAACGTATAAATGTTACAATAATAATATCTTTATTATGTACCTAATAAGATTTCTGATATAACTTACTTATCACATAACTTATACATACGCATGAATTTCTTCTTTTATTGAATCAAATACAAAAAAAAATATAACTTTCTATAAGCAGTTGGGTAATTTAATAGACAAGTCTCTTCCCCGCACAAAACCTGTCTCTTTTGTAACGTTTTGTCTATGCGTTTTGTGCTCTTTTGGTTGAAATCTCATTGTAAAATTAGCCAGGCTCAACATTAAACTATTATTTTTTTCTCTGTACAGCTGTTGGGCAGGATCTTGCCTTCGAACGGAAGGCAATAATGAATTATTCGGCATTTAATACTAAAAGGTATGCTGTGGTGTGTCTGCCTAGAATAGAACTATAGCACATCTGCCGTTTTAGGGGACGAAAGGGGTTTTTGTGATGTATAGCCGTCAGTATTTATTTTTTACTTATTTGGATAAACAACAGCGATATGCTATAATAATCTTAAATATAACTACCCTATATAATATCTCTCTACAGTATTAACTAATACTAGGTAAACACACCGCCTTAAACGTTCATCACTCTGACACAATATAATATTTAAAAAGTGATACATTAAAAAGGTAGCTGTGTAGTGTCGGCTTAGAATAGCACTACCCCATTTCTTCCGGTGGGTGTACGTTAAGAGGCGACTAACGGTATTGGGGCTTTTTAAGGGATTTTTGGGCGATGCGGTTGGAGACCCATCACCAACAACCTTTATTCTACCATCTTTTCCCCACTCAACTTCCAAAAGTGGCTAAGAAATTTCTAATTTCTCAGCTCTGGCTACCCCTTTTAGGGATTTATAGCCGTGAGTATATGTATGTATGTATGTATGTATAAAAAAGGTACAACAGCAAAGCTATACATACTTAAAATCGTATTGCATAAAATTAGTATGTATATATATATATGTAATAAAAGTTATTACATACATGACTAAAAGCGGCTTATCCGTGCGTGCGTCACTTGTTGTCAAGGGAATCCAAAAGTATGGTGTCACGATATTAGCAACATCATATGCGTTCAAGATCTTTAGTCTTAGACCGTTGGAAGTGAGTCTGAATCATACTATCCCTCAATTGTGTCTACTCACTAAGAGGCTTGAGCCTACTCTGGAGACCTAGCACGGGCGCTATTTTATCGTGACGATATCGGTTAGGATGAGATGACAGTATACGATACTAAGTAAGTGTGAAAGAGATCGCTGTTTTATATCACGCGATATCTAGTTGAAATACCGCTCGTACTAGCTATGCTGGATAGGGTGACGAAGCTTAAGTTCAACTGCTGGTTTAGTGCTGGTTCCAGAAACATATAATCATACCATACCTAAATACATGCATAATGCATATATTTAGGTATTATACTTAGGGTCCCAAAAATCTAAAGGAGACTCACGAAAAGAGATACCTTTAGAGTATTCCCAGCCGAGACTACATAGCTATAACCAATCTAAGAAACTGATTCTTTATCTGATCCTTTTGAGATAACCCATACTTTCAAACTTTACACTGTCGAGGCAGTACTCAGCACTTACTCTACATAATATAATGCATTATTCTCATCTGAACATCAATGTTATCTATCAAGTCTTAAGATAAACGCTCTGGGTTTAACCGGGTTATTAACTAACTATTCAATTTAAAGCATCTTTGGCTAGGAATGCCAGCAATAAGAATATTAGATACGTCCTATTCAGCAACAAATGAAAATTATCAGACAAGTTTTACTGTAAATTTGTTTTGTTCTTATTATTAAATCCTTTGAGTGATAAAATAAAACGTATGACCAGCTGTTCCGTGCGCTAAAATAAAATAAAACTACAAAAATACTTAATCAAATATTCACATCATTACAACCAAAACCAACAGCCTTCAAAAGCCTTGATGATGTCATCACGAAGAAATTCTGATACGGGCAATTCGCCATTCATTTCCATACGTCGCACTCATACATTAATGTTCACAACCAAATACTAAAACCGACTGGTTTGACTTAATGCAACACGTCATTTTTCACCAAACTATTTCATTTGACTAAGACATACCTTTAACATGAATGTATTTCCGCGAGGGGCTAGTGAAGGCTTGTAAATTAAATAACTCACGGATATAAATCCCAAGAAAGGATAGTCAGAGCTTCAGAATTAGATATTTCTCCAGCTCTTAATAGTTTACATACATACATACATATACTCACGGCTATAAACCCCTAGATGGGCTAGCCAGAGCTGAGGAATCAGAAATTCCTCAGCCACTTTTGGAAAGTTAAGTGGGGAAAAGATGGTAAAATAAAGGTTGTTGGTGATGGGTCTCCAACCGCATCGCCCAAAAATCCCTTTAAAGCCCCAATACCGTTAGTCGCCTCTTACGTACACCCGCCGGAAGAGTTGGGGTACTGCTATTCTAAGCCGACACTACACAGCACTCTTAATAGTTCAGTTTAGTTCTAGTATAGTGAGGAAAAGATGGCAAAACAAAGGATTGATGGTAATGGGTATCCAGCGACAACACACAACAACCACTTTAAAAATCCAAACCCTTAGTTGCTGACGAGACCCGCGGGAAGAAACTGATAAGTGCTATTATGTGCTGGCTTGCTTTTTAATGATTGCTATGTGATGGTGAACTCGTCATGGAAAATCATTTAGTTCAGAAACTATTGATAACATTGAGAAAATCACAATCGAACACAATTAAAATTTAAAAAGTGACAATGGATTTTCTAACTGACGCTCTGACTACCTCTTTTTGGAGTTCAAAGACCTGAGTATTGCTAGGTAGGAAAATTTGTAATAAATGAGTACCATGCAATACTTTGAGAATAAGATAGTTTCAACTAATTAGATAGAAGAGTACATACATACATAGCCAGAGCTAGGAAATTAGAAATTCCTCAGCCACTTTTGGAAGTTGCGTGGGGAAAAGATGGTGAAATAAAGGTTTTGGTGATGGGTCTCCAACCGCATCGCCCAAAAATCCCTTAAAAGCCCTAATACCGTTAGTCGCCTCTTACGTACACCCACCGGAAGAAATGGGGTAGTGCTATCCTAAGCCGACACTACACAGCATAGAAGAGTATCAGAGAAAAGTCAATCAATTAACACTGAATTTTAAGCTTACAAAAATACTGGCTCGTAGCTTAAGCCATATGAAAGAGTTCACGTTTTTTTGACAAACTCAACGATAAATTCATAGACAACTCGATAATAGTGGATTAACTACGGGGGCTGATAATAAATGCTTTCTCCTTTTAGTTTACCGTGCCAATACTGCCAATACAACTCAAAAAAACCGTAGTCGTTGCTTCACCAAATATACTTATGATTCCTTTACAAAGTAGTATTTTTCAATAAGTTTAAGATTGTGAAAGATAATGTTAATAAAGTAGTTATAATTGGGCCTCCACCCTTTTTTGGTTAAATAAGTATCTTAATTAATATCGTCCCATATTAGTAACTATGTGGACTCATGCAACTTAATATGACTCACTGAGACAAGTGTTGTTAAGGTAATAACCATAGACTTTAATACCTTTAGATAGTACATGTGAGCATATTTCCTAAAGTAGTTCCCATAGTAGAGATTACAATTGTTAAAAAGTGTATTACATACGTGCATTTTTGTTGCCGTCAATATTTGTTCTGTAGAATACTTTAAAATTGAAACAAATGTTCAACTTCATAAGAATGCAATGTTTACTTCGTCTCTTTAAAATAAGCTTAGTCACTAAAAATCGGTTGTCTGAACAAATGACCATATAAATGAATTATACACATTTATAAGTTCCGATTTAATTTAAAATATATTATCAGATTTATATTTAATTCCATGATCACAAGTCTTTTGTATTATATTGTATGTTTAGAATCTAGCTTATATTAGAAACAAAACTAAAATTACAATAGTCGAGGTTAAATAAAGTAATTCTGCTATATTAATAGCTCTGTGGCCCATCCATATCAACAAAAGGTGATTCAGTTTAGCACCGATAATGTAACCTATCAGGGGTAAACGTCCTCATGAATATGAACAACTTTCGTTTGCATCATATCACGCTCTGCATGGGCCAAAGCGTAGGCAGACATGACAATAAAATGTTGATTTAAATGTGTTCGTGTTATATCAACAGATTTAAAAATTCAAAACATACATACATATATATACACACGGCTATAAATTTCGAGAAGGTGTAGCCAGAGCTCAGGAATTAGAAATTCCTCAGCCACTTTTGGAAGTCGAGTGGGGAAATGATGATAAAATAAAGGTTGTTGGTGATGGGTCTCCAACCGCATCGCCCAAAAAACCCTTAAAAGCCCCAATACCGTTAGTCGCCTCTTACGTACACCCATCGGTAGAAACGGGGTAGTGCTATTCTAAGCCGACACCACACGGCATTTAAATTAGCATTAAAACACCTTTGCATTTACTTCCCACCGCTAGTATCATTAATAGTATGATTATTTTGAACCGACTTTATTGCATGTCATTTTACACAACCTTAATTGTTCAGACGGAAAACCACCGTTTTGATTCAGTAGACATGCGTTCGAGTTCGGAGTCGAGTCTAAACCACGAACGTATCGCTAAGATTTTAGATGTCATTTTTCATAAACAGTGTATTGGTCCAAAGCGGCATTTGGCTTGCCCCTTATTACGTACCGTGCCTCTGAACATCAGGGTGACAATGTCCCGTGATGTTCAGACGTAATAATACCTCTGCCAATTTCTCAGGGGATGTACAGCGTAAATGTTTGAGTTTGAGATTTATACAACCTGAATCTGTATGAAATATTTCAAGTCACGGCGATAGGGTTGATAGAGTTTTTATTTACATTATTTGTTAAAAATAAAAGCACTTAAAGGCATTATAAAAAGAGCTTGCCTAAGACTAAGACGTCATAAGTATGGGAAACATAATATTTGTTACTTCAGGTTTGTATTGTTATGTTAGAAAAACTTTTTTGTAACGGTTTACTGATACACTCAGAAATGTATAAACCTCTTTGAAATTTTTTTCCCTCTCAGTGCATTTTTTCTCTTACAAATTTACATACATACCAAAAAAAAACACAATAAAAATAAACAAAAGTAAAAACATACAGAAATAAAAGTAACTATAAAAAACAATAGTCTCAGACACAATAAGATAACACTCATATAACCTGCGTAGCAACAACCTTCATCGCTGACTCAGCGTTGTCGTTATCAATTGAAATATTAAAAAGCAAGTGCTTTGCTGAAAATCAGCGCTGCTTATCAGTATACATATATACTAAGCTTGTACTTTTTCTTTAAAGAGCAATGTTTTTTTTAAATATTTTTTATGTCAATGATTAATAAAAAAAATTGTCAATCACCAACAACCTTTATTTCACCAGTTTTCTCCACGCAACTTCCAAAAGTGGCTGCGGAACTTCTAATTTCCTAGCTCTGGCTACCCCTTCAAGGGATTTATAGCCGTGAGTAAATGTATGTATGTATGTCAATTTAATATTTTCACAAAACAAATTATAAGTCAACCCCAAAATATAAAAAAAACAGCTTGTATGACCTTGAGAGGAAAGTTACGATCTGAAAAGGCGATGACGTCATCGTGACGCCAGTGCTAAGTACGATCTTAATTAATGAGTCATAGCGGCATTGTTTGTTGCAATGACATGAAAAGAATGGAAATGTTCGGTGACGATTTAGAAATGGTATGCAAGTAATTCATAGTGTAATTGAATTGACGCCGCCGCCGTGGCCAAATATGTGCTTTTACTTTTTAGAAGGGGTAGCCAGAACTTCGGAACAAGAAATTCCTCAGCCACTTATGGAAGTTGAGTGGGGCAAAGATGGTAAAATAAAGGTTGTTGGTGATGGTTCTCCAACCGCATCGCCCAAGTCCCAATATCCTTAGTCGCCTCTTACGTACACCCACGGATAGAAATGGGGTAGTGCTATTCTAATCCGACACTACACAGCAAAGATAGTAATTATACTTAAATTTTTAACGACTTCAAGTTAAAGTAAAAAAATGTACTTATGATTTATATGGCAAACAATTTAATTCGTCTATTTTTAAAAATAAAATATTGCTTCTTAATGTCAGGTATTGGTTAATTTTTAGTTTATATATTGTTTATTTAACATTTCAGTTTATCACTCTACTGGCATTTAAATTAATTCCTTTTGTTTCATGCTTAATTCAATAAAAAAATGGGCACCACGCCCAAAAAAAGTATCGTCAATTTTAAAACGAAATTAGAGTAAAATGCATAAATATTATAATTGCACAATTTGTTAAAAATGCTCTGCAATAGCTTTTACCGCAGCCGTGGGGACTGCCACAAATATTTTTAATTATCTTAAAAAAACTAAATGCAACGTCTCAACATAAAAGTTACTGCTGTGTTGAAAATGATATATAGAGCAAAGTATAAAGCAGAGAGAAAGACATGGGAATAATGGATATATGTGTAAAAGTAAAAAGTTGTCATTGAACTTGTCACACAAAGTTGAACTATTAACCTTCTGCTTGATGTACTTAAAACGATGTTAGTAAAAATAAGTGGCCTTGTATGTGTGTGTAATTTTTGTATACCATACGACACACAATAAAAGAATGTTTAATAATTGCTCGGAATAACTACTGAACTGAATAAGATTGAATTGTTTTTGTATTAGTCACTTGTGTTTATGTTACGGCTAACGCTAATGTTGATAAATCATTGCGAGATCAACCGATTAATCAGAACTGTTTGTTAAGATAAAAAACCATATGCTTATTAATTAAAATATGTTGTCAAGTGTGAAATTGAAAAACAAAAGTGCCATATCAGTCCTAGTGCTTACTATACCAAATAAATAAAATTCGAAGATCTGTTTGTACTGTTGGAATTATCGCTTTATACTACGTATATAGTGTTTCTAAATCTGCCTTTTTAAGGCTCTCTGTTCCTGGGACTTTCACGAGTAGTGTAATGCAGGTGATATAGTTTTAAGTCACCCAGGCTAGTTTTTTAAATATTCCTGAAACCCACGTGAAGCGATCCGCTGCCTGGTTTAAAATAAAAAACCTAAATATTCTTTACGTTCAGTTACTAGTAAGAATAATTCTTATAAGATTAATTGTTAAATTTTGACAAGTTATAATTTTGCCTATTTTCGTCTATATTTTGTTTAAAAATATGTATATGATAGCATCTCAAAGAGCCAAGTTAAGCTTGTAGCAGTAACATTAATACATGAGGTTAAAAAAAAAACAAATGTGTGGTCACTTAATATACTCCATTTTCTCCCAAAACCTTCAACTGTTTGTGCATTCAAAACAATGTATCACTAACAGTTCCTTATCGTTTCCCCGATCGCCGTTAAAACGATGACTAAACATAAACATAGCCAGCTATGAGTGCATCTGCCAAGCACACCCCTACCGATAATCACTAAGCAACATTGGTAAATGATGACGTGTCTCTATCCTTTTTAGGGTTGTCACTATAAAGTTGACTAACGTACTCTGACTCACTTAATTGCGTGTTCTGCTTTGATGATTAAACCACCCTCGTTGTTTCCACGTGATTGGTCACTAATATGTATCGATTTTAATGAATCAATTATTATGAAATAATCACTTTAAAGACGATTGATTTGTATCGGGACTCAGAATGATGATTTTGTAGAGACAGATAAAATCTGGGACTAACCTTCTTCGGTGTTTTCAAAAGTTGCAAATTTTTTGTTATATTATGCTAAACTGGATTTACAATACATATGTATGATTTAAGTCGTGAATAGAGATACATTTGTTGGAACAGAGGATTCCTGCGAAAAAAAGCTTGACTTTGGTTATTTTGAAATTCTATAAAATTTTTTTGGATGATATTGATATGTTTTGAATATATTATATATTAATAATTAGTCTTAAAAATTGCTGTATTTTTTTAACACTGTCCTAAATAACATAACATAACATAAACGACACAGGGTTGACACAGGTACCCATACTTCTGAAAATCACGTGACAGCGCCACCCTGTGTCCAGACTAGGTAACCACGTTTTGTTTAGACAGTGTACTCAAGTGATAGGAGGCAGGCTTATCGCCGTTTTGTACAAATACACTGTCACATGGCTGAGTACGACTCGGCCATGTGGGTTTCCTCACGATGTTTTCCCTCACCGTTAATAACCATGATAAATTAACTAATGATTTTAGAAAAGACAAATTGGTGTAGGCCCTACCCGGGATTTGAACTCACGCCTGTCTGTTTACGGGCGGGTGTTCTACCCATTGGGCTATCATGTCCTTAATAATGATGAAATATATTGTAAAATGCTATATTTTTGGAGCGAAGCTCCATCTACCCTCAACGTTAGTATTTCCTATGTAACCTAACTCCTAAACGGTATATCCGACCGCAACCAAATTTTGCATGATGGTCAAGGGCATCAAGGAAGATTGTGACGGAGAGATTTTACGAATAAATGTTACCATTAAGGAATAATCACCCTTTAAACTTTCCCATGTAGGTAAGTCTATGGGAAGCGCTTGTAAACAAAACTAGCACGCGCTTATATATATATATTGCCATCACACTTTTTGAACACCTATCCTCCGTATCCAGGAAATTGTTATCAATATTTTTTTTAAATTGTTCAGCTTCGATCCAAATTTCGGCATGTGAAGCTGAATTGCCCACCTAGTTATTAGACACTCTAGACTTACACCCGTGTAATATTTTATTTTAAACTTTTATAAATACAAATAGTGATACCAAACACAAAATGACCGCTTCTCATAGAGAAAGTAAATAAACTCAACTCAAACGTTTACGCCGTATATCCCCAAAGGGATTGGTGTAAGTACTAATACTTCTTAACATCATGTGACATTGAGTTTGATTTACCGAATACCATATAACTAACATACCTTTGACAATGAGAAGCCTCTTATTTACTGATAGTAATACATACATAAATACATACATATACTCACGGCTATAAATCCCTAGAAAGGGTAGCCAGAGCTAAGGAATTCGAAATTCCTCAGCCACGTTTGGAAAGTTGAGTGGGGAAAAGATGGTAAAATAAAGGTTGTTGGTGATGGGTCTCCAACCGCATCGCCGAAAAATCCCTTAAAAGCCCCGATACCGTTAGTCGCCTCTTACGTACACCCACCGGAAGAAATGGGGTAGTGCTATTCTAAGCCGACACTACACAGCAAAGGGATTGGTACTAATACTTCTTAACATCATGTGACATTGAGTTTGATTTACCGTATACCATATAACTAACATACCTTTGACAATAAGAAGCCTCTTATTTACAGATAGTAATAATAAACTAGATAGTGTTACTTTTAGCTTGCTCATGCTCATAAGGCACATTGCAAATATTGGGTTGGATGACTTTAATAAACTATACATTCAATAACATCCAACACTAAGACACAAAAATCACTCCTTGAGGACTTGAGAACTACAAAGAAGCTCTCTTGCATACATACAATGTGTTTCTGTGTAGTGTCGGCTCAGAATAGCACTTCTTCTTCTTCTTTTTATTATTAGTCATTTGCGTAGGAATATGTTAACCGTATTTAATGTTTTATTTGTAAGTATTTTTATGTTTTTTTTATGTTTGTGGCAGATGCTCAATTGATTTTTGTTTACCATAAAATGCTCTTAGGCTATACCTGAAAATCAGTGTTTTTGCTTTATAGCATTTATAAACGCTGAGTTATGGCCTAGTTTGTGTTGCCATAGCGCACATACCTTGCACATTTGTAATTTGTTTTTTTCTTTTATCATCAATCACACATTTTTACTTTTTACTTTTATTTTTGTATGTGTTTATGTGTTTTAATGTGTTCTATGTGATTTTAATGATAACATAAATAAAGTTTTTATCTATCTATCTATGTATCCCATTTCTTCTCATGGGTGTTCGTAAAACTGCCAACCCCTTCGGGGATAAACGGCGTGAACGTTTATGTTATGTTTATGTTATGTGTTCGTAAAAGGCGACTAAGAGTATTGGGGCCTTTAAAGTGTTTTCTAATTTATGTATGTATATTAAACAAGAATATTTGACTTCATAACGTTATTAATAACTCAATATAGTTACTAGATTTAACGCTACTTTTTGATAACTTTAACAGGGTTTATAAACATTATAATTTTTTCTAGTACCACCGCACCGGTACCGGCACCGGTTATAGATTTTAAACGTTATTTGAAGAGTTATTTAAGATTCAACCCGCGTCCTCCTCCAAGCTAAAAAAGCTCCTTCCAGAATGTCTACCATGCCTACGAGATCGGATGACGTTGTGCCTAACTGAATTTATTTCAATACATGTCTATTTAACAAATTTCCTTATAAGAATTCTGTATAAAACTAGCGGACTCGCATGGGTATTAAAATATTTAAAAAGTTTTGGTTAATGCATCGTACATACATTTTTGCACGTGTTTAAAAGGTTATATTAATATTACAAGCATACACTTTAATTTTATTTGTTTGTCTTTATATATGTATACTAGTGAACAACACACCCATATCTTAGAGTCACATACAGTCAATGAGTTCATGAGTCACTCGGAGATAATTTTGTGAATGAAGAGAGCTTACAACCTTTCTCGATTAAGTTTATTAACCCGCCATGAGTCATGCTTGCTTTTGTGAGCAAAGGATTTGTAAGTTTTATGATATCACCGCCTTTTTAGGCTTAAGCTTTATGTGGAGTTTTTATGAAACATGGTTCTATTTCTGGTTTTTTGATTGTATGATTTATAGACATATATCCGGATCTATCCCAAATTAGCTTAAAATTTTGCTATTTTCAAGCCGTTTTCTTGTGGAAATGAAAATAGGATCAATCACAAATGAATGCAATCATTTTACGTTAAAAAATAAAACGGATATCTTTAAATGGTTTGGACAGAACGAGAGAGATTCGTGGTAAGTAGTAAGAGAGATAATCAAATAATGTTTTACATTTTTCGTTTATTTTATCGCTTTGGCATAACTATGACAATTTTACGGCTGCCCTTTATCTCGCAGGTCACGTCAGATAGTAAACGTTTGTTTTCAGCCGAAAACATTTCATTTTGAATCTTTAGACTTTTAAATTTATAAATCTATATTTGAGACGTTTGCGAAACAAACGAATGATGAATATTAAAAGTGTGCTAACTAATATAATAGTCACAAAAATACACATTCTTATAAATCAAAGCGCTTGCAAACAAAAACTTTTTCTCTTTATAAATTTTGTATAGTAAAACACATACCTTGGGAGCAGATATTTCATGAAACGAGCTTGGTCTTGGGGCCGGCCCAGCTGACACGCAGTCCACTGGTACGCTGTAGTCTGCACATAGGGCAGCCTGAAACAATAAATAAATAAAAAATTAATCATTATTTCCCTTAATTTTTTTATTTGTATCTGTCCATTTGGCAGTGATTTCTTGAAAAGCAATCATTTACCTGCCTTCTTTCACCTAAAAATTATAAGTGTGTTCTCTGATCAAGATGTGACCAGAATGTTACTATCACTCACTGTAAGGGTAACGGTCAATTATGAGTTTTTTTTATTTTATAAATACGGAAATGTTATACACAGATCAAGTTAGCCCAAAACTAAGTATTTTTTTATGGGATACTAACTCCACGATATTTTTAATATTATATAATACACATACACATACAAATACAAATAACATCAGAGATTAAGAAACAATCATTTATGCCCATCACATTATAGTTGCTCTCAGCGGGGATCGTACCCGCAACCTCGGGACCGAAACCGACCTAGTTACCTATCCACGGACGAACCATTCTAAATCTATTGCCGTTTACACATCAAAAAACCTAAAAACAAACGGCCCCTTATCAATGCAATAATGGTTACAAATAAATTCAATGAGTTTATCTTAAATGGTGATAAAACAAACTGGGGTAAGAAGTCGGTACCGCCCTCATCTCAAATTAATTGAAAACAATCTTTTCAACGTTTAGACCTTTAAATTTAATGAACGCGCTTAACTTTATGAGCTTTTTGAGATCGTGATTGATTATTGCATATAATTTATTAAACCTTTTTACCGGGCTATTTGAAAATCATTATGTGATAACAAATGATTTAAAAACAAAGTGATTTAAAGTAAAATGAGTTCTATATGGCCATTAATTGCAGGATTTTTCTGAGTAAGCCAGTTTTGATTAATCTTTTATCAAATTTTTCTTTTATAAGGGGTAACAAATTTTGATAATCTGTTTTATGTTGAGCTCCTTAGTAAATCTTTTGAATAATTTAGCAATCAGACTGTAGCAGATTTTGCCTATAAGTCAATTCGGAAAAGTATTTTTACTCATCACTGCTTTATTTATAACTAGTTTAAAATAAAAGGTAACCGAGCAAATATAAAACTTCTTTTAGTATAATTTATATTTAGTATCTAAAACGAATTCATGTAATCTACATATATGATTGGCTACAAATCTCAAAGACGAATAAGCTAGTACCTCAGAATTAGAAATTACTCAGCCATTATGAAAGTCGTGTGGTTAAAAGAATGCAAAATAAATGCTAGGAAGTTATAGGTCTCCGGCCACATCACCCAACCAACTTCTAAGACACCCGCGAGAAGAAATCAATTAGTGTTATTCTAATGTACATAGCAATAGACACATATATCTTTTATTATATATATATATATATATATATAGGATAACAGATGATTTAAACCGCAGAGGGGAGTAATCGCTGGTACAGGCATGTGAACAATGTCCCCGAAGTCCCCAAAACCACAAGGGATGGTTTCCAATTTCAAATCAATTATTCAGCCATTACTGAAATAGACTGATAATGCACAATTCTGGTATTTCGTTAGTGGTCAGATGGCCTAGACTTGTTTGATACCCTCCAAATACAGGATTCTTGATAACATACATATATACAGAGCTTCTGAATAAGAAATTCTTCAGTTATATTTGGAAGTTGATTAGCGTGACGATTGTGGAAATAAATAGATTTAGACGTCTCGTGCTGTCTGTCTCGTAGAAAGTACAGTACAGTCCGTGCTACACAGCTAGAAATAATTTCACTAGCAGAAAGAGTTGAAACAAACTTAATCTGAAAGTTGGTTTTAATATGCAGTGAGTGAGTACTAATAGCAGAAGATGAATATTAGTAGACAGATTATTTTACTCTTTTAATCATTGAGGATAAAACCGCTCACTAGGGCACTTCTGTTTGAATATAACAAGGCAATTTTATACGTCGTATTAAGCAACGTTTAATAAAAATACCCAAGAATTAAGGAAAATGGATACATAGAACTTTCTAATGAAGAGGATCCAATAGGAGAATATTTCCTTCATAATACGAGTAATATGTTCATTTCTGTCATTAAGAATATGAGTGTCATAATAAATATAGTGATATTAGTAATATACGTATATTTTAATTTATTTTAATGGAATTTCCAAATAATTATAATATACATATCAACGTTTATTTACGGCATAACACAAAACCTTTAATACTTCTTAATTGAGACAAGTAAGCTATCAAACTTTGCTTTGTAAATTCTCGAGAAATATGCAAACCGCTGTCAAGTAGAGTTTATACGTTGAATAATAACAAGCGTGTATTTCCAAATATTTAGCCAATTAGAGTAACAGGATACTCCATATTAAACATATTAGAGGACCCTATATTGCCTGCGGTAATATAATCCGGAATGCACTTAAACCCTTGTTACATGCATACCAGACACTACGAAATTTAATTAACTATCAAATTGTTTTACGCAATGCACTTACTTGTCTGTACACATACATTTTCCAATCAAACACATTAAGTAGATATTTTACCTATAATTCTACTAGAGGTCTGGCTCCACACGTATGGTGTTAAATATTTTTTACTGCATACCCGCTACGATATTTAGCGTGATATTATATATTCTATCTATGTGTTTTTCCTGGTTCTAAAGCTACCTCCCCAACAATTTTCAGCCAGATTGGTTCATCTGTTCTCGAGTTATAAATGGTGTAACTAACACCACTTTCTTTTATATAAATAGGTGTGTTTTTGGATATGAATTTGTACGAGGTGATTTCATAAATTAAGGATGCAATTACTGAATATTTGCACTTTTATTATCTTTCCTATCAAAAGTGACTGATTCTGAAGGATTTCTACGATCAACGTATAGGCAACGCATCGTTAACTAGAAAATTACAAAAAAAACTTAGTAATAGTGGTTAATTTCTATACTAATGGATTGCCCCGGCTTCGCGAAAGTATTTAGAGCATTATAAAAACTACATTAGCTATCTTCCACAGAAAGTTCACATAACATTCTACCTTAACACCAATATCTTAAAAAATTTCAAACATTATTTAATGATTAAAATTAAAGTCAGTCTAATTTAAAGGCAATCAACACAACTTACACAGAGCAGGCAGCTCGAGTCGACTTGAGTTCCACCTAATCTGGCTTCTGATATCGATTTCTTTAAGATTCAACTTATCAATATATTAACGAATAAATCAGTGCTTTTTTGCAAAGTTACGGTTTTGCTAGTTCTTTTGGTAATGGATTTACTTCTAATGCTAAATGAAAAAAAATAAGGCATTGGAAGACCGTCTTATAATTTACATTACTAACCCAATCATAATTGTTATTTTACACATATTCATAAATTGTAAGGGGGAGTTTTGCGATAAATCCACATGGGACGGTAACAAAAAACTAAGTTCCAAATAGCTTGTATCCCTTTCTACCCATCCTACTCTTCGGGAAACATTGAGCTTCAAAAATGTATCAATTGCTATTTCAACCTCATATTCTACTTATTTTTGAGCTATTATAAAGAAATCTCACCCCACATAAAAACGAATCAAAATGAAAAATGCCCGCAACCCCCTATCATTAGAAGCGATAGATAGAAGCACAGTACTGCTGTTAAGTTGATGGCAGTGTTATACAGATAATTTATCAAAGTTTATCTTTATACGGTCCCGTGTTACCCTAAACATAGTTAAGTGGATGCTAGGTGATAAATTGATTTGGTGATAGTGAATTTCACTTTTTGTATTTTTTCTGGGCTTTTATGTTTTACTGGTAAGCTTTTGTACCGTGCAAAAGAAAATTCGGATGAAAGTCTGCTTATTGACACTATTAAGTGTACAATGCCAAAGCGATAGTTGGTTGCATTATCAACCCTACAAATTAGTGAAATTTTACTTGTGATTTAACCTATGCTAGTATATTACTTCTCAAAATCAAGGAAAATTTCGTGCAAATTTAGTCTTTCTTAGTAAGGAAAAATATTAAAATCGCAGAAAGGTGACTAAGTGAGAATTCTTTCGGAAATTGCGACCGCGCTTCTTTGACTCAACTAGTATGGGTCTGCTTTACTTCTCGGAACGATGATGAATTGTCTTTGATGTTGATTGCATCATTTCACACATTTTCAAAAATAAACCTTGCTCAACGGAACTCGCCAAGATTTTTTAGAAACTAATCACAACCTAGTCAAACTTTTATTCGGCTTCCTAGAACTTCATTCTTTGATAATAGGCTCAAATCCTAGAGGAGGAGCTTCTAATACTGAGATTTTGATTTGACAAGGCTAATCGATGAAATAATGCTACAGAATTTTGTAACAGTTTATTTTATCGTTCTTAGATTATTCGTCTAGCAGAATTTTCGTGAGCTAGTGTGACCTCAATTTCGCATATACTAAATTAAAGCAAAATGCTGTTTTTGATAAGTTTACATATAATTTCGTTTAATTGGCTTTTGTATGTACTCCTAATCACCGTCACTGGCCAGTAGAATATCTTTAAAAATTAGTAAAACAAGTAAAATTAAAATTATGTCTGTATTATTCATCATAATTCCAAGATCATCACAACAAATAGAAATTACCATTAATTTATCCAAAAAGACAGGAAACACATTCATAAATCCAAACTTCCATAAACAAGAGAGTAAACAAGTTAACAGAAAGCAAACACATTTTCAGATGCTACGTCACTCACAAATCTCACCATTCCTAAACTTTTGAAAGAGCTCTCAACAATCGTAGCTCGAGAATCTTTTCAATCTCGTAGACAAGACGTTTCCGAACAAAAGAAATGCGGCAGCTCGAGCGCGTTTCTGTCATAACTCCTTGCAGTTGTCACATCTGTTTTTCTTGATGTGTTCTTTGATATGTACTTTGAATGAGTAATTGAATCCTAAAGGATAATTCTGTGGGATATATATAACCCAGTGGTTTTATTTGTTTGTTGTTAATATGAAGTTGATATAGTAACACTCGTCGTCAGATTCAAAATTTACACTGTTGAAGTTGCTCTGGCAAAGCACCAATTAAGAATAAAGGAAAAGTTAAACCGTGTTTTGGTTCGATATGTATATTTTATACCACTTACTAATTTCTCGAGAATACGCTTTAAATTGATTGAAGAGCAATTTATAGAACCCCAATTCCTATTAATAGTAAAATTTAAACCAAGCAGCACAATATGATATAGCACTCTTTTATACAATTAAGTTAAAGCAGTAACAACCCTTTTCACTTGATATAAATTAGTCAAACCTTACAAACGAAACTATTTCCAATCAAATATTTTGATTGCCTATATCTAACTAGCTAAATTCAATTCCAATTAAGACGCCAAAATCTACCTCATACCTTCAAAATCGCCAACCAAACAATAGCCCGCGCAATGGGTCGGAAAGCTAGTTGGATTGCACAAAAACTCAATTCAATTAACGCTCACTTGTTCTACGAGGACATAAAGAGAGGATTGGCTAGTTGCAGGTCAGCAGACTACATGGCTGCTAAATTGCAGCGCTTTGTTTGCACGAAAATACCAAATTAAGGTGGACGACCTTTTGGGGATAGAAGTCTGCAAAAAATTCAATGATTTTCGCACATCCATCACCAAAAACTTTTGTTTTACAATATTATCCCTATACAACTTCCAAAAGTAGTTGTAGAATTTCTTATTCCGTAGCTCTGGCTACCCCTTCCAGGGATTTATAGCCGTGAGTATGTATGTATGATTTTCGTATATAACTTAACTCTTATAGATATATGTCCAACGAAGATAACTTGTACCGGACAAAAACAGATTGGGCGTTAGAATCCAGAAGTATAAAGAGTTTACTTCTAGTGGTTTGCTTACCCCAGTAGGATTAATTTAGTAGTACAAGTAAGTGGATAGACAATCTGATTCGATTTTAATTTTATAGAGAACTAATTCATCATAACCAATTGAAAGGTGTTAAAATCGATTTAGAATCGCTCCTACAATTAATAAAATTTTGACATAGATGTTAAAGTCATGTTAATATGAAAGATAACCAATTCGTACAAAAGAGCGATAGGCCTGCCCTCTATCACGTGAGTACACTGTCCAAGCAAAATGAGGGTACTCTGAACACCAGGCGACAATTTCACGCGTCTTTTTCAGAAGTAGGTATTAGATAGATAGTATATCATATTTGCCGTGTAGTGTCGGATTAGAATAGCACTACCCCATTTCTTCCGGTGGGTGTACGTAAGAGGCGACTAACGGTATTGGGGCTTTTAAGGGATTTTTGGGCGCTGCGGTTGCAGACCCATCACCAAAAACCTTTATTCCACCATCTTTTCCCCAAGCAAATTCCAAAAGTGGCTTAGGAATTTCTGATTCCTTGGCTCTGGCTATCTCTTCAAGAGATTCATAGCCGTGAGTATATGTATGTATGATGTGTGATGATAATGATTATATTGCTTGTCGAAGACTAGGCGGCTACTTTCCTTCTTTGCATTCTAAACTTTAGGATTGTCTCAAGACTACTTTTTCTACATCATTTTGTCGATATGTAAGTTCAATCATATTAAATATATTAACACCACGACGAAAAATATGTAAAAATTATGCTTATATCAACAGCGCACTCTTAATGGGCGACTAATTACATCGTTAATTTATCTTAAATCAACTTTGACTCACAAGGCTAAGTATCAATTAATTTTAAAGACTGCATAAGTCGAGAGTTGACATAATATATAAAAATCTTACTTATCACACAAATTTTAATCGATACTGGGAACAGTCATGTGAAATGGGCTCGTTTCGGCAGCTTAGTACGATATTACAGACTTTAAACACCTAATTATCCGAAAATTAACATAAATTCGTACTACAGAGGGTACGGTCCGTGTCGGTCCCGGCTCACCTCATCTCACAGCCCATATATGTACCCACCAATGGGTTCGAGCCTACCCTATATAGGATGATTCGGCCTTAGTCCACCACGCTGGCCAATTGTGGGTTGGCAGACTAACAACTACTACCGTAATAGTAGCCGGGACCGACGGCTTAACATGCCCTACGAAGCACGGAATCACAATATTCCCGGCTATTATCACAACATTATTCGATAGTCTATCAACAAGCACTAGGCCAGTGTAGAAGACGGCCAAAACATCCTAATGTGGGCAGGCTCGAGCCCCTAACAGGGGAAATATAAGGTCTGTTATGATCCATGTTAATCGTATCTTAGTTTCGGACTCGTTACAATAATTTAGCATACCAGAAAACCAATAATATAGTAATCGTTGCTAACGCCTATAGTGCCAAATATTGCAGAGTTACATGAGTGTAAAATAAATGTATGATGTATACGTAACAACAAATTTGTGAAAAGTATAGCGATAAAACTACAAAGTAATTCTACTCAATATGCACCGGAATTATATAATGTATCTCGCTTCTAGGTTTTGCTTTTATAAAAAAACCCTAAGTCTTAAAGCCTTAATACTTAACTCCGAGCATATGCAATTTTTGTCTGACCAAACCAATTTCTCACCCCATACGCGAGTATATTTAATAGCCGCTTGAAGGGTGGAATTCGTATTTTAAAAGCATCCCCTATAGCAGTACAATAGTTTTCCGGACTCATCCCTGACATGAGTGAGCTAGAATACTTTTAAGTGCATCTCGTAGTTGTGCTGCTCTGCAATGTGCAATAAAGAATTTTAAATATATGCGCCATCTATCACAATAATTGTGTGAAGAAAATTATTTTGATGTATGAAAAGATTGATGGATGTAAACGTAGCTACAGAGTTTTACTAGGATCGTACAAAGTGGCGATCAATAGTCTTTGCCTTCCCCAATAGGAAATAATGGCGTGAGTATATGTATGTATATAAAAATATTTCTTTGTTTATACGGTACATATCCAACCACGTAATTGATCTGAAATAAGTTTACACCAATAATGGCAACAAAAATGATATTTTAATACATTGCTTGTATTTTCAAACCAATTAAAAGTTGCGTTTGTGATTGTGAAGAAAAATTATAAGTGCTGTGTCACAAATTTCCAAATGTAAATACCATTATTATATAAAAAATATTATTATATTATATTATTATTAGGTTTTGCGCAATTTCATCAGTTTATGCATGTATCTTCTGTTGGCTATATACTTATATTTTTCCCTTTCATTTTCTTTCTATTCGCACGCCGAACGCTTTCCAAAATTACCTTCTCTACTTTTTACCACCTGTGTTTTGATACTACTTGTACAATGTTGATCGAAGTATAATGCAGTATTATCACTAGCGTTTACCTACAATGTTTTTCCTACCTTTCACAACAAGTAAAAATATGATTAGCAAAATACAAGGAGAAAGATTCTGTTCTAAGTCTGAGTTGGCTCCAATTCTATTAAACCAGTTTTTCAATTCAACATTAGACACACAGCAAACATGGAAGTATAATGTTACATGGACTAACATTCGCTCTAGTGTGAGTTTTCTCATCTCGGCGCAAAGTAAAGAATATCTATACCAGCGTTAAGTCTTTGGCAAATAGGCAGGATCGAAGAAGCACCTAAGCGATTTGTCTGTGAAGATAAGAATCAAAAATGGAAAATCATTTTTTTATTAACGATTTTATTTAAAATGTCTTTATATGTGCCATAGAGGGTAAGGGCCGGCGCTGACTGCCGGCATGGCATGGCAAAGGATTTCGGTACAAATATAGCATTTTTAATCTTATTACCAATCCTTTGCCATGCCATGCCGGCAGTCAGCGCCGGCCCTTAAAAAGACGATTTAGCACGGGAAAGCTAGTTATAGCTAACAGTATCACTCTAAACATAACCTTGTCTCTCTCTAAAAAAGGTTTCTCTTAGTTTAATAAAAAGCTGAAATAAATTAACCAAAACAATTAATATGCTCTTTCAAGTCAGCAATATCACGATCAAACTCATTGAACTCCCTGTAATGCATACTGCATGGTTAGCACGAGGGACCTCTTAACTAGATAAGGCGTGGTATAAAACAGCCATCTCTTTTGCATTACATAGTATCGTATACTTTTATCTCATTCTAATCGACAGAGTCACGATAAAATAATGCTCTTGCTAGGCCTCCAGGAGGACATACTAAATGAGTGCGTAAGAGATGGCTGTTTTATACCGCGCAATATCTAGTTATGGGCGGCTCGTACTAACAATGCTGGTGTATCTAAAACGTGGCGACTAAAACGCCGCGCGTTTTCCGCGGCTATACTACGCGCACAACAAGAGCAGGGACGTGAGCCCATTAGATGCAAGAAACGGTATTTGTCTTCTTGTCCCCTGTCCCGTCGAGAAGCGTGTTCGAGAATATTTCGATTAGGGAACCAAACTGAGAGGGCTCCCGGTTTTCTTGTGTTTATTTATTTTGTAAGAAAGGTTATAAACTAATAAAAAAATACGGATAGAAACATGTTAGAAATGAAGACTGTTTGGATTTTTCTCTTTGTTTTTATTCCATTTAATAACTCATTATGTAAGTTTGTTAAATTCAGATGCAAAAAAATAGTAACGGTCAGCATGTAAATACTACAAATAAAAAAATAAACATTTACATATATTTAAGCTTGCGATAATACTAATTAAATAATGTCAACCGGTTAACGCAATACAACAGGAATTCTATGATGAGTCTTTCTCTACACTTAAATATAAACTCACGAAATAATAATTTATTAGTAGAAGATTAGTCAGAGCTTCACATTAAAACAATAAATTTTGAGTATAATATCAAAGAAGCACAAATGTTTTTGCTAAAAGAGCCCTGAGTTGCATATCATCTCCTCGCGAAGACTATTTATAAAAGTGATATTCTAAAACGACCTAGCATAGCTTAAAAACGTAAAATATGTACAGTATACGCTATCCAGTACATTCAGACATCCTCACGTGTTACGTTATGCAAATATCTTGCATTCACATGAGCTTATGGTGGGTTCTACAGCTAGATTCATTCGCAGTACTCACGAAAAACTTAACCCATATTATTCATTCAAAGCTTACTATGCAAATATTTCGAATAAATGGAACCTACCTACTGTTATTTTTCATAACAATTTTTGCAACCAAGCCAACTAAGATAGCTCAGTGGTTAGAACATGCGCTTTTCATGCAGAAGCGCCGCCGGTTCGATCCACGAGAAGGGCCTACATCAATTGTTATCGGGTTGTTAACGGTGAGGGAAAAATCGTTTCCCACATGACTAAGTTATACCCAGACATGTTACAGTGTATTCGTACAAAACAGCGGTATGCCCCTATGTCGTGAATGCACTGCCCTAGCAAAACGAGGATACGTCCAGAAGTATTAGAACCTCTGCCAAGCCCTTCGGGGATATACGGCGTGAACGCTTGAGTCTTGAATACTAAAAAAAATTCTATGAAATTCAAATCAAATTAATTTGGGGCGTCCCGTGTAATAGACATGTTATTTTACGATTCAAAAAATAGTGTGAAGGGACCGACTCACACATGGCTAGTGTTTAAATTATTGGATATATGGTTTATAGAAATTGCTGGATTAATATTTTTAATGTTTATGAGACGGCAAAATCCTAAAGCCAGCGAGGAAAGTGTGTTGGAAATGCTTTGAGGTAAATAGTAAAGGTACATCTTTTTAGGCATAGTAGATAAAATAATATAAGTTACAATAATAAATACTAACAATAGTACTCATTACACATTACAACGTCTACTAACAAATATATGGATGTTGTAACGTCTGAAATAAATAAATAAATAAATAGAATAAAAAATAAAAGGCTTTTTCCAAGATACCTCAGTTTGAATTTTTTGCTTATTACTGCTTTAAAGAGGTCTATAATTCGTCTTACTTTATAATTCTATTACTACCTACCTATTGAAATATATCGTCCAGGTATGAGCACATCCCTAAGTTTACGGAACTCGTGAAGTTGCATGAAATGGCATAAAAAATATATTTTTCTCTACCGGTTCTCTGTCACATGAGTCATTTGTTTATTAAATGAGATTATGAGTTAAGCATTTAGTTCTTATGAATTGTGACTCAATCCGCTTGATTCATTCCTTTGTGCGATTTGTCGCTGCGATTACGTTTGTTTTAATTTACAAAGCATTGCAACGAGCTTTTATCATCATAATCTTATTTACACTCATTAAAGTAATCAGTTGTATCTGCGCTTTAAAATTTGGCTAGCTTTATGGTTTGTTTGGATTAAAATAATTCGACCGTAAAGTAGTTCAATTATACAGGTATATTGACGTCAATAACTAGTTTTGACGGCTTACTAATTTTGGTTCACCTTTGTCTCGTTGTTTCATACTATTTTGTAACTAAATTTTGTCAGGTGAATCATATCAGTTCAAACAAATGCATTTATAATGTGATTACAAAAGACATAATTGAATTGATAAAAGTAAGTTAAGAATGTGGGCTAATTTACGTCCACTGTCTTTTAAGATTGTATTGTATACACATATAAAATACATACATACATATACTCACGGCGATAAATCCCAAAAAGGGGTAGACATAGCTCTAGAGCTAGAAACTCCTCAGCCACATTTGAAAGTTGATAGGGGCTACATAAGTCAGGTAAAATATAGTTTTATATGTGAATTTCCTTCACCAACAATTATTTATTATTACCATCTTTTCACCACTCAACTCCCAAAAGTGGCTGAGGAATTTCTCATTCCAAAGCTCTGGCTACCCCGTTTAGGGGTTTATAGCCGTGAGTATATGTATGTATGTATTTTATATGTGTATACAAATATTTTGCATACATTAGAATAATACATAGGAACAAAAGTAAAACGGTTTAGATGAGATAGATATCAATAACAGTTTTCACGAATACGTAAAACCCCTCATCTAATGAATTATGAATACAAGAATTCAGAGAATCGAATCAGACTTATTTGTAGAATTATTACGATGCTGCGCTCTCATCCGCATTGTTGTTGTTACACAATAATTATTATAAAAGAATGTTTGACCATGTATGAAAATATTGATGGATGTCAACGAAGCTAGAAAGGTTTTCCAGGCGATCCTGGAAAAGGTTGCGATCGATAGTCGCTGCCTACCCCAATAAGAACTAATGGCGTGAATATATGTGTGTAATAATTATTCACCATTTGTACGCATACTTAGAATAAACATAAATATACCGACATTCTCTTGGTAAGAAAATACTATAGATTTCCGCTAGGTTACGATCCTCAATGTTTTTCTAGGTGCTTTTCAGCATTAAAATATTTTACGAACTTTTTTATAGATGCTATTTTTTCCGAAGTTAATGTGAGAGAAAAATATCTATGTTACAACCCCATAGGTTCGTAGTGTCGATCTTTCTGAATATACCATATCTAAACATTAGTACTCAAGGTACCCTTGCCATCCCTTCTAGGATTTATGAGGTAATTTCAACTAACGTTTTAACTTAGGTTAATTGTAAATAAATGCTTTATGAAATCCCTTCTGTACTCCCTATATCCTTCGTTTCTTTTTCAGGCAACACCAGCATGTAACAAATACAAAAACTATTTAAAACATAATGCGTGAGAAAACCCCATTTATTTAAGCATGTTCGTACATAAAGATATCGCGTGCTACGTCCTAATCTGTCTATCGATGTTTTCCTTATGTTCGTACAGTCTAATGCATGTCGGATGCATCTTATTTTCAGACTTAGGTTTAGTAGAGCTTTTCGTACTGAAATTGCACTTTTAGTTGGATTAGCTAGAAAACATAATCAGTGCAGTATCAGATTAACTACGTAGCATCAAATTTTAATATAGTCAAACAGGCATTGGGAGAGGTGACTCAGGGTTCCGGGGTTATGATTTTAGGGTGATCCGAATTTTTCAGACGTTTTCGAATTTCGAAGTACCCGGATTGCAAACCCTAGATGTGGCTATAGATCTATAACGCACAATCCTTTTTTTACATTTTTTCCCGTATAACTACTGAATATTGATAAGATTTTTATTTATTCAGTTGTTCCGCGCACCTCTTTTTGGGACCTATATTCATCAGTTCAGCAAATTTGATGGTTTTTATTTTAATCTAAATAGTTTTATAAGCAATCGTTGTTAATTATTTGAGTTGTTTAGCTAGTATAGATTCTGAATGCTTGGTTTAAAATAACACAATACACCACTCACAATGTGTTCTCAAGACTGAAGTATTCACACCGCATATCCCCAAAGATGTTGGTCACCGTCACCTGGTGTTCAGGGTACCCACTTTTGCTTGGACAGTTTATTCACAATTTCTTAACACATTAGGTTTCCTCAAGCTTCTTTCAACTTTTGGCGTTACAGAGAAATAAAGTATTTTTTTAATATTTAGATTTATCATAATTTCATAGTTCCAGCATACTGATTGTGAGTGTACACATATGGCCTATTTATTGGCAAAATGAACCAAGTTACCCATAAAACTTAAGTGCGATTTTTATGTACGTAGTTCCAGAAAAGTGGCCATTAAGACTCATAATGGCATATTAACTTACACCTTGTTAATTTAAAAGCTTAAGTTTCACTTATTGTTGTTTTTTGTAAAACTTATTAAATATACTACTAAATGAACAGTTTTTTTTAATGAGCGGTTAGTTTAAATATTACCGTGGGTTTAAAACATGATGGGATGGGTGAAAAATGTATATGGATAAAAAGCAATTATTCTTTTCTCCTTTTAACATTCAAAATTCGATAAGAGATTTTATTAGTCTTAAGCTTTGGTTGCCCATTTCGTGTACTACCTGTGAGTATGTGTAACTACAGAATTTTTTTGAGACCTTTTTTGTAGGGGATAAAAATAACAATGTTTAAAAAGTTCATATTTTAATCCCGTAAACGGCATTTTCTGTCAAGTCGACTTAGATCACCACCATGTACTACGAAACATTGATAGATATTGTAGTTTTTATATTATGTAGATATAGGTATATATTAGGTTTAAAACAATATTAAATATTTTCCGCTATTAATTAACAAAGTAGCTGACATATTAGTTCAGTCTATCCTGACTAACCCTGTTGAGCTAAAAATGTGAGTATCATACTTTAATATATTAAAGAAACTCTAGCAACCATCTTTTTGAAGACCTCTTTCCTACTTTAATAAATTAAATAGAGCTGTTCTGTTCAATAGTAATAAAATAACTGATTTGTTACTATCAGTCAGCGCCATCTGTGATCTGTTGTCGAACTAAAAGGTTTATACTTATAGTGATGACGTCATGGAGACTTGCCGACACGAGATCCGATACTTAAGTATGATATGACTCATCGTTGGTGGATGGTGCAATTCAATAACTTGGATAAGGTTTATGTTTAGAGAAATTACTCTCGTTAAGTCACTCACTACATTCATTTATCATATATAACTGTAAAAGCCAGTTTGTTGGTTAATCATAGGATTTACTAGTAAGTTAAAAACAGGTTTTAATAACCAAGGTTTCCTTGGCTCTAATACTGACGTTTTTTTATTTTTGGAACACAAAAGTTAATAATTGAATACCATTTATTCAAATCATCTGATTTAAAACACCTGTCTCTGCTCCGCTTTGCTTGAAGCTCTAGCAATTTAATTAATTGGTAACATTAATGATTGGCAAAAAAACATTCCACTGGATATATTTTTAGACCTACCCATCTCTTCTTCTCACGCTCAACTGAATTTTTAGTGAATCTGTGTACAAATAATCATAAGAGAAACTAACGTTGCCGCATAAAAGAAAGTATCATAACTATGCAATTTTATTACCCCTGTCTCACGAAATCATGAACCTTACCTACGAACAATTGATAAGCTGTATACGGCAATATTGATGACGTCACGGGAACTTACCGGTACTTGGTACTTTTTATGATTCATCGTTTTGGCGAGGTGTAAAATATAAGAAAACACTAACTGAACTGCGCACTTAACGGGAATCGAAACACTAAGTGTAGCGTGTCAGACTATTGAACTGAAATGAATACACAAGCTTATTAAATTTAATAAGAGTTTAAAATTACAAAAAAAAATTAAAGGAGGAATGGTTATCAATTTATATATATATGAGCAAATAGGAACAGGTACATTTTATTTAATATTAATTGTATGAATTAAAAAAATTGCTAAAATGCCTTATTCCAATAAGTTTTATTGATAATATTTATAAACTTCTACGACTAGTACAGTCTTCAGACTAGCTTGATTAGTCTGACTGTACAGACCTTACTATGACATATTTATTCATTCATAATTTTTACATTCTTGTTTTAAAAGGTAAAGATGGGGGACACAAATGTTACAATTTTGGGTGTTTATTTTTGCCAAACGAAAACAAAGAAACTTGTTTCTGTGACATACGAATAAACAGACATACATTACGAAACTATAAAGTTTTCATTTTTGCTATTTAGCTTTGAAACCCTAAAATAACGACACAAAGGGGAAGTCACAGAAATATTATGTGCGATTACGTCTATTGAAATAAAATCAAGAGAAAATGAACAAAGACAAAATCTCGAGATTGGTTAAGGAGTTCTCTTATAACTTGAACCACAAAGAAAAACCTTGAACTGAAAACAACAAGTTGTGGAAAATATTCACAGAGCGGAAACTTAGAAATAAAATTGGACTTTCCAAAATTAGCGTTGAGTGGTTTTTAATGTCGTAGTGGCTATATGATTATTATCAGATTGATATTCACGCACTATACAAATATTAATGTAACAGCTCATTAAAACGAAGTCTCCATTGTAAATAGTACTACCTATTTAAGTTGACAAAAAACTTTAGGAAATGCATAAAAACTAGGCAATAAGTCTTTTTGTCAAAATAGATTGCTTTTATTTTTGTTTCTCATGTATTTTTTTGATTGGTAAGCAATACTTTGGATGTTGGATTAAGTACTATCGAATGAAGGCTGTGTGTAGTGCAGATTAAGAATATCATACATAATAATAACACCTATGTGTCTTTACCACGGGGTTTGAACCTACCCTCAACAAGCTAATTTTGCTGTAGTCTACCATACAGGTTTAGTTTAGATAGGTAGATTTTAACGTCTACCTCATATGACAGTTGCCAAAGCAGACGGATTGACGTACCCTTTGAAGCATGAAGATTACTAATCAGACATAAATATCACATCATGGGTTCTAGTGAGCAACGTCCAAACTGGGATTATTCTCACGAAGTGATTTGTTAGAGGTCCCCGGGCGTAAACCTAACGTTTACCATTTGACCATTTGGAAGATAGGTACTATTGATTACTTCTATGTACGATCCTGGCACACCTCCCGAGGTGCTCTCCCAAATGCTCTGTTATTCTTTTCACTTAACGCGCTTGCTTGTATTAGCAAATTCTCTTTCTGATTCTCCGTGGTTTTTGGCCTACTGCCATACCATCACCAATGATATATTAATCTCTTTCACCACTTTAGTAACATCCATACTATCTATTTACCCAAAATATTTTAACATTCCTTTCCATATCTGTTCTAGCATGTAACTAAAAAAACTTGCTACCCGTTCAAAACCGAGCCATAGAGCTAAATTAATATAATTACAAATACGATATATTTAAACCCGCAAGACACAGCTAGTGTTAGCAAATGATGAATTTATCATAATAGAGTCGTAATCATTTAATTAATCATCTGTTTTAGAACAACGAGGTGTCACGTAATCCATTTACTGCAGGAACAGAGCCTTGCGAGTTAAGGGGAAGATTTCATGAATATTTGCAGTCTCTACTTCGGATATGACTGATTGTGAAAACGTGGGTTATAAATTATATTTTATGCAAGTTTTTTACTTTCATATTACAGAGTATTTAGTAAATGTGGTGTCGGGTATAAGTATTTAAACAAACGCTTTGGCTACCCTTTATTGTGTATCCTGTTTATATAAGTAAAAGCAATAGTTGATGTTCGATATACAGAGGTGATCTACATTAACTATCGGCCCTAGAATTCGAAACAGCAAAATACTTTTAAATCTCTTAAGTCGTTACGTAAAATGACAGCAAAGTAATTAAATAAAATTAAAATAGTAAACCAAGTTTCATAAGATAGAAAAAAGAATAATTAATAAGAAACATAAAAAATATGTCATAAATTAAGTTTTCTCTTTAGTTTTTATAAAACTGATCTCATAGTAATATTACTGTGGTAAGGGTAAAAAAGGAATAGTATTACCCATAATTTTAAGCGCTTTTAATAAGGTAAAAGTTTTAATGTGTTAATAATTTTCAAATAAACTTTAGTTTATTCTATACCCATACCCACCACTAATCGGACTTAAATTAATTCACTTAAGTGTCAACACATCAAACCTTCCCTTAAGTCAGTACTAAAGAGAGCCTGTGTTATTATCATCAAAGAACATTTTAATCTATCCACCGCAACCGCCTCTTGATGTCTCTATGTACTTAACTAAATTACTAACATAAATCATATTTAAACGTGACGATACCCTACGCCCTTACCCTACTACGAACAATACCGCTAAACAATTATACCCTCTAATTTCACTCTTCCTAGATCCAAAATCGCGTGAAACGTTAATCGCAAAAAAAACACGAGACGCTGAAAACGTTCGTTACAAAGATTCAAACTTCGAGTACTACATTTGAAAAATGTTCGAGATGTGCTGCAGATGAAATTCATATTTAAGTCTTCTGCTGCTCAGTTCAAATTTGAGTGATGCTATCTACGGAAATAATTTTAGTAGAAAACGACATTTTCACGTTTCGCTCCAAGCAATAAAATAGTTTTAAAGTGTCTATGGAATAGATTTTTCATACCTCATGCTGAGTTTTACACCAACGTGGACTTATTAAAATTTAAGTTATAATGGTACCACGTGATTTTAGCTTACATTGCCCTCACCGCATCCCTCCTGGACACTTTCATAAAAGGTGGTCAAAGGACTGGAGCTTTTCTAAGTAAGCGATGTTCTGAGTGCCCATAAACAACACGTTATTTTATAAATTTTACAGGAGGTAACAAAAAAACACAGTTATGTATTATCACAAAAAGGCCATAACTCATAAATGCATCATACTGCATATAAACAATAATTATAAATCACAAGCTACTGGGTCCAAAGGTCCGCCAGCTAAGCCGCGGACAAACATACAGAAGGACATGGCGAAATGATTAAATGTCACATTTTCTATAAAATCTCAAAAAGAGACAGAAGAAAATAGAAATAAAAGATGTAGTAAGCAGGTCTGTAGAACCTTTTGTCGGCTTTTACGCCTTGGAAGCGAAGAAATGGGGTAGCACAAGTATAAATATATACAAACAGTGTTTAAGGGAGAAGCTCCATAAAAGTTTTACTTTAACAATCTGCTACTTCCCACAGGGTTCATCTTAAACAATGCACTCTCATAATTTTACGAGATATTTTGGTATTCAAACCATAAAAATTTTAATACAAGTCTGAATGAATCGTTCAACGTCTGACATATTAATTATAGGATAATCATAAAGAAAAAATGACTACCAAGTTCCAAAATAAGGTTTTTTCAAACACATATGAAATAAATATAAAAAAGAAAGTTAGCACATCAACGCCTCTCTCTCTCACATACAATTACAATAGAAAACTATCTATTGCTAAAATTATCTAAAATCAACTCAGACGTTCACGCCGCGCCGTATATCCCCGAAGTGGTTGGCATAAGTACTAATACTTCTGAACATCACGTGACATTGTCTCCTGGTGTTCAGAGTTTTGCTCGAATAGTGTACTCACGTTATAGGGGGCAGTCACATGATAAATTAACCATAACCACACATATGTCATTAAAAAAGACAAATTGGTGTAGGCCCGACCCGAGATTTAAAGCCTCATTGTCTGCTGCACTGATCTATCACGGTTAAAAATATCATCAGTCAAAATAAAAAATCTTAACACACAACTACTGTACAAACCACAAAAGAAATATTTACCCAAAAACGTACCATTTCCGAACAACCCTATACAGTACTCCATTAAGATTAGGTATTCATGTTCAGTCACACCTGATACTGCTTCACCCCAACACACTCTAACGGATATGCAGATACTATCGTTTTAGACAATCAACATCGATTTAGTACGGGACGGGTTTATTGGATAGGTTAGGAATTCGATACTTAGTTGTTAATGTAAGGATACTGTTTTCGGTAATATTCTGGAATATATTTGATAAGATTAACTGTATGGTGCCGTGAATGGCGTAATTGTAACTGGTGACTTAAGGGTTTGGGGGTCTTAGTTTTCAAAAGTGGCTAAAATCATTTGAATGCTCCCGGGTGCCCATTATAGATAGGTGAAGCATGTCTTATTAGGTCTCAATTGCGGGGGTCAAAGTTTTAAGCCATATATTACGTGAGATACTTATTGTACAACTCAACATAGCTGTATGAATATTATTGAATACACTATTTTAATATTGTAGGTTTTTTGAGTGATATATAAGTGTAAAAGTATCGTAACAAAATTTGATACAAATAATTCCAAGCTTAATACGTCGTAAATACACAATTATGTACATTTATTTGCACACGGGGCGCCAGTAACTCAATTGTTCTGTATTATTGTTTTCTAAGCTTGATTTATTTCGATAAAACAAAACGGTTTCAAGTAAAATGACATTACACTACAGTTTGTAACTAACACAACAAAAACAAAGCCTCCAAGACCGTTCTTAGAAAACCTTTAAGATACTTCTGAAACAAATCTAATTTCCCCATCTTAAGGCTTTACGGTATTCTCATTCAGTCACAATCACAATAAAGGGTGCTCTCTGTCACATACAGGGTGAAACTTTTCAAAGGGGTCGACCAATAAATTTCCGCCACCGTTATTATTGTTACTTCTATTTATCCCTTTATTTGTTACAAAGGATATTGAGGCTGTGATAAATGTTTCACGTCCTTCATATGAGGAGTATATTTAATGAAAATTGTTTTGCTGTTTGATTATATTATTGTTCACAGAAAAAAAAACTATTTGACTAAATAAATATTCAGATAAATTCAATAGAATTGATTCTTACTTATATAAAAAGAACCGGTTTTTACTACATGCTGAAAGTATTCCCAGCATATAAGGCTAAAACCTGTTTTTTTCTCTCTCTCCGTTTGTTACGGCTAATCACAGGTGTAGCGATCACAAAATGTAAACCCTAAAGGGTACTATTTCTTATTAGTACATTGTTTTTTTTTTATCGCTTTTGTATATACTGAATGATCTGCAAACATAGAGGATGGCTTCATGCAAAGGTAAGGACGTTGTTGGACTGACCTGAACCTTAACTGACCGAAAACGTCATGACATGACTAAACATTATTCTGTCTCTAAGCTTCTAAAGGGGTTAGAAGCAATGTTGCTATTACTACGGCTAGTTTTTTCTTATTCCTTAAAGCAAAAAATAGGGTTGACAATTTACTTTTATAATGAATTATATACTTCCTTCTACTTAACATGATTTAGGAATTCATCTGTGAATCTCATTTTAAATGTTAATCTAGCACTAAAAACTATTTTCAAATGAAAGTTATAATAATTATTAGACACATAGGCTTTTAATTAGCCCGTAGAATGTAGCTTTAGTCGTGAAAAGATATACCGGGTGCCTTATTTTTCAACTTTCGGACAAAACACATATTATTTAAGCCCCAAATTAAGAATATCATGGCCCTACAGTTGTCTTTCATGGCAAACAATTTTATTAAGTAAGTCAAGTTATACAAGTTTATAATTTATGTCATTAATGAGTCTCAAACGAGCACCACTATTTACCGCTTGATACTTCGGACGATTTACTTTTCGAGCATATTCTCTATTAATTTACAAACTATATATCTTTATGGCATCAGTATAGATAAGTATAGTGATAGAAAATAATAGTAATAAACGTTTAAGTACCACACAACCCTACAGCCGATAGCAAATCAAGATGCTAGTCCCACCCTCGCGGCCGACACGTCCCATTGTGTGTCAAACTAATAAGTCACTGTGTTGGAAAACTTATGCTCTTGTGCTGGAACTGAATTTTCTTACTATACTATTTACGTTTGTTCTTTGATTTACTATTCATATGTCAGCATAAGAATCATAATTTTATGCTTTTGAAAGGATGGTTTGAGCTCCAGTATATAATACGTTGGGTATTGCAATATTTGAAATCAGGGAAATCCAGCGAAAATATTATTATAGCGCTTTATCCAGCCCACTCTCTTAAAAACAACGCGTAACACATAAAATTATATCGTAAATATGCTTCGTGATAACTAAAAGAAGTTTCAATAAGACTTTCATTGATTCACCTTCATTTTTTAATAGCGCATAATAAATAAGACCCATGTATCTTTCTGTTAAAATCAATTGCAAATTGAAATCAAGATACACTGAACTCGGGTATGCCAGTGAAATTTAAGAATCTTGCGACACAACACATACCTATTTTATAAAAAACTTAAAAACAGACTGATGAAACGCTACTCCAAGCCTAGTTTTAAGAATGGCTTTTATGTCTGTGTGTATTTATTTATTTAGTTTTTCAATTAAATATTATATGTATACCCTTTACAGACAGAACCTAAAAAAACTCGGGGTCATCAAAAGCAGCCTAAATCACAAATCAACATAAAGTAAAGCACACCCCACGCCCGTACGACCTCGCGCCTAAACGCCGACACATAAATATGCTAAAACCAGCTCGCAAATTTCATGTATGCGCACGGAAATATGTATTTTGTGATATCTGCTGAGTTATTTGCTTGTTAATTTTGGATACCTCTATTTGTTTTTGTTCTGCAACTCAGTTTTTAGAAATGCCATTTGCAAACAGGCAGGATGTTTACATAACTTTAGACCTAGTAAAACATATATATATATATATATATATATATCCTAGTCATCACGAAAAAATGGACTGTTAAAAAAATTTAGACCTAAAGGGCTCATATTATAAATTTACGTCAACAAAATTATATAAAGCAATCAAGTGCTATCTCTTCTCCGATTAAACATCTTCAAAGGGTTGGCAGGTACTAGTCCAGTTCAGAAGTTTTTTTTTACTCGCATCTTGACCAATTTTTAATAAATACTTTTTTTCCTTTTTCCAAAAGTCGTGTATTTAAGACGCGACATCTTTTCCTTCCACACAGGTGGTACCAAATGACTCCCTAGAGAACGCGAAGATTAACGAATCACGTCTGAACTGACACTTAAATCACATTAAGCCCTCCCTCGCCGTGTAATGGCAAGAGAAAACTATTTGACATCTTTTATAAGGGAATATTCACTTGTTGAAATTTTAGCGGCGTCTTTTGGAGTTTGTTTTGACGGTGTTCAGCAAATTTAATATACTGCACTCTTCGGAAGGGTTTTGAGATTGTTGATATAAATATTTTAAAGTCAATTACGCGAGCTATCTACTCGTACGACAAGGAGTTAAAAATTGTGAATAACTTTAGTTCTTATATTGTGCATTTGGAACTTTAATCACCATCCTACCTACCCCACGACACTATAAATCACAACACGTTTCTTCTCGTCGATCTCGTAAGAGGCTACTTAGGAATTTCAGGGCTTTTTATGTGATTGTTAGGCGATGAGGCTAGGAACCCATCACAAACTATTCTAAACTATTTTACTATCCATTGGCCACACAGCTTTTATATAAGTGCTGAAGCTCTGGCTAGTGTCTTCCGCGTTTTGGAATTGATAGCCGTGAGTATATAGAAAAACTCTTTATTGTACACCAGAACATGAATTATTTGTAAAAAAAACATAAGTTTGCAAATAAGTTTGAATCGAGATCTTAGCAATAAAAATAATTGGATCTGCTATTTTAACAGTAATAACTGTTTAGGTTATAATGTAAGGCACAAAAGCATAGCTTCTACCATAAAAGGATCTCATTTAAAGTAAGAAGTAATGATAATAATATTAACTTAAACTTAATAGAACAAAAAACAACTGGAAGCTTTTTTATTATTGAATAAACTTTAATCGAAAGTTGTGATTTTTGAAACATCTTTTACAGATAGCTAGCGGTATTAACTTTACGTATTAAGTTATATGCGCGTCCATCTGCTTTATAGGAGTATATCTATCCTGAAAATAAAATATTACGCCAACTGATACTTGATAACAAATATGAATCTGTTTTTCACACGACCGGGTATGAAAATAATAAATTTAAAACATCAATTTTACTAGACGTCACACGTGTGAAATAATGGTGTCCTTTTAATTGCTACATTGTTGAATATGAATTGATTGAGGATATGGTTTCATATTTAGACCAGCACATAAACTGGGTTGGACTCTTGATATTAAGGGGGTTAGGTACGCGAATAGACTAAGGAATATGTAGAGGTGACATTTAGGATTTGTTATTAGAATGATAACCTTATATTAGGACTAACTTAACAAATAGTATTTGGAGAAGTAATTTTTACTTATTTAGAGAGGAAACCACGATTCCAAATCTAGTTCTATTCAAATGTTTTATTATCGTTTTGATAATATATGACATTATTTTTCATCTTATTGGTTATATTTTTTATGCTTTGTCTTATGTCAACCAACGCTTCGCCAAATCTTTTGTTACTGCCAAAAGAAACTGAAAATTTTCCACACTCATGTTTTGGCTATCTCTTTTTGACGTTAAAGTCGTGAATATAGGTGGGTAGGTCTGCCAGATTTCTTATTTAATTATTAATTAATGATAAGCACTTGATTTTTAATGTATCTATTTCCTCACACCATTATATTTTAAAGTATAAGAATTCATCGGTTCATCTGCAACCATGTCTATCTAGTGATAATCAGAAACAGATATATTCAATGGCTATATTCTGTTACTAGTTAAACTTTTTTTATTACGAGGAGTGATTTATCTATTTTTAAATAATATAAATTATTTGATATATTCTCTTATAGAATAGAGTAGAATAGAAAACTCTTTATTGCACATCAAAAAAAGGAGAAACATTTATAAATAGACATAATTAAATAACAAAAGTACAGTTGGCGGTCTTATCACTAAAAGCTATTTATCACGATTTAGGTCATGACTGTATAAATATATGGCCTATTGTATGTATTGAAAATAATAAAAACTATTCTGTATCCAGTAGTTTTTGCTAACTACTGACTGACTACATAATTAATGAGTCCAGTCAAGTGTTATTCCGTCAATCTATCTTCCTTCGGCTTTGTTGTCGCTGTCAATTAGAAACTGACCCATGAAACCTCCAATTAATTTAGGAAGAGGTACAGAAATATAGGGGAAAATTTCAGTTTGCTGAGATATAAAGATAAATGATATAACTAGACACAAACATTTTAAATTGTATTTTTTAGGGAAAAACATTCGTTATGTATAACAACTGTGTTACTTTTCAAATTAATCACAGCTCAATTTGCTGTTTCAATCATTTTAAGCAAGATTAGGGGATATGAGTTTCAATGTCTTACTCTCAAAATGTTACTTACTCAGTTTATCAAATAAAATAAACAAGTGTACATGAAAAAATATTTATAAATAATTTACCGTTATTGATTTCAACTACTCTTCTTATATTATAATATAAAATAACTGAAACTAAGCAGACATGATTTCATTCAAACAGTTTTGAACAAAAGTCTCTCTTCGATAAGTATAATAAAATTGTTCACAAACAACTAACATGCATACATTGTAGAGTCCGAATTAAATAATTTCTAAGAAAGCTCGAAAGGATAGTTAAAATGTTTATGTAAAATTGGATAATCTCATTCACCAACTACGTGAGAAAACTCCTTATCGTGTTAATAATATTTACACAGACATACTGACGCACTCTTAGGGCCGGCGCTCACTGCCGGCATGGCATGGCAAAGGATTTCGGTACAGATATAGCATTTTTAATCTTATTACCATGAGTATAGAATTCATTTTACTTTATTTTGACACAACGATGCCGACGTTCTGTCCTACCGCGGCCTCCCTCGGCATCGTTGTGTCAAAATGAATTCTATACGCATGGTAATAAGATTAAAAATGCTATATCTGTACCGAAATCCTTTGCCATGCCATGCCGGCAGTGAGCGCCGGCCCTTACACGGTACGTTTAAGACGATGGTATTTCAAATGTCTGCCAAAATATATTCATGTAAACTCAATATAGTATCTTACTCCGTGTCGGAACGGAAACCTTATCTTCGCCGCAAAGTGCCAATAGAAGCCTTACCTGAAAAGAAGAGACATGCCAATGAATATTCATGAGGACTTTTAGGTTTATTGAAAAGAAATAAGAGAAAGTGCGGAGTTTTATGTTACGTTGAATGCGGGAAGGGAAATCGTGAATCGATAAATTTAAATAAAATGTTTCACTTCATTTGGATGAACTGATCACACTACACATTGTTTTTATTATAGTTCCGAGTTTTGGCTTATTTAAAATGAATATATTTAAAAAAAACGTAACATTTGTACTAACGTTTCGCTTTTTTAATAGCCGTAATTTAAAAATAAAATTATTAATTAAAAATAACCATAAGGTATTCGCCATGTTGTGTCCTTTGAGTGACTTTCACGATCCTAATGGGATAATGTTTACTCCAAACTCCAAAAGGGCCGAAGAAATTTATACAGAGTTCTGTTTATCTCGTTTTCGGAATAAAACCTTGAACATAAGTAGGTAAGCGAAATATAATTACTTTAATGTTTCAAACTCATAAACAAAATCCTATTAATAATATATCTAAACCCTATTAAAGTAATATTCCATCAACCTCCGAAAATGCGGTCACTGAACTTCCTACTTCAAAAGTCCGCCCAAAATACACACGCTATGACTCATAGTATCCGCCCAAACGCAATATTTCATAGGCGACCAGACATGTCCAGTTAACAACTACACGATTCGAAACCCTGCCCCATCCCTTACAATGGTGTCTCTTATCTTCACAAGTCATTGGAGCCGGGCGAAGCTTAATTACGTCATTATCCTCCATAGGGTGGGCAGATTAAGATGTGAAGTGAATAACCGTGACTTTCCATTTTTGTGATAATTGCTGTGTTAGTATTTAATTGATTTGTTTAGATTAGAATGTTTAATTTTAATAGTTTATCTATGATTTCAGTCTTTTGGCGTAGTAGCTTATAGAAGTAATCAATGACTTTATATAAATAAATTTATTAGGAATTTATTTGTTCTTTATTTATTAGTAATAATCCCCACATTAGGTTTTCATGAACAAAAACATTCAAATTATGTGATAGTTAGGCGTTCTCAACATTTGCATTCTATCTGAAAAGGTAGACAAGTGGCCTTCCGAATTTGTAAAAATTCGGAGGTAGGGAACGCAAACACTATTTAAAAGTGTAAGAAGAAACAAAGGATAGAAGAACTTCGCGCTGGCAGCCATTGACACGGTAGCTCAATTGGCAGAGCGACGGGGGCGTATACCCGAGGTCGCGGGTTCAATTCCTGCCTGTGTTGAAATTTTTCTTTTCTTTATTTGTTCTTTATTTATTAGTAATAATCCCCACATGAGGTTTTCATGAGCAAAAACATTCAAATTATTAGGATTCACTTCATATAACCAAATACAGGCCATTCTTCAAGAAAATCATAGTTTGAATCGCAATTTAAATTATGTCACAAAATAGATATTGAAACACTGCATAAAAATTAGTAACAATTCAAAGAAAACATCTTTAAAAATCGAAACACCCAATTACTTCAAAAGACTTTATTAAACAATATAAATCAAATAAAGCGGGTAATATCTACGTGAGCGTTCAACAAAATAACAATTACGGTTAATGTGTAAACGTGACAGCCGCATTTTTCCTGTCCAGTAATTATTTGCAGATGACGTTCGTCATTACGGAAAGAGGGTGCAAATTAATCATACTGTAAAACGAAAATTCAGAAAATCTAAAACGTGACTTCATTTGCAAGATGTGTTATTTGTACTTAGAACATATCTATATGCTGAAGTACCATGTAATTTTTAGACCAAAAATAGATCATGAAAAATTTGATAGCCTTATTATAAGACGATAGTAAGGGCCAGCATGAAGTGAGTTAAATTATAAAATATAAGATGCATTGAAAACTATTTTTAAGACTCAAGACTTTAGCGTTCACGCCGTATATCTTTTGATGTACATAAAATTTACATAAACGTTTACGCCGTTGATCCCCAAAGGGGTTGGCAGAGGTACCAATACTTATGAACAACATGACAGCGCCACCTAGTGTCCAAAGTAGGTACCCACGTTTTGCTTTGACAGTGTACTCACGTAATAGGGGGATATCTAATTTACAAAAAAAACCATTCATAAAATTATCTGAACCAAAATCAAAAGCTGCCTATCTATTGTAAAGCTTACTGTTAACGGGGGTGCAAAATACGATTTTTTTAAATAAGTTACCTAACTCCTGTTTATGTACTATTTTAAATTCGTTTTCGTTGCATGATTATAAATGACCTCGTGTCGACCAAGTGTTTGGTCTCCTACAAACCCATAATGCAAACATGAATGTCGTTTATTTGAAGTACCAAACCATCCGCAAATATACCTAAAGGTAATGTTAAGATGTAAAAAGATATCTGGATAGCGGCAGGAATAAATTTAATAAAGTTAACCCTCGAATTTCTATACAAGTACTGCGTTCGTAAACATTTTTATATGACTACCCTCCAAAATCCGAAGCTTTAGAACGACTTCATTACAAAGATACAAGCTTAAGGTTTTCATACGCAGAAATCCCTTCGCATTTTCCGCTTGTTTTGTTGAAATATTCGGTCATCCGTATGACTATTTTTTACGGGATTTTTCTTAGAAATTCCGGTCATATTTTGTCAAACGATTTATGAAGAGTGCTGACATTTCTTATATGATGAAGAATAAATTCCTTATTCAAAGAATATAAACATGCTTCACTTTGAATTTGAACTGGATGAGGTATTTGAATTAATCCCTTTCGACCAATCGGTGACAATGTTTTGAGTTTAAGTCATTTTTAGTTTGAAGTTTATAATGTTACAAGAATATTACAACCATGATTTCTTGGACGTTATCTTTGTCATTTGATTAATTCTATCACCGCCTTGCTTGCTTGCCATGATAGATAAACAAGTCATGTGACAGTGTACTCGTGCACAACGGCGATAGGCCTGCCCCCTATCACGTGAGTACACTGTCCAAGCAAAAGTGACAAGTTGTACTATGAACATCAAGTGACAAGTGATGTTCTGAAGTATTAGTACCTCTGCCAACTGATTATGATGATAAGCAGCTTTTGATTGTGGTTCAGATAATTTTATGAATCGTTCTTTTAGTAAATTGGCTCAAAAGATTTAACAAACTAATCAAAACACGCAACTTCCGGAACCGGAACCGCCACCAGCAAAACGGAAACGCGAAGGCGGAAGTAAACCACTGCCGCCAGTGGCGTTATAGCTAAGAACGGATTCACTGAAAATTTCAAAATTAACCTTAATTTGGTAAAATTCATTCTATTTTTGGAGTTACTGGGTCTCTCGTACAACTGTTAAGAATCTGCTCTGTTTTACTAGGAGATATTTACCTTTTCCTAAACATTACCACCATTAAGTAATAATAACTGGATATAACTGAATTCTGTTTAAATATGCCGTGTAGTGCCGGCTTAGAATGTCACAACTCCTTTCCACCCACGGCTGTCGAAAGAGGTGACTAAGGGTATGGGGCTTTTCAAGTGGTTTTTGGGCGATGTGGTTGGTGACCCATCACCAACAATACTTTATTTCTACCATCTTGTCCCCCTCTATCATCTTCCAAATTTGGCTTGGGTGTTTCTAGCTATGTAGCTCTGGCTACCCCTTTTTAGGATTCATGGCCTCGAGTATATGTTTGTATGTATGTCGTCCAGACTAACGAAGTTTGTTCGAATTATGAATGCTACAGCCTAAACTTTTAGTTATGTTACTAACAAAATAATATTGATAGTCATCACATCAGCCAATAGACGTCCACCACTGGACATAGGCCTCCTCCAAAGATCTCCTCAACGATCGGTCCTGTGCTGCCCTGGTCCATCGGCTTCCTGCGGCTTTTACCAAGTCGTCGGTCTACCTTGTAGGAGCCTACCCACACTGAGTCGTCCGGTAGGTGGCCGCCTCTCCAGAACCTTCAAGCCCCAGCGGCCGTCGGTTCTGCGTGCAATGTGCCCTGCCCATTTCCACGTAAGTTTAGCAACTCTTCGGGCTAAGGCAGTGACCCCGGTTCTTCTAAGGATCTCCACGTTGCGGATTCGATCGCGTAGTGCATAGCCCTCTCAATAATGATTACCATTTCAATAACAGACACATTTTGATCCTGACAGGTATATGATATACAGTGATACCGAGATAGTACAGTTTCTAACTATGTTTCTTCGAATAAAGAGAAGCTTTAAATATTCTGACAAATATCATTAGGTGAATAGTGATCTCAAAATCATATTTATCATTTTGGATTCTCTTAATATAAGGGAAAAAAAGCAACCAAAATAATTATGGAGTTGATTCAGACAGTGATGACTGATGAAATATGGTCACCACTATAACACAGGTGCACATATATAATAAAAGAGTTTTAAATTGATGGATGCTTAAATACGATGACGAAAACAGTTTCAAGTGCAAACTTCTTTGCCTCTTAACGTACTATCCAGCAAAAGTCTGAAACATAATAAATAAGATATAACACGCAAACTTCAGCCATCATTTTGCGCGCTCCAAACAAAATTCAAACTTTAATATTGCAACAATCACCACACATACGGAGCATGCAATATTCAACTTTAACAACATTGAATAGGGATGGAAGTTGAAAATGAGTTGTTGCGTTAGTTTTGAGTCAAATGTAAATCATCTATGCATCAAGTTCTGCGAGCACTTTTCTAGACTTTACATCACAAGGGCTTGAATAGGGTTGTGTTTTTTGCTAAAACGAAATTGTTTGTGTCTTTCCTCACAATGAATGGAAATATTTTGGGAAATATTATCATACATTTTACTTTGTTGACTGAAAAAGAAATACATAAATTTCCCAATCGTTTACATGCAAGCGATTTACTCTCATTTTTCTATAAAATTAGCTTTTTTTCTCTACATTGGGTGATCAACACAAAAAAACAAACGTTAAGGTCATTATTTGTAATAAACAAAATTTTAGAGCTAGTAGTAACCCTAGATTGAAGACCATCCTTCAAGCTGTAATCTACCAAGATTTATTTGAACGCGAAGTTTCGAGAAGTAAAAAAAGCATCAGACGACACATAAAATAGGTTTTAACTCTTGGGAATAACTTTTTAAGTAATATTTATGTATGTGCTTCTAAGGGCATTTTATTTATGAGTTACAAAAATTTATGCAATTATTTCAGATAATGGTAGAGTTAAAAATACATAGATTAATATAAATAATTATTTAAGAACTTACATTTGGTTATTTATGCTTGAGTTGAGGAATATTTTCAACTGACAAAATATTTTTTCATGACGCAGAACTGCACACACGCAAAAAGAACAACATACAATGAGTATTTAAGTATAGCACCTCTTTGCTAAAACCCATCACAGCCACATACAATTTCAACTCTTTACCCTTCCGCGCCATAACCTGAAAAGCGCGGGAAGCACCCTTTGCCGCCATTCTGTTTTTGACACTCCACTTTAATCACCGCACGTTGAGGTGAAAAGTAAACAGTACATTTTCATCTCAAAAAGAACAACTGTGTACTTTTAAGTGTAATTTTACAATACCTTTGTTTAAATCTTTATTGTGAAAATGATAAACTATTCTTCGGCAGGGCATAAAGTTAGGAAAAATCTGAAATAATAGTTCGTACGAAGTTCATAGACAACTTCAAATGTTAATGAAAAATTTATTTATACAAATTTGCAAATGCTTATATCCAAATAAACAATTTTATTACCACACCCGTGCTACCGAAATCAATAAGTAAAACAACAGCACCCATAAATGCCAAAATAAATAACTTTATCTGAATTCGTGAACCATTCGTGTAAAATATACCAAAAGCCAACACAACTTTTAATTCATTTTCGATAAAGGTTCATATTCAATACGAAAAATGGGGTTGCAATGAATCGGTAAAATTGGATAATGCAGTACGCAGTAGTATAATAGAATTAATGATTTAATGCGGAATTATTGTCGCATATACGTACATTTGATCATCGAACCATGAGAGGTATCGTTTCAGTAAATACACAATTGACTGCATACTAATTACTAACTAGTTGCCAATACAAATGTTTTGGTCATTTGTTGTGTAAATAGCCATGAGTAATATGAGTATACATAAAATACATACATACATATACTCACGCCATTAGTTCCCATTGGGGTAGGCAGAGACTATTGATCGCCACTTCGCACATACATACATATACATAAATTAGTTCGGACTTTTATCGTAGGTAATTTGAAAACGTTTACCAACCGTCATTTCTAAAACCTAGGGTTGTTGGGATGTGGCTGGAGACAAATGAACCTTTTTTTTTATATTACAATCCTTACTTTTTTCACTTATCGTCCGAAAGTGGACAGTGATTATATGTATGTCTGTATAAAATATTATTTATCTGCGATAACGCTATGGTAGCTCATTGCGAGTGAGAGCGAATATGTAATGTAAGATTGAATTACTGTCAGATTTTCTTCTATAATTTTGTATGGTGACTAAGTCAAAAACTCATGCATTTTAGTGTCATTAAGCTGTAATCCTTGTAAGAAAAAGGAAAGTCATATAATTGTAAGACTTATTCAGTATTTGATTGTATTTCACCTAAATTTTCTGATGGCTAAACTCTTTCCTAAAATGTCATCTGAAATTATGTATTTCGTTTTCATTGTGGTGGAGCCCTTAATTTTATGAGGTGTAATTATGATTAACTGTGCAATATAAGTAAGTTATTCTAAACCTTAATTTCTTGCAATATTACTCTGTTAAAACTGATCGCACATAAAACTCAATATTGACCGCGCACAGTTTGACCGTTCAGTCTACTAAATTATTGGAAGAGTAGAAACAACATTACCCTAGTCCAGTAGTGTACCAATTATGAGGTCCGTAAACCGTTTAGTCATGTGCATTGCAAACATAATCAAATTTCCAAATAGTATACACTGTAACTGCTAGATCTATTTATCGTACCAATTTAACAGGTGGCTACACTCAATCAAGGCTTCACTTTTAATCCCATCAGTTAGGCTATTCATATCTAATACACATTCATAATTATTGATCAACATTTAAGCATAAGATCACGGCCTTTTGTAGATACTAAAATAGGATGCAACCTTTTTTTTTCAAATCATGTAACGGTAATTTAATACAGTCTCTATAATAATCCATTATTTTTTACTGAGCTGTGGAAAGTCTTCTTAATGTTTTTAATTACTTTTACTTTAATAAATTTTATACGAAGCCAGTTACTATGAGCTAGCTATATTATCTGTGTTATGAGGTCCATTTTCAACTTTTTGATGCGTTGAAAAATAACATACATAAATATATACTCACGGTCATAAATCCCAAAAAGGGGTAACCAGAGCTAGAAACTCCTCAGCCACATTTGGAAGCTGATAGGGGATAAGACGGTAGAAATAAAGTATCGTTGGTAATGGAACTGCATCGCCCAAAAACCACTTAAAAAGCCCCATACCCTTAGTCGCGCCCTACGAGACCCGGACGTAGTAAAGGGTAGAGACATTCTAAGCCGGCACTAATTCAGATAATCTATAACATATAACAACAACAACAAGAATCCTATAACATCAGTAGTAACTTTTGTGAGAATACATACATACATACATACATATACTCACGGCTATAAATCCCAAGAAGGGGTAGCCAGAGCTAAGGAACTAGAAGTTCCTCAGCCACTTTTGGAAAGTTGAGTGGGGAAAAGATGGCAAAATAAAGGTTGTTGGTGATGGGTCCAACCGCATCGCCCAAAAAGCCTGAGAATATTCCTTGTAATCCACCGAAAGATGGTATGATGATATATTTATGAACAGCGTTATGTCATGTCAAACTTCAGATCGGCAGTTCTACTTGCACCCTACGAGTATTCATAATATCATGTTCTTAAATTTTCAGCATCAAATTAACCAAAGGTAACATTAGTTATCATTATTTCTATTATCTATTACTTTTTAAATTCTCTTCCTTTAACAAAGTCTATCTCATTTTGTATTCAAACATCACCTAGAGCTAAATACAAGTATACTTATTTGGAATAAAAAGTAAGGCTCAAGGTTGGAAGGGTATTTTACAAGACGGCTACTTTCTAAAACCGATCACGCACCCTTAAAATATTCAGAAACAATACTTAAAGGGGACGCATTAAACTTGTTTATCAGCATTTAAGGAGAAGATCATCTAAGGAGAAAATGTGTATAAGACACAGGTATAAGATCACCGCGAGGTATGATTTGCAAGTGAATGATGTACTAAGCCCTACATAGTTTTACGTTTTTAATGTTTCGTGCTTAAAGGAAAAAATAAAACGACATCACATAACATAAACATAAACGTTCACGCCGAATATCTTCGAAGGGGTTGGCAGAGGTACTAATACTTCTGAACATCACGTGACTTTGTCACCTGGTGTTCAGAGTACCCACGTTTTTAATTGGACAGTGTACTCACGTGATTAGGGGCAGGCCTATCGCCGTTTTGTACGAATACACTGTCACATGACTAAGTGCAACTCAGTCATGTGGGTTTCCTCACGATGTTTTCCCTCACCGTTAACAACCATGATAAATTAACCCCACATATGTCTTTAGAAAAGACAAATTGGTGTAGGCCCGACCCGGGATTTGAACACTAGTCGCTTGCACGTTAACCGGTGTTCTACCCATTGAGCTATCACGTCGTCTGACGACATCACTAAGACTTTAAGGATGTATCTAATAAAACCTTATAGCTAGAAAGTTGCAACTTTTATGGATTATGTATTTCCGTGGTCGTTATAACAGCAAATTCTTATATCTGGCTAAGATAAATATATAAGCCGTGTAGTGTCGGCTTAGAATAGCACTACCCCGTTTCTACCGATGGGTGTACGTAAGAGGCGACTAACGGTATTGGGGCTTTTAAGGGATTTTTGGGCGATGCGGTTGGAGACCCATCACCAACAACCTTTACTTTTACCATCTATTCCCCACTTACATTTCCAAAAGTGGCTGAGGAATTTCTAATTCCTTAGCTCTGGCTACCCCTTCTAGGGATTTATAGCCGTGAGTATATGTTATGTTGTTTATGTTATAAATATATAAGTTAAATCCCAACACCTCCCCTTGACTCTAGAGAGCTTTAATTGATTTTTACATGGCGTGGCGGTACGATTTCTTCCGACTGGTTCTATATAATAATAAACTTGTTATTGATTTAAAAACCCAATAGCTTCAGAGACTACTCACGGATGAAAAAGTTACCACTCCAGAAACCTATCTCGCCGGCGAGGTCACAAAACCGTAAATTAGAACCTCCACTCAAAGTCACGAGAGCGTACTAAATGACATTAGTCTTTCGCTTGGTCACCTTGTTAGGACTCCTTTTTCCTATTCATCCGATATAGTTTTGGTACACACTCCTTTACCCTGCGAGGACGGCAGCTGCCCTGCACACATGAAGTCACGGTGAAGCCGCGCAGGCCACAGGGCAAGCAGCAATCCTTTCGAAAAACTAATAATTTAAAACCACATAATACGTGCGACCCGATTCGTACTTGGCTGACTTTTAAGTACTCTCTGAGTTTACATTAAATATCAGATACATCTAAACCAGTTGCAGTTTTCAATCAGACTCTAAAAATTAATAAGACTAGTATGAAAATTTGGAGAATATCAAAGAAATAATGAACGAAAGAAACGAAATAGTGATATTTAATCTGGCATTGCTAGGATAATAGATCATGGCAGTATTATAACCTGCAATAAAATACATATTTGAAGTTCAATATTTTGAACACGACCCTTAAGAAGCCCCTAATAAATAGCCATTAGGTAATCCGTAAACGAACCTTCTTGCTCGGCAATATTAAACCAACCTTCCCGAATGAGATTAGATTTGCATAAAGCTAAGATTTATGTTTAAATATAATGTATATTATTATGAATATAGTGTATACTTTTAGCATTTGGTAACATTTTTAATAAAAAAACTTTTTACCTTTATAGGTTAGTCTTTATAAAAAAATGAATGTGTCAATTTATATAAATGACTAGCTGACCCAAAGCTGACCCCACAGACTTCGTACTGTCAAAAGTGTAGACTTTCACGTCGTCAACCTGAAATATACCTAACATGACTGACCTGTTGAGGGTCTCTGTCATGCGATGAGAAAAAAGGTGTTTTTCATAGTGTCCTCACAATTTTTTCACTTTATAAATTTTAAGTTTATATATAGTAGTTTCGGCTGAGCATTGATTCTTAGTCTGTTTAACCATTTTTTAAGAAAATTTATTGATCTCTTAATTTTTCTGGGATAAAAAGTGTCCTATTGTGTTAATTGGGATCATTATCTGGCTTCCTGTAAATTTTATTTTAAATACGTTCTGTCAATTAGTCTTCATTTAGCTACAAACACACAAACATCTAAACTTTCACATTTATAATATTAATAGGATAAGGCTTAAACATAAGCTTCTCGCGCAGGTGACCTCGCTCGCCGGCCAGCGTGCGTAGCGTCTTGTTTTGCGCTTCATGCACGCGTGTAAATTTTGTTACGGAGTAATTTAAAAATTGTATTATCTTCTAAGATGTTTATTTAAATTAAGTGATGTCAAGGACAATTTTGTTCTCAATGAAATATTCTAAATCAACAACATATTTATTTGGATAAAGATTAATATTGTGTTTATAAAACATTATGGCAATTATGCATTAAATTCGACCAAATTTATTTACCATAAAAATGGTTATAGTAAGTGAAACTTAAAAGTTAGACATATACTGTCGCGGGCATTTTTTTAGATCATTTAAAGAGAAATAATTCTTAATACATTTTTTTTGGGTAACTTAAACCGTTTACGCAACGCACACAACGGAAGCCTTAGTATGAATAATTATCCCCGTTTTTGCAACATTATTCGCTGATAGTTTGCTCCTGTTGGTCGCAGCATGATGATATATAGCCTAAAACCTTCCTCAATAAATGGACTATCCAACACAAAAAGATTTTTTCAATTTGATTGGCTGAGATCCTAGCGTTCAAACAAACAAACTCTTCAGCTTTATAATATTAGTACAGATTCAAACACAGGCTATTTTTTGATAAATGTAAGAAATATTATTACCTTTATAAAATTTGGTTGACAGAGCATCAGCCATACAGTTTAATGACTTACTTTTAGTCAGAAAAATGGCCCATCTTTAACTTATATCTTGAAGAAATTAAAATGACTGAGTTTTCAACTTACTCGCTGGTTAGTTTACACACAATAATAATGATGATTTTTGACTTGGTCATAAGCCCCAAAGTATCCTACTTTTTCCGTCCGTGATATATTCGCTCTCATGCACCTCATGCTACCATTGCTGTACCCCAGATTACAAATATATTATACGTACATATACTCACGGCTATTTCCGCGAAGAAGGATAGTCAGAGCTTCCAAATAAGCTATTCCTCAGCATCTTTTGAAAGTTGAGTGTAGGAATGATTGTGAATGTTATAAGTCTCTCGAAATTTCTTGAAAAGCCCGTTAACTCTCAGTCGCCTTTTACTAAGTCAACACTATATAAAACTATAATAACTTTTAGCTAATATATTATAATTACTCTTTTCCTCATTTTAATATCCACAATTTGTGCTATGACAATGGTATGGTAACAAAGGCTAAACGCGAAAGGTGTCAAATGCAATTCAATTGTCTGTGAAATCTGAAATGACTGGGCGAAATGCTAAAACGTCGAATGCAGTGGCAATATGAAATTTACGATAACGTCGCCCCAGCAAATACTGCAGGCTGCTCTTATTTTAACTAAATTGGTTGTAAAAATTTATTCATGAATAATTTTTGGACAAATATTATTTGTGTTTTTGTGATGTGTATTATTAGAGACCTGTCCATTTTTAACTAATGTTTAACCTACGTGCCATTTTGTTAAGGTCATACTAACTTGTTCGGTAAAAATGTTTCATGTTGTTTACATTACAGAAATATTTTCTGAATATTTATAAACTCATTAATTCATCAAAATTTCAAAGTAAAATATACAAGTACAAAATCAAGAGCATTATTAAGACACAGCCCAACTTGCTCAAATTCGGCAACCGTTTGAATTATGTTGCAAGAACACTCCTTCCCAACGATTTGAATATTAATAAGGGATAGGACTTCGGTTAGAACGTTAAACTAAATCTTATACCAGACTTGGTTACTAATGAATTGAATCATAACTCACCCCATTTACTTTAAGCTGTTTGGCTATAGATTTTGGATATTAGAATTTGAGATAATATAATAGTAAATGTAAAATAGTAAGTTTTTCATTTGACTGACTACATTTATACATTTTTGGTAACTAATTATTATTACTAAAATAACAGCAATACTTCTACTACAAGCGAAATTCTCTAAGGAACGAATAATATTACAAAAAGAGTATTAAATTCTTCCTTTTGGGAATCAAACAGTGGATGGTATTGTTAACAGAGGATGGCCACGCAAGACGTTGGAAAATTGAAAACTTTTTTACAAAGGTAGGGGTCCGAAGTGAAGAGAATAAAAGAACATGTATAAGAAGAACAATAAATGTGAAGAAATCAAGGAAGATTTTAAGTAAGTTAGTAAGTTGGGACTCCGGGTAGTACAACCACAGAGCTTAAACTACCTAAATAATTCAATAAAAGATCTAATTTTTTTATACCTTACCTGTTATACTCCGTGAATAAGAAGTCAAAACGCAGAATTCCTTATTTAATTGGACGATTAGACCTTTGTGAAGAACCCTTCTAAGTCTTAAAGATATGAAACATAATTCATAAGGGGCTCTTTTGTACTTTCACTTAGAATTTAATTTTCGCCCTTCACTTATCTTGCGAAGAATGGACGGGGGACTACTGTGAAACAAACAACTTCTGAGATGCTCTGAAATTACGTCAACATTTTAAGATGTTTACTCGATGTTTTGTTCAGAGCATTCTTTTGTGTAATATGTGTTTATACGAGAATGTTATTTATGGAACTTTTTAACTAAATTGCCTAAATTTTGAATGTATCAGTTATTTAATATGAAAGATTTGGATGAATTCATAACAAAACAAACTTCAGAGTTCCCGTAAGATAGAGTTTAAAAAGGGATTTATGTTTAAACACCACCGTTAGAATATTGAACAAAATTAATACCACCAATTACTTTACAAAAAGCTTGCGTGAATAGATTTATGGATATTGCTTTGCAAAATTTTATGTAAAGGAACTTTGTTCACACTCTGCATTGCTACTTTAAGTTGATAACCATACTGAACAACCTATTCTCACAGCTATAAATCGTAATAGAGGGTAGTCCAAATAATTAAAATTAAAAACATCCCAGAAAGCCTCGATAAACTGAGACGTCTCTGACAACACCGTTAGACAGAAACGGGTAAGTACTATTTAAGCTAAAACTACCTACCCGCAAGCAAAAGCTGTTTCTAATAATATGGCTGTGATTTTATTTCATAGTAGACCCTCCGAGACTTCTTGACAGAGGGTAGAACGTCTTTTTTACTAGAAATAGGGTCTGTCTTGTCGGCTTTGGAAACACAAAGAGTTCGCTTACCCGGCTTTATATCAATGACATTTTTGGGCACTCAAAATTTCTGGGCCTTCGGTCTTTTTTACACAATTTAACTTTATTGAGTGGCAAGATTTACGTCAAATGACGCCAAAGGGAAAGGAGGGAATTGAATGACGTTTACTTTTTACTTTTTAATGGTTCTGTGTGGAGTTGGTTTAGAATATTAATTACTTATCTCTTCTACTGGGGGTCGCATGGGATGATTTTGGGTAACACGGTTTGTTTGGAAACCCATCAAGTACGTTATTTATTTTAGCATCTTGTAACCTCCAATTTTCCTAAAATAATCTAAGGAATAGGTCATACTGCGTTCTGGCTACCCCTTTGCCTTGAAATTCAATTGAGGATTATTCGTGGATAAATGTTGGTAACTAGGTATTTTTTGCTCTTCGTATTTGGCATCATAAGTACGAAATAATATTAAGTTTATTTCTACCCAACTACGGCGAAGCCAAAAGGAAGAATAATATTTTTGGCCCTCAATATTCGTAGTTCTCATTACAAGTAAAAATAATAATAATTGTATCCTGAGTTTTTGATCCAAAATATTGTTGTTTAACTTATAGTTTCAGTTACCAAATTCATATAACAACAACTTTACACAAAGCACGTTGAAAATTACTTTGTTTACGGCTTGTATCTTAAGAAAACTTTCAAGTGAGTTTCATACTAACTTTGTTTACCCTTCAGAGTTTCGGAGGTCATATCGTGAGGTCAAAACAAGATCAAATTACAAAGTTTGGTTCAACGCAAATTACTACAAACCTTAACGTTACGTTTATATCGTTTAGAATAAAATAAGAGACTCACTGAAACATAGTTATATTCTTTTGATCATCAAACCAAAATATCAAATGTCTGTTCTTCAGTACCCAGAAACAGTCGCCAGCTCATTCAAAGATGCCATATTGGTTATGATTTCAATATTTACATGACTTTATTCTCCCTCCAAGTAATCGTCGTCGCGTTTCACACAATCCCTTAGTATATTTTTTATACAATATACTTTCTTTTACCCTTCCTTTAAGTAGTTAAGGAATAGTTTATTCGAAAGCGTTCACTACTCTTTTTTGTCCCATTCCCCATAACGAAAATCATTTTTGTGTGTTAAAGCCTTGCATTGTCCGTGCTCTAGTAAAAACGTCAAGACCTCACATTTAATTTCACAGTATCCCATCTGCGCCGTGAAAACTCATTTCACGAGCACGTCAACAAATTCATAACACAACCGCAACAAAAACGTAACGCGAAAATTCATTTTAGCATCTGTCGTGAGGGGAGTGATGGAACCGAAAATCCAATATGACAAATTCGAAGATACGTGATAGGAATCGAGCGAAACGCCGTGATGTTGAGTTTGAGATGTTGGAAATATACTTTTATTCGATGACGAATTTGATTAAAAATTATGCTGTGGTAAACACTAGGAGCGAACATGTCATTGTTTGTTACTTAAAGATTTAGGGCTATTGAGCCAACATGCCAGTTACGAGCCAAATGGAGATCAAAACAATATATTTCAAAATATTGACAACACAAAACGAACAACAAAATACAAAAAAAATTACAGTGAATATTGTCAACAAAAGAGTTTATTATTTATTCCATTTAATTTCATTTACCAATAATTGGTTTAAGCATTATGTTCGTTCACCCTATAAACTTTCTGAAATGTACTTAATAGATTATGTTATAAAAAAGTTAAATGGTATTTCTTCTTCACTACATATAATATATAACAGATCTCTTGAATCAGGAATATTTCCAACTAAGTGGACATCAGTATTTGTTGTCCCCATATTTAAAACAGGAGACCCAAGTAAATGTGAAAATTATAGACCCATAAGTATTCTTTCATGTTTAGCAAAGCTCTTTGAAAAAATAATTTATAATTATATTTTTTATCATGTGCAAACTCTTATTAACCCTAGGCAGCACGGTTTCGTAAAATGCAAGTCAACTGTAACTAATTTACTGGAATATACCAAATACTTACACGACTCTTTCGATCAAAAACAACCTATCCATTGTATTTACACAGACTTTAGAAAAGCTTTCGACAAAATAAATCATTTTATACTAATTCATAAACTACAAGACCAATTTGGAATCCACGGCAGTCTATTAAGATGGATCACATCTTATCTAGCCTATAGGAACCAATTAATAGCAATTAAAGGTTACTACTCAAAACCCCTTGAAATTCCTTCCGGAGTTCCGCAGGGAAGTCATTTAGGACCACTACTTTTCATCCTTTTCATCAACGACTTATCTAATTCTTTGCAATGTGATCACTTATTATACGCCGATGATTTAAAAGTTTATCAATCGATTCAATCAATAACTGACTGTGAGAATCTTCAAAATGACCTTGTATCCCTGCATAACTGGTGTCAAAACAACTGCATGGTCTTAAATGTGAAAAAATGTTTTGTTATTAGATTTGATAAAGTTCAAGACCAGTGTGCAAATTACATTTATTCGATAGATGGACACTCCCTTGAAGCAGTCAGCTCTATAAGAGACTTAGGTATTATTTTCGATAAAGAATTAACATTTCGATCCCATTATGACTATCTAATCCGGTCTTGCAACAAAATTCTTGGCTTTATCAGTCGGGTGACAAAAGGTATGAAGAACCCCCGATCTACTCGTAGTATATTTCTTTATAATAGTTTCATTAGATCAAAATTAGAATATTGTTCAGTTATTTGGAACCCATATTACAAAAATCATATTAAGTCAATAGAAAATATACAAGAAAAATTCTTAAGAATGTTATCGTTTAGGTTTAACTTAAAATATAAATGTCGCAACTATGATCTACGATTTAGCTACTTTAACGTGACGCGTCTAGAACACCGTCGTAATAATATATCTCTTATCACTTTACATAAAATTATTCATGGTTCACTAAATACTTGTCTTTTATCAAATATGTCTCTCAATACAATATATAGATCACGTAGAAAGAAACAGGATCTATTCACATTACCTGTTAGTCCCACATTACGTTCTCATCATAACCCTATTATTCATATGCAGCGAATATATAACTCTGTCTCATCTCAACACGATCTTGATGTCTTTCTTAGTCTTACCCAATTCAAACATAAGCTTAAACATATCTCGTACAATATATAATTCATTATTTACTGTTTATTATAATTATTATGTATACAATATTGTATGTATTTATTTTCTTCAGTATGTTAAGTAACATGTAAATATACGATGGTAGACTTAGTAATAAGTTAAATAATTGTGCAAGTTGTCAACACACCTAGTAGGGTGGTTTTCATATATTTTATAAAAAAATGTTTTTCAAACGTGTATTGTTAACTGCCTGTTGTGTGATGCAAATAAATAAATAAATAAATAAATAAACTATGTATATAGTTATTACATAAATTTTTGGAATGATCAATTAAAAAAGAGGTATTTTACCATCGCTGCACGGATCTAAAACCACAACCGTTCCTATCTCTCGAAGAATATATGTGAGATAACTTAAATCTTTTTGTTCATGAAAACCTCATGTGGGGATTATTAGTAATAAATAAAGAATAAATAAAGGAAAGAAAAATTTCGACACTGGCGGGAATCGAACCCGCGACCTCGGGTATACGCCCCGACACGACGCTCTGCCAATTGAGCCACCGTGTCAATGGCTGCCAGCGCGAAATTCTTCTATCCTTTATTTATTTTACACGTTTAAGTAGTGTTTGCGTTTCCTACCTCTGAATTTTAACTAATTCGGAAGGCCATTTGTCCATCTTTTCAGATAGAATGCAAATATTGAAAACGCCTAACTATCACATAACTTAAATCTTTTTGTTCATGAAAACCTATAATAAATATAAATAGTAGAAGCTATACCGCAGTGTCGCTATAACAGAGAAAGCTATCGTTCATTATCAGTCGCACAATAGACTCAAGTTCAATCTTCTCTCACAGTTAATCCGATCTGAGCTTTTATTGTTCGCCGCTAAGCTTTATAGCCACTAAATCTTGTCTCTTAATATATGGAACGGCGTGATGTTTAGTTCGGTCCTTACGGGTAAGAATGAGAATTTGTGAAGTGGATGTTTTGAATCTTGGAACTGTTATATTCTTATTCACCAAAATTTTATTATCCTATATTCTATTTTTTAGGACCCAGCTTTACATATATTTTTCAAATGTCTAAGGTTTCTTCAAACACTTCTGACCATTTATGAAATTAAGCGAAATTATTGATAGCCTATGTTTTGTGTTACTTATCATTGCTTGAGAAACGACTTGCAAACATAATTAAAATCAAACAGATCCGACTTACAAAAAGAGTTTCTCGATTAAAGAATAAGCTTTTTTTACTTTTTTCATATACTATAACACCAGTGTTTATTTTTATTATAGATATTATAAGAAACCTTCTATCTTTTACACTAACCAAAAAATTATGCAAAATCTTGTCTCCCCACATTTGTTGAAACCTGACAAAAATATTTGTTCAACAATTTAACGCTGCTATAAATCGACAAAGTTCGATTTAATACTGCGACATCGGTATTCTGATAATGTCCGTGTTATCTCATATATCTCCCCTCTGTTAAGGAATTTGGGGTGAACAGGAGAAAAAGTACCCTAATAATGAGTAGGGAGTAACGGTAGCAGTGGACCGCTTCGGGAATTGAATTAAAATCATAATTTGGGAAGGTTTGTTCCTGAAAGACAAAACGGAAATTAGGTCTTAAATCGAGTTCCAATTGAACCTACCTAATATAATCACGGTTATAATACCTGAAAATCGTCAAAGTATCGTTATCCTCTTACTTGCTTGTATACGATTTTTTTAAAAGAAGGCTATTGTTAAAAATGCTCGTGTGCCATAAAATCGTTTATTTGTAAGACTAGTTGCCTATCTTGGTTTCGTTTATATGAATTTGTTAGCTCTTTTTCATACAAAACCTTGTTAACGAACTCTACTCAAGAAAAAGGAAACTATCCATAAAATATGTATAAAATTACAGTGACCATTATTAACATTGATAAAATAATGGTTCATCTGTGACTCCTGAAGCTTTGTGAATATGTGGAATAACTTTAAAACTAAAGTCAGTGTCTGAATTATTAGTAAGTAGTCTCAGAATATAATTTCAATTCACAAGTACCCAAGAGTCTAAAAGTCATTGACCCATCAATGAAAGAAGTGTCATGTGGCATATAAAAGCCTTGTAAAGGAAAGCTATTGTTTTGAAAAGCCCTCAAAGGCTACTAGATAAAGTCCTTTAAAATTTTCACAGATTTGCAGACTGGTCGGTTATTTAACTATTTTAGGTTGTTTTTATGATTCAGTGTTTATCAACACTAGCTGAACCGGCAAACGTTGTTTTGCCACAAAAAATATTTCTAGGGAATTTATAGTCGACAAGATAAAATAAAAATTTTAGGGGTGTACGTGTACAACCCTTATCACTTAGGAGTATAAAAAATAGTTATAAACCTGTTCTCAGACCTACCGAATGGGTATGCGAAATTTCATTTAGATTGGTGCAGCCGTTTCGGAGGAGTTAGATTTACTTACAAATAATCCGTATTCCCTTGGCCTTGTGTAACTTTTTGTTGCCTGAATTATTTAGTAACATTTATTTATTTATTTATTTTATTTATTTATGTACAAGTACAGCCATTACAGCTTGCAGCCAATGCGACAATACTTAAATATTCTTATTACTAACACAAACAGTGACACTAAATATTAGAAAAAATGACTACAAATGTAATTAAAGGATAGAATTAAAAAAACACTAATAAAATCAATAAAAAAAATAAACAACTCTAAATTATATAAAAAAGTAACAAGGTATAAACTCCAACCTACAATATACAAATTAACAATAACATAACAGTTTAAGGACAGCTCTCTCAAGTTCAACCATGGGGCAAACCAGGATATCTACCTCCTCCGACACCCTGTTAAGTAGCCGAATCCCTCTCACTATTGGCGAGTTGTGTAGCAGCGCGGTGCGCGCTCGCGGCTCCACGAACATGCGCGCGCGGCGCCGGCGGCTGCGCGACATGTAGGGGACCACGAGGCTGAGCGCGCCCAGCACGCGCCCGTTGCACTCCAAACCTCGAAACACTTTGGTCAGGTACAGGACTAGGGTCTTAACATACATACATACATACATATACTCACGGCTATAAATCCCTAGAAGGAGTAGCCAGAGCTAAGGAATTAGAAATTCCTCAGCCACATTTGGAAAATTGAGTGGGGAAAGGATGGTAAAGCAAAGGTTGTTGGTGATGGGTCTCCAGCCGCATCGCCCAAAAATCCCTTAAAAGCACCAATACCGTTAGTCGCCTCTTACGTACACCCATCGGTAGAAACGGGGTAGTGCTATTCTAAGCCGACACTACACGGCAACATCATATATTTTTAGTAACGTTACTAAAAATAAAATGAAAAAATATCGCTGACTGTAATTAGTCTGGTACAAGGGTCCATAAAAAAGTAATTCTTTTTACAATAAATATTCTATTTAAAGTGTTCTGCAAGAGTAGTGTGTATCACTGATCTTTTTGTGAGCGTAGGTGCTACCTAGTCAAATGTATAATTCAATTCGTTTTTACTACATATATGAAATAATAAACCCAACTGATGTTTTTGAAACTAACATAAAATCACAAATGGTTTTGTGTGGAATTCGATATGGTTTTTAATAAAGTTGTTGCAAAATAATTATGCCACTCCATTTAATGAACTTTTTATTTCCTGAACTCTTTATTGGTAAAAATAGTTACTAAACATTAATAATCATAAATAGAGATGAAACCAAAGCAAAATGCAATCATGAATCCGTCAAAGCTTTATTAAATCTGAAAGGAAAAAAGGAACGAGCGCTTTAATTAATGAAAGCTTCGAAACAGGTCAATGAATTTTTCAGTCGATTGGGCACGAGAGATTATATAACTTTATCCATTTTAGATATAAACATATATTTGAAAGATTATTACTATGAAAACGTCATGTTTCAAACGCGTTATTTGAATTGAAATGTTTGGTTATAATTTCGCTGCCAAATAAAGCAGGTACTTCAAGTTGTTGGTCATCTCAACTCAAACGTTCACGCCGTATATCACCAAAGGTGTTGGCAGAGGTAATAATACTTCTGAACATCTCTCTCTTCTTTTGTTGAAAATTATTAGTACCTTTGCCAACCCCTTCGGGAATATACGGCATTAATGCTTGAGTTGAGTTGAGTAAACCTAAAAGGCAAGACTACCTATTTCCTTTTCGTATCTATAGATTTCTAACACGTTAACAGATATGCAATGCTAAAAAAACGCTACAATCCAAAATCAATAAAGCGAGTTCATCTTTTAAAGTACTTCTGCCTCGCGATAGCAACAAAATGGTATCCAAATCCAGTAACAACGCAACAGTTTGAGGGGATCACAAAACTACGGTTCGTTACCTAGCAACGCGTACCATGACTTAGTCACCGACTAAAATATAAGAGGATATTACCAAATTTATTGTAATTAAAACTGCACTTCTATTAAAAAAAAGGAATAGGATATATTTATTTCTGTCTATTAAATACTATGGAGACCCTGGGCACAATCAGGGCGGGTGAAGATCGTGATCAAGCTGCATTTAAATTAACCCGCGACCTTCGGGTATACGCCCCCGTCGCTCTGCCAACTGAGCTACAGTGTCAGTTGGCATCCAGCGCGAAATTTCTCTATCCTTTGTTTCTTTTTTACACGTTCAAGTAGTGTTTGTTTGTTCCTTTAATAACATCTTTTATTTATGAGTAATAATCCCCACATGAGGAATTCATGTCAAAAAACATTAAATTATAATAGTGATGTTGCCTTTTTTGTTTGAAAGTAAACAGGATTTATATAAAAACATAAATAAACAAATATCAACAATAGTAAACAATCGAAGAGTTAAAGAATAAGGACACCTATGGTAATTTAATAATTTTATTTGGTCACACTTTTTTGTACATGAAGCTACAAAAAATATATTTTAAAAGAGTTCTTAGATATTTATACAAGGGCAACGTAATTACCCAAGTTATCTTTAAAACTAACTACATATAATTAGACAATCAAAGACGTGTAACTTAATTCCCTGTGTCACAACTATTGTGCAAACCAAGTGTGTGTTTGTTCCGTGGATTCTGAATGCAAATATAGTAAACTTCATTTAGAGTTGCCGGTACCGAATCTGAACCAACTTTCGTTAACTCGGACGGAACCTTCTGATTGGCTTTACATGTGTAGTTTCTGAACAGTAGACTGATGTGTGGAAAATAACATTACTGCCGTTAAATACTTGAAATTTAATTTGGTAAAAACGCTTTTAGTAAATAGGTACAGCCAACCTCCGTAGTTTAGCGACACAATTCTCTTTTATTTGGAAGAAAATAAACATTGAGTGAACGATCGAAAAGTTTTAAAATTATATAAAGGTTAACAAGGTGACGGAGCCTACTAAGTCAAATATAACCTAAGTGTTGCGACTGAGAGCTCGATAAAGCGGCAATAAGTTTGCCCCTATCCCGTGTTTATAACATCAAGGTGAAACGTGGGTACTTTAAATACATGAGACAAAATATCACAAAGGTGCAAAGTGAGCTTTTAGGTGTCAATGTTTTTTTGGTAAATGTTACTTGTTGTTTTAACTTAAAAGACAAACAAAAATGTTTGTATAATGTTCGTATAAATTCTTTTAACAAAACCAGTAGTAATTATGTACATCGCAGCATTGTAGGCTTTATATCAGATAATCCTATGTACGAAACATGAGTACGACCGCAAAGATCGTTAACGAACCAAGTTCCAACTTAGCTTCCAAGTTGGATTTCACTAACTTACTCTGCGCTTTCCAATTGCTATTATTCTCGATGCGGGAGGACGGAGGTCGGGATTCGATATCTGAAACTTAGTTTCTACCATGACACTATAGACTATACAAATTTTGTACACAAATTACATTGAAATACAAGAATTGTAAATATGACGGGACTTTGGGGATTTGCGGTGAAAACGCTTAAATTTATGAGTAAAATAATTAATATATAAAAAGACCCAAAGCAAACAAGTCTTCTAAGAATAAAGATTCATAAATTGAGTAACTTACCAATCACTTTTTTTATATCTAATCTTAACGGAAAGCTATCATACCTTATTGCAACGAGACTGTCTAATAACACTAATTGTAGAGAGGTTTTATTCATCTACATTTCTTCTTATGAAACAATAGGGTTTAATTCTGCGTTCAAATTAAATATGCGTAGTTCCATCCAAGCCGGCGTAAATGGACCCGGTGGGAAATCAAAGATTGTTGACTGACAAAGCACTTTTACCCTCATATTCACGAGTTGCTGAATAAATTAAAAACCTCCTAATAACTATGAGCGGAACCCTAATGTAACAGGTAGTTCGAGGTTGTATATTCGACCTTGTTACCATAACATAAGATTGACTTGTTGTTTGGTTGGTTGCTGTTAATAGTTTTATGTAAGGTGGCAGCAATAAAGCAAGACAATTTTAAACATGGTTCATTACTGTAAAACCAACAACTTTATCTATAATGTGAGAAGCTATTAGTACGTATGTACGTACGTACGTAACTAGTAGTGCTCATTAGAACGAGAAATAATAGTGTTTTTTGCTTCGACAGCATCAATTTGTTAGATTTGTATTTTTTATTAACCCTTCCTTTCTGAGTTATGTGACTAATGAAATTTTATGACTATGTGTTTTAATGTACCAAATTAGGTTTTTCTATTTACTGGAGCATACTTTGAATTCGTTTTTTTTTAATATACTGAAAGTTTTTTGAAATAGAGTCTAGAATTTGACAAAGACTGAAAACAAAATACAACAAAAGTAAGATACCAGTCTCATTTTGATAACAAAGAAACGTAATAAAAAACAAACTCTTGAAAACTTCTAAATTGTCTCCACTCAAAACGCCTACCAACTGTAACGTAGCAATAAAACACGCTTACTCATAAAGTAATAATAGCTCGTCGTTTTTCTTCAGGCATTTAGTTACAATGCAAGGCAGTGTGTTTTGGTTCTACATCATTTGTGTGGTAAGAATACGAATTTGCTTTGCTTTAAGCATTGTACACATATTTATATGTGTCGCCAAGTTTGTCTAGCCGTGTATGTCATTGCAAATAACGTCACATCCCGGCGTGCCTGTCTTCTTACATCGCACCGCGTAAAACTATTATGAGATTTTCTGAGTAATCCACGACATCAATGTTAGTATGCTTTAAACACATACATGTTTGAATTCCCGAGAAGTTTTGTTTAGTACCAAATTGTTAAGTTATTAGTTCCTTTCAGTATATATTGATATAGTTCTTATTAACAGATTTCACCAATGGACATTGTAATTCAAACCAAAAGGTTCAAGAGAATAATTCTGTAAAGATCTATCTCAAACTATTGAAATTAAATTGAACAAAGACATTCGATTGTTTTTATTAAAGCAGCAATCGCATAAAATGGAAACGCTTGGCAAAGTTTTTATACCAAATCTTGTTAACTATGTACTGCTCGTATACCTTAATTGTTTCATTATTTGTAAATGTGCAGTGAAATTACTCGACTCCAAGTCGCAAAATTCAATTAAACGAAGTAAGCTCCTGCACAAAAACTTTGTTATTCATAGCACTGCGACACATTTACTGGAACTACCGATGTGGATGAATTTCTCAAATAATTTCGTGTGCTTTTCGTACTTAGTCATTGAGTTGGAAAAAATGGGAGATGGAGATCGTTTAAAACTAAAACAGATTTTGCAGTTGTTTGATCGTGAATGGTAAGCGAATTCCGTTATGATACTTTTATGTTATATTTTTTATGTGATATAGTTCTCAAAAGCTAGTTTTGATATAGTTATTAAAAACACCGGGGTGAACCGCGAAATTATACAACTGAACGTGAAATATTTGTCCGAAGTTTCGACAATAATATAGGACCGGGCATTTAACAATGTCTTTTTTTTTAAAAAGCACTAATGAATTTATTTTGTACATAACCAAATATTGTGATACCCTTTACTTCTGCCATTAACAAAAGGGGCAATAATCGTCTTTATTATTCAGCACTTATTTATAAACAGTTCGAAGTATTTTTACTATCTTTAAAACCACAGTAGGTTTTATATGAGAATTGTGGCTCTTATGACTTTTGTTTACTGGATTTTTCCGAGCCCTACTCGAAAGTGCGACATAAAGATTAATAATTTATATCTCGCTTGCAGAGCGTTACCACTACAAAGAAGGGTGCGTGTACAAGCATTTTTAGTGCCTGCATTTTATCTGCCGTGTTTATCCTCAAAACGGTGGCGGTAAAATATTGACATATATTTTTGCATAGGTTTTATTAACAAAAGTGGATATCAACAATATATTTGATTCGATTGTTATACTCCCAACGTAGTTTTTAAAATAATTGTTTAAGTGAAGATTATAGAGAGGGTTTTATATTATGTTCTCGTATGTAAGGTTGGCAGCCTAAAAATACGGATGTATATGGATACGTCCATCGTAAGGTGTATATGTTGATTTCTTACTCAGTAGCCAGAGCTTTAATATCATAGAAACTTATTTAGTTACCATTTTGACGCTCATTTTAAATATTCCCGACGACACTTAAAAACATTATGGAAGTAACCTGTCTCTATTAAAACTGTGGGTAAAAAATTGCCTCCGCTCCGATTCTGTTTTAATAAAACAAATAATTAAACACCCCAATTTTTCATGACTCAACCACCCCTTACGCGCCCCTCGGATAGACAAGCTGCCTATGAATAAGACGATGACGTCATAGCTCAAAACAAGGGTAAAATAATATTTTTACTGTCATTATAATACTTTCCTATAAAATTAAGTGAGTCAAACAAATCAAGTTTATTACCGAAAAAGGAAGTAAACATTATGATAATTTGATACAAAATATGTCTTTCGATAAACAAAAAAATACATTAAAAAGACGCCGAGAATACATTGGATTGTAATGTGGTATATGAGATATGGAGTATATGAGAAGCTTCTGCAAAGATCGAATACTTTGATAGCAAACACAATTTTTTTAGTCTTTGCGAAACAACGAGAATACTTTTGCAGATAATAACAGAATTCTAAATAAAACTTCACCCACGCAGCTAACTGTTTTACTTAAGGTGCTGTTTTTAGGTTAATACGAGGATTGACTCATTATAACACTACATAATATACTAAACATAGTACTATCACTACATAACATACTTTTATGTTAAGCAAAATACCAGTTACCTACTTACTTGATCATACTCAAGCACTTTATTCACATTGGGGTAGGCATAGGCTACCGATCGTCAGTTCACACGATCTTGGTAAATCTCTCTTGCTTCTCTCGCATTCATAATTTTTCTCACCTCGAACTCCCACCTAAGTGAAATTATTTTAAATCTGCTCTATAAACGTCTTGTATGGGCATCCTCTACTAAAAACACGACCCACATTGGCTCTATAATATATCTTTCGTCACTTTATGTAGATATAGTGAAGCCAAACTTAATAGGAACCTACCTAAGCTCACAATTTTCTCTGTTAAATCTTATATAACTAAGCAAAACCTTTTTAAAGGTAGTCAATCCGTTATTTGACAAAATTCTGCCCTTTTTGAACCGTTTAAACAGGGGACGTAATCCCAAAGATTTTGAAGATAATCCGTACTTAACTTAATTATCTAAAGCAAATGATGTAGGGTCGTTTTGTCTATTAAGTTTATCCTTATTTTAAGATAGGTTTATTTTGAATATTTTTCCGGATTTAATTAGTTTGATAAAGATTTCTCTAAAGATCTTAGAGATTTTTGAAATTAATTTGGCAGTATCGGTTTAGCATATAATAATCAATATATAATTGCAAATTTTAAGAACACGATTTTTTACTTTAGCTTTTACACGACGCAGTACGAACAAAATACTATGTAACCAAATTCATATGTTGGGCAAAATTCAAGCCATAACTACTGATCCCTAACCTCCGTATATAAAAAAAATATTTATATCAAATTTCCAGGAAAATAAGATAAAGTTTGATATAATTTACGTACTCACTTCAACTGACTTGTTAATAAAAGCGTCACGTACCTGCAAATAAAAAATATCACATTACCACCAGATTTCATCTAATACATTTTTGTCATAATGGACGACTTATTAACCTTCAACAAATTCGTAAGATCTAGTAACAAATGATATGTTATAATAAAACAGGGAACACCGTCAATACTAGTAATTAATATTAAGCAATTTTTGTAAAGTATTTATGGAATAGAATAACTCATTATTTCAAACCAATACTTATATTATATCCATAAAACCATTAAGTTACTTTTTTACATGTTATGGTGCTTTATATGTATGGTGTTATAGTTATTATTTAGTTAAAATTTATAAGTATTTATAGTTTTTTCTTTTAAAGATGTACTATATAAGTATATAAGTAATAATTATATGTTTTGTTTTATTATATTTAGTTCGTATTAATGTTCAGAAGTATTAGTACCTCTGCCAACCCCTTCGGGGATATTCGGCGTGAACGTTTATGTTTATGTCATGTTATGTATATAAGTAATAATTATATGTTTTGTTTTATTATATTTAGTTCGTATTAATACGTCAGTCAAGCAAAACTGACCGCCAATTTACCTAAAAGAATCTTCTCCATCCTACACATAGCAAGACCGTAATAAAACAGATAAATTTAAGAGCAACAGAAGAAAGCAATTACGTATATTGAACCCGCTATCCCCGGTGTAGAAAACTAGTAATTACTACTAATTCAATGGAGCAAAACTTTCAGCGGAATCGAACTATCGGTCCAGCTTGAGTGGCGTTTATTGCCAGATGGGTTCTCAAGGGGCTTTTGAGTAAGACTTAGGTTTGAGATAGATTGTATTCACATCAAAATGTAGGCAGTAGTTTTTAAAACACCTGTGGAGGAAAAGGGAAGATCTTCCGCCAGGCGGTGGTGTGCCTGCGGACCGCGGTCCAACTGTATTAAGTTGGAACTTGTATATATAGTAAATATTTTAGAAACTTCGATTGCGCGATGTACGATTTGTATGGCGAGTCTTGATGACGCGTGTGACGTATGTTGTTTCATTACGTGTTGTTGTGGAATGTGATTCTTCTTGCACTGTCAGCGTTTTCTATGTAGTGCGCGTCATTGTGTACTGACAGCGCGCCGCTACATTACTCCCCCTCCAACAGGAAATTTTGACTCCATATCTTCGTGCCAGGGTGCTCGACGGCCATGTGTGCCGGAACCTCAATGCTGACTCCAATAGCCACGGTGTGGGTGCCCCGTTGCGTGTCCCATTGCTGCCGTGCTGCGAGTCGTGTCTCTTGAGCCGTGGATTCGAAGCGCTTTTTCTTGTCTGCTGTCCTTTGATATCCTTTTGCTGCTCGTACTTGTCTGGCCAATCCAAATGACTCCTTGTGCTTAGAAGGACGCCATCGTGTTCTGTAGTCGGTGGTCACCAATGTGGAGGAAAAGGGAAGATCTTCCGCCAGGCGGTGGTGTGCCTGCGGACCGCGGTCCAACTGTATTAAGTTGGAACTTGTATATATAGTAAATATTTTAGAAACTTCGATTGCGCGATGTACGATTTGTATGGCGAGTCTTGATGACGCGTGTGACGTATGTTGTTTCATTACGTGTTGTTGTGGAATGTGATTCTTCTTGCACTGTCAGCGTTTTCTATGTAGTGCGCGTCATTGTGTACTGACAGCGCGCCGCTACACACCGCTTATCGTGCAGACGATGAAGGTTCAAATCCCGGGTCGGTTTGTTACCAGGTGATTGTCACGTGATGTTCAGAAGTATTATCAACTCTGCCAACCCCTTCGAGGATATATGAGTTTGAGTTGTGAGTTGAGTTATTTTGTACGAAATCTTATTTGTAATTATTGCAATATAGCCTACAAGCCATCCGGCTTTGCTTGGGTAGTAGCGATACCTCACCCATATCCTTTATTTTATAATCTTTATACCGCCAACATAAAACTGTAGTTCTAATAAATATTTTTCCCGGATATATAGCCGTGAGTGTATGTATGTATCTTTGTGAATAAACTCTTCAGTTTTATAATATTAGTATAGGTATCAATTTTAAGTATAACAGTTTAACAGATTTACATATTACCTACGTGTAAAGACTCAAATAAATAGGTATAGGGTAAAAAAACACGCTTTTGAAGCAGTTCTGATTAAAATGTGCAAACTTATTCTTAATATAGACTGAAAATGGTAATGAACAAAATACTTATATTATTGTGAAAAAGCGTGGATTGCTCGATAGACGAAAAATATTGGTACAAAGCGCCATTTACCATCTTTTCCCCACTCAACGTCTAAACGTGGCCGAGGAATTTCTCATTTCTGAAGATCATGCTACCCCATCTAGGTATTTATATTATGTATATGTAACCTCCTTCCAGGGATTAACGCTCGTGAATATGTGTTATTTAAAAAACAACTTTAGCCTAGCCATGTGTCTGATCACAGCACCTTAAAATCGAAGAAAGGAAGTGATCTTATGCTTGTAAATCCGCCAAATAATTTTGAGAAACACTGTGAAATATTTTATTGATGTATAAAGTTACAAAAAATAAATTGTCTGAGGGCGTTTATAAGAAACCACGTCATACACACCTAACGTAACAGCTTTAATTCTCGGAAGAGATATGGAGAGGTTTATAATCAACTATTCCTCAGCCACTTTTTGGAAGTCGAAAGGGGAAAAGATGGAGTCACAATAAAATAATCACAGAATAGTCAATTATAATAGGCCACTCATTCTGCCCTCACTGCTATTCAAAGCCGACATTACACTCATACAATCGCCATTTCGTTTCTGGATATCATATTTTGAAATCATTAATATCTTCATTTATACGCTATTACTTATCAAAATGAGGATTACCTTACACCCAATCTCAATATCCATGCATGTATGTCTGATAGAGTTTGAAACAGTACTACCGATAAGAAAACTAATGCGAGGTACTAAAACACGGCCTGAAAAGCATACAGCAAAGACTAAGACAAATATATGCATGTCTCGCCTAAGATGAAACTTTCAGGAACTCGGCACGAACGGATTAGATATGCGAAACAATTTTTCACTATTCAAATTTCAGTCACGTTTCAACATGGGCTGCAGCTTTTTAAAACTTCTCCTATGCACTTTGAGAATTGGAAATCAAATTTAAAACTACGATAAAACCGCCAAGTACAAATACTATGTGGTGAAAGACTCGTCCTTTTTACAGATAGAACACGTGTTTCCTATTTTTAAACTTGAAACACGAATCTACCACACTGTTACATTTTATTTGATTGCTTTAGTTTCAGTTCTGATTATCCAGATAAAACTGGATAGTCTAAACTATAAGGTACTACGTGTTACTTGATTTATGTAAGAATTCAAAAGCATGATCAAGTAGCAGAGGTCCCTTAGGCGATAATTGACGAGAAAAAGGCAGATAATTCTGAATCGGTAGGAAAACTTATTTATTAGAAAAGAATAATTTAAAGATAACTCAACTCAACGTTCATGCCGTAAATATCTAAAGGTGTTCAGAGAACCCACGTTTTGATCGGTGGGGCAGTCACTGATAATTGAAAATAAATATCACAAATTAGATAAAAAGACAAAAGGAAAGGTAAATATATTTAATAGTGCTGGTATAAGAAATATAAGACGATATGATTCAAATTAAATAAGCGCGTTTATTACGAAAGAAAAATCTGTGATAAACTAGAAAAATGCGTAAATGCATTATAATATAACTTTATCAAATATTTTACACGAGAGAGTACAATATACGTAAGTTTTGTAAGGTAAGACTTTATTTAATACTAAAAGACATTATGTGATCAAATTCGACCATAAATTTCAAAGACTTTGTAGCTTTCTTGTTTTGGACAAATAATAATATGGAAAAACAATACCTTGTTACATTTTAAAAATACTTTTTTCATTGATAAACATACATACATACATAGATATACTCACGGCTATAACTCCCTAAACGGGGTAGCCAGAGCTTTGGAATGAGAAATTCCTCAGCTACTTTTGGAAGTTGAGTGGGGAAAAGATGGTAGTAATAAATGTTTTTGGTGACGGGTCTCCAACCACATCGTCCAAAAACCACGTGAAAAGCCCCTATACCCTTCGTCGCCTCTTACGATCACCCACGGGTAGAAATGGGGTGGCGTTATACTAAGCAAACTATAACACAGCACAGGATAAACTATTACGGTAAATAATTTTATAGTCCTTTGTTCGCGAAACTTTTCAAAAAGGATTCCTACGTTTTTGAATAACTTATTAATCTCAACTTAAACTCAAACGTTCACGCTGTATATCCCCGAAGGGGTTGGCAGAGTTACTAATACTTCTGAACATCACTTTACATTGTCACCTGGTGTTCAGAGTACTCACGTTTTGCTTGGACAGTGTACTCACGTAATAGGAGGCAGGCTTATTATCGCTGTTTAGTACGAATACACTGTCAGATTGATAAGTATAACTCAGCTACGTGGGTTTCCTCACGATATTTTCCCTCACTGTTAACAACCATAATAAATTAACCACACTTTTGTCTTTAGAAAAGACAAATTGGTGTAGGCCCGACCCGGGATTTAGCCATCGTTCCACCCACTGAGCTATCACGGCTGTTACAACTCATTAATATATGTAGGTATGTAATCAAATTGAATATATGAGGATTAAACTAAGAATTTGCTGTGTAGTGTCGGCTTAGAATAACACTGCCCCATTTCTTCCGGTGGGTGTACGTAAGAGGCGAGTAACGGTATTGGGGATTTTAAGGGATTTTTGGGCGATGCGGTTGGAGACCCATCACCAACAACCTCTATTTTGCCATCTTTTCCCCACTCAACTTTCCAAAAGTGGCTGAGGAATTTCTAATTCCTTAGCTCTGGCTACCCCTTCTAGGGATTTATAGCCGTGAGTATATGTATGTATGTAAACTAAGAATGATCTTTATAAGATTTTGGTGCATTTTAAGAATTTCTATCTTAAAGGCTCTGTATAACCGAATAGTTGTGAGAGTAATAGTTAGTATTGTTCCTCGTTTAAGTTCCTCAGAATTCCCTTAACTCATTCTAAGCTCCGCAAAGGACTTATAACATTTTTAATCCACAACAGTATGATAAAGACATTTACTAAATATATATTTTTTGGTTACATACTGTATATCCGAAACTTGTAAACCCGAATATTATTTTACCGAAAACTAATCGACTTTTTTTTAATTACCATAATATTGTTTCACCGAAATTTCAAATAACATATTCTTAAATTCCAGATTATCGATTGACTTTTTTTCTTTACTATCATTATGATGAACCACTAGAACGGATTCCTACAGAATCAAAAACAGGATATACCTTAATTCCGCAATATTGCTTTTCCGAATGATCACTATTCCAAAAAATCATTTTCCATACATTTGAAATACAGATGAATTGAATGATACCTAATGCTATGACTAATTTTAATAATAAATAATATCTCTATCTAAGATTCATTACATTCATAATTTTTTCATAGTATAAGGCGGTTCAACTTTCAATCAACAACAAATTATTGAATAATTTTCTTAAAATATTCAACTTCCAATTGTTCATCAATCTGTATAGTATGGGCTTTAAATGGCACTTACTCATTACTTTCCGTGGGTGTCGTGGTGGTGACTAGTAATTCGGACATAGTATTAGCCTTCGAACGCTTTTTAAGTGATCGTTTGGCGATATGGCTGGAAACCCATCCTAAACCACCTTTTTTGCATTTATATCATGTTATATTCAAGACAAATTAAAAATATACTACCATTTGACTACGTAACTATTACTATAACATTAAGAAACCTACCACATTGTTCTCGAATAACACTACATTTACGATAAAACTAGTTGTCACATTACATACCATTTCATTGTTTTTATATATTCCTAATAAAATTCATGGATAAAAACACAGCACATTATGATGATTCTAAATATTTTGTTTACTTTCATGCTGATGAAAGTAAATAGTTATTTAAATGCACTCAAACTTATACTTAAAAAAATAATAGACATATGTATAAAAAAACACTTTTTGGTATAATGGACTTTTCCAACCGATTGTGTAGTTAACAAAATAAAAGTTTACGTATGTATAAAGACTAATCGATAAAATCACGTCTTTTTAAAAATGAACTAGGATAGATTAAATGATTTTCATCAACTTTCTTTTAAATTAATAGATGTTTTACTTAAAGGAAGTAATTACGGTCTGCAATTGAGTATATATTTTTATTTTTACTCAAAATAAAGCAAACCCGTCCTGCGCCACGTGGTGAAAAATAGGAACTTCATATTAAATTTCACATTAAATAAATATTCTGTCATTTCAATCACAAACTTCATAAAATATTTCAGAGCGGATTCCGAGGTACAAATCATCTCGAATATGCGTACAGCTTCACAAAACAATAAGACAACACATTACCTTGCAGAATCGACGATAAACACACACAGAAGCACTTGTAATACTCTTATCTTGTTAGTAAACTGTAGCTAACCGCATTCGTTTGTAAGTTTTGAATATATTTATTTGTTTTCGACAATATTCCCGACGATAACACCCGAGCCTTCAGCGGTTTTGGGATGACTGTTGTTAATGACGAAATAGTATGGGGCTCACCCCGATGACGTCATGGCAAGCCAATGGGGTGTCCTCCAAGACGCATGCGCGAATATCTAGCCAAAATGGCGCCGATACTTACCCCCTGTGATTTTAACGCATCGACTATCGTACATTGCGTTTTGCGAAGAAGATTTTGGTTGAAGCATTTCCGTTGAACCAGCAATGGTTAATGTGCATTGTTAGTATACGATTTTTGTTTGTTTAGCGTCTGTACATGACAGTTTTAATCCACCCGTAGCAATTTCAAAGGGACATGAGCTCTTGATATAAAGGGAATTTGTCGATTGAATGGTTTCGTTTTTTATTTCACTAATTGGGGTTAGTAGCGTTTTTACAAAAAGGTAGCTCTTATGCTAATTGAAACTGTATCCAATAGGCTTTTCATTCTGTACCAAATAATGAAAGTTAGTAGTGGAAGCCAAAATATATTTTACTGAAACAAAATGCGTTATAAGCTTATGAGAAAAAATTTAATCCCTTTCACCGGTATTTTTGACTACAAAGTTTTTCAATTTCTCTCTCTATTATAATAAGAGTTACTTTATAACCAATGAATTACAGAAGGATGAACTTTAAATACCAAGCAAACAAATTTAAATGCATCAAAAGAAGATAATTGAAATGAATGATAAATATAAATCAAGCTCGAGAGGTTTGTCAGGATCGTACAAAATGGAGATCGATAGTCTATAACATAATATCAGGACTATAGATTATAAAGAATAAGTCAGGCGTTTAGTTAAATCACTAAAATGATGTGGAGACAAAAAGGGTAGCTACAGATACGCATCAGATAAGTAGCTACGATTTGACACGAGTCGTATTATTTATTTTATTATTGCTCTCAGCTATGTAGTTTCGGCTTAGAATAGCACTACCCCATTTCTTCCCGTGTTTGTAAGAGGCGGCTAAGGGTATTGGGGCTTTTTAAGTAATTTTCGGCGATGTGGTTGGAGACCCATCACCAAAATCATTGTTCCGAAGCTCCGGCTACCCCTTCCAGGGATTTATAGTATGAATGTATTTAAAACAGCTGCTTTAGGCAGACTTACATAAATACACCCAAGTCTTTTACTTTATATTTTACTATGTGATCATTTCATCAAATAGCACCGGAGCAACAGTAACTGTTCCTGCGTTGCCCCACATCCATAGGCTTTCAAGTCTTTAATAAAACAGTACTTTTTAAATACGTTATTACTTCGAATTTCGTAAGGGTCAACTAGTTTCTGCGGGGAGATGTGGCTAAAGTCATCGCTAACTATTATTTTCATCATCCCTTCTTTTTTTAGTTTTTATACACTTTATAAAAGGGAGCTACAGAAGATTTATGCATGTGGAAAGAGAGGCATGTCGGGATTGTACAAACTATTAATGGTATCATGTCTGCCTTACCAATGGCAATTCATGAACCGCGTATATGTGAGTTCGTGAAATTAGTTAAAGAATCATGGACAGAGCTCTGGCCACCCCTCTTTAGAGTCGTAGCCGTGAGCATACATATGTACGTTTTTAACTCTGTAATTAAAAGGGATATCACATACAGTACAGCAATTAAATCCCCCTTACGATACCACAATCCGTGTCAAATTTGAGTCTGCGTTAAACTTTTTCATAATTGCACAGTGCTTTGAACATCAAAGAGTATTAGTGCGTCAAAACGTTTTTTAAGAGCCAATTATGCACATTAACTTTAGAAGGCCTTTGTGTTTGTTTTACCTGAAGTTTATTACCTACATAATTTGTTGACGTCTGCTTTTTAGATTTGGTTGGATAGATAAGTACTTAGAATGAAGGTCTGGGGTTCATTTCCGTGTGACAATATAAATATATATGTACGCATATGCTTTATAAACTGTGTTTTGGCGGCTTTAAGCGGGTTTTTATTTGAAGTTTTTAAGGGATCTGGGGCTATTAAAGTTCTTTGAGGATAACGGGTTCAGGTGTTCGGCGAAAATGGCTAAACCTTTGTATTCATGTATATATATTCAAGTGATCAATACTAAAGTAAAATAATAACATATATCTTTATTAATATCTGACAGGGCTAACAAATTGCTATATTTCCATAAACCATCAAACAAAAGCTTGCATCACATTTTTATGAAACATTTTCAGTATGCACTATTTGGTGAGAAATAACAATACAAACAGAAGGTTCTGATAGGATATTAATTTGTAAGTTCAATCAACCATCGTTGAACTATTTTTTGCTTCTTGAAGCATAACCAAAAAAAGGCTGCAAAGCTACACCACTCAGCTGACAATAAAACTTGAATTCACACTCGCCAACTTAATTTCCCAACCATTCGTCATCCGCGTTCGAGTGTAAATCCCATATTAATCCGACAATCCGTTTTTGCTGTATCATCTGATTTGGACTTATCACCCATACTTCATACTCAATCACTGAGAAGGCGCCGGCTGAACTTAATTTGCTATCCATCTTGTATCGAGCGACCTTCTTTTGAACTTGCCAGTTTGACCAGGCGTGGCCACGGACGTTACGCTATTTCACTTTTCGATTTTTGTTTTCGTTCTTTGTTAATGTTTTATGTATTGTTCCCTGAGGCAATGAATAAATGATTTCTTTTCTTTTCTTAAATTCAATTATCTCTATTGAGCATAGCAGTATAGCACAGTTAGAATACTACTATCGGATTCCTTCCCGTGGATGTTCGTAAGAGGTGAGTGAGGGTATTGGGACTTTTTAAGTGATTCTTGGACCATGCGGTTGGAGACCAATCACCAACATCCTTTATAATATTATCTTTTTCCAACTCAACTTCCAAAAGAGGCTGAGGAAATTTGTATTTGGAATTTCGGGCTATCCCTTCTGGGGATTTACTGCATTCAGTATATGTATGTATGTCAATTTAATATAGTTTGATATGCAATGAAATGGCATAATTTTATTTTATCTTAATGTTTATATACGATGGTCTATAAAGTCATTAATTGTAAGATGCAATTATGATTAGAATTAGTAGATAAAATAGCTTAAGTCCAACTTATGTCAATAATATTTTTGTTATAAATCAGTGTTATCTATGAAAGAATTTAACCTTATAGTACTCGTAACTAATTATTATTTTGTCACTATTAAGCATTGATGACGTGATAGCTCAATGGGTAGAACACTCGGTTATCGTGCAAACGACTAGTGTTCAAATCCTGGGTCGGGCCTACACCAATTTGTCTTTTCTAAAGACATATGTGTGGTTAATTTGTCATGGTTGTTAACGGTGAGGGAAAACATCGTGAGGAAACCCACATGGCTGAGTTGTAGTTATTCATGCGACAGTGTATTCGTACAAAACGGCGATAGGCCTGCCCCCTATCACGTGAGTACACTGTCCATGCAAAACGTGGGTACTCTGAACACCAGGTGACAAAGTCACGTGATGTTCAGAAATATTAGTACCTCTGCCAACCCCTTCGGGGATATTCGGCGTGAACGTTTATGTTTATGTTAAGCATTTTCTTTTTTCGAGCAGACTGAGAACTATTTAGTGTTTTGGAAAAAAAAAACAGTACAAACAGTGCTACTTTTAGCAATTCCCAACACTTAACGAACAGATTGAAAAGAAAAGAGTCTTTATGACCACCAAAAATATTTTCATGTAAAATGTTGCCAAGACGAGCCCATATGACTCGCACTGTCAAAAAGTTATCAGATCTCATGTAGAGCCAAGCTTCTAACACTACACGCCCTAATTCTACAAGGCCTAACTTCACAAACTCTACACCTTAGTCAAAATATGTGGCTTGGCCATTTCGCTACACTCACATCGGCGTAAGGTGAAAAATCAATTCACTGTTCATTACTTTTGTGTTATACAATAGTTCTTGTAGTAACGAACGGCCAAGCCACATATTTTGACTAAGGTGTAGAGTTTGTGAAGTTAGGCCTTGTAGAGTTAGGGCGTGTAGTGTTAGAAGCTTGGCTCTACATGAGATCTGATAACTTTTTGACAGTGCGAGTCATATGGGCTCGTCTTGGCAACATTTTACATGAAAATGTTTTTGGTGGGATTTCATTTCTTTTTGTAAGTTGTTTGTAACAAATTTTATTTTAATTTTTTTCTTCTTTTTTTGGGGTGTATTTCTTGCACATCAGAGACACCTTTTTTTATAGCCCACTCTCTATCTTTGCCTTTTTTCTTTGTTGATTTACTGTTTATAATAAGTGATAGATCAGATACTGTCGATATGTCTCAATATATGTCGATTAATTTTTTTTTAATTTTTTTTATAACAAAGAGTACCTATACATATATATATCTGAGGGCACCAAGTTTTAGATTATTATTAGATTAGACCTCTAGCGTCATCAAAATTTAATCTTTTAAAATTACAGGTCTCATACAAACTCCCATCCCCTAGTTTAAGGGGTTGGAGGATGAAAGTTACAAGTTTTCTAATTTTTTTGTTGTTTGTGTGCTAATATTAGCTTACATACAAAATTTTAGCTTTCTAGGACATTAGGAAATACCTTAATAATTTTGATGATCATCAGTGAGTCAGTGACGAAATCAGCGTTTTTTAGATATAAATAAAATCTGAAGTATGAAAGCTAATGTAATTAAAACTTAATATGTTCAATAAGTCCGCTATTGACAATATATCCCGAAAATTTTGTTGATCTAGCATAACCCAAACCCAAGTTATGAGGGTTCAAAAAAAACGACGAAGCGCTTCGAGAAAAGGTAGGTAGTGCCCGTGCGCTTCGCTTGGCTCCTGACTACCGTGCCCCCAGATTTCAACAAAGTTACGATAATAAGTATGTTGTAATAATATATTTGAAAATGTGAATTGATTTATTTAATAGAAGTTAATGATACAGATGTAATATTTAGTTATTTACTCGTAGTATATTGTTTCACTGTATTGACAGGATATAAGAGGGCGCCACGGAGAAGCAGAGCGTGTGGCCGAGCCGGTCGGGCAGGGTAGCAACCGGTCCGACGAACCATGACTCGGGCTTCATTGTGGTTCTGATATCCGAGAAGAAAGGTCCTATGTTGTGAAGTGTGATTACGAGTAAAAGTGTTATCTAGTTGTGAAGTGAAGTTTAGAATAAAAGTGTTTGTCAGCGAAAGAGAGTTTCTATTACAACATAGGATGATTAACAGCTTAAATAAAAAACAACAATGGGTCCCTGATAATTGGTTTCAAACCATATGACCTACCATGCCACATCTAGTTAAAAAACGACTTTACCTTTTGCAGCTCATACAACGATCACAAGGTGAGATAGGGTAGTTCTAAAAAAAAGTGGAGATGACGCAGTGAGGGGTTGCAATTTTAAATTAAAATCTTAGCTTATTTAAATTTTTTGGATGGTGTTCTAGAATTTTATTAAGTAACACACTTCGAAACAATGCGGCTGAAAAAAAATATGATCCATGCTTATTATTACAATACCAATGCTTATTAGACTTACAACATCAGCACCAATAAAAAAATACCTATGAAAATCTAGATTTGATAGCATTTTAAGTGCAATAAAACTAAAGGCAACTCTATCATATCCACCGCTTATAAAACCGCTGTTACTACCGCCTATGAAATCGCTACCACCGTGGCGACGCTCCGAAGGGTCATTTCGACCAAGGCGTCATCATTTATCACGAGGACTTCAGAGATTGAACTCCAAATAACATTCCTGAGTTTGTATGCTTAAGAAATATGTTTTGCGCTCGACAACATAATGACTTGTCAGTATTGCTTCTTCAGATATTGGCTATCCCTTTGGTGAAATAAATATAAATAGGTTAAATGAAAAACTTTTTTTTTTATTTCTGAGAACGATGTAGCTTTGGAGGACGAAAGTGAAATCGGATCTAATATAACAAGAGTATTAGTTTATTTGAAAACTATTATTGGTGGATTTATAAAATCCTCACATCACACATAATGTCCCCAGAGAGGGACTGGCCCTTCTCTGATGTGGGTGACGATAGTCCACTACGTTCGCTGGCCTTGTTTGGGTTGGTTAAGCAATATAAAGTTGTTCCGCCCGGATATACTATGGATATAATTTTTGCTTATGTAATTAATAATTGAAACAGCTGATAATCTCGAGCTAAGTTTAATCTTTCTTTTCTAGATTTATGAAAGTAAATAACTTGGCAATCGATAGTCTCTACCTACCCCAATTGGAACTATGTATTGATCGCCGCTGTACGCTCATAGGTAGCCTCTTAAGCTTTGTTTATCATCATCAATCTTTACATACATGCCATTTTATTCTTCAGACTTTGGACACCCCCTTATAAGCTGATATACGTATTAATGCAAATATAAAACAAACCCTAAACAAAATGGAGTACACATATAAAAATTCCGCGCAAACCCTTTCCACGTTCGTGCCGTTGATTGTACAGCGCTAATTTATCATTCAACAACAATGAAAGGGTCTCGATCTAAATAAACGAAACACCGAGTTGATCCTAGCAACAGACACATCATTTATTAGCCATCTCCTGTATATTCACGCTAATAATCCTATAGGGGTGGCAGTGGTGGTTGAAATTTAATCCCGTGGAGTTGAGATCGATTTGTAATGTTTTGTTTTTGTTGCCGTGAATGAGGCGTTTTATAAAGTTACTCAATTATTTATACACATGCCGCTTTGTTCCCAGTGGGTTAAGTAGAGACTATCGATCGCAACTTTGCAAGATCCTGACAAATCTCTCTTGCTTTCCTCATATTCATAGTTCTTATCAAACATGTCCTTTTATTCTTCTCACTTCGGGCTTCGGACTTCAGTTTTATGTAGTCTGCCATATAATTACGCCTCATAGAAAATTTGCCTTTTACAATATTGTTAGTAAAACTATAAGTAACTCATTGGGGAAAGCGCCGCATAAGAGGATATGGTTACCCACATAAATGAATTTTACGTTAAAATATGACGGTGTTTAAACAGTAAAGGGCAAAAAGTAGGGCTTCTCATATTCACGTAATCACTATATTTACTATCCAGGCTACAAGTGGGTACTTTGATCATAATATAATGAAATATTGGGTTATGTCTAAAAGATTTAAAACCTCCATATCGGAAACGTCTCACACCACGTTATGTATTTCAAAATATTGTTATGAACCGTCTCTTATCGCCACGTCATATTCTACGTACATAAAATCCTATAATTAGTTCCGTATTTTAATAATATATCTATCATATGACCACACTGTCCGCATTTTGGCAAATCAAAAGTACCTTAAAAAGTCAAAGACTCAAGTGTGAAGAACATAACAGTGTGTTTGTAGTATTGATTTTTACTTATTTTTTCAAGTAATAACAAGCAGCTTCTGCTTATCCAAAAATACTAATATTGTTTGAGTAAAACAGCAAAAAGCTTGCTTAGTAGTGTTGGTTTAGAATGACACTTGCCTATTTTTTCCCGCGGTCGTCGTAAGTGGCAACTTAGGGTATTCGAGATTGTTAAATCATAGTTGAGCGATGTGGTTGGAGATCCATCACTAACTATCCATACATACATCCATATACTCACGGCTATAGATCCCTAGAAGGGGTAGCCAGAGCTAAGGAATTAGAAATTCCTCAGCCACTTTTGGAAAATTGAGTGGGGGAAAGATGGTTAAATAAAGGTTTTTGGTGATGTTCCCTTAAAAGCCCCAATACCGTTCGTACACCCACCGCAAGAAATGGGGTACCGCTATTCTAAGCCGGCACTACACAGCATACTAACTATCCATTATTTACCAAACTTTCCACCTCCCAATAGTGGCTGAGGAATTTCTAAATCTGAAGCTCTGGCACACCTTTTAGCGATTCACAGTCATGGTCATGAGTGAATGTACGGGTGTAAAAAAGTAACAATTAAAAAATCACAGCACAGACCAAACCCTTTCGAGTAAACCAATTCCAATTAATTTCTATTCCTTACGAGCCGTGACATACACCATAAAAAAGCCGTTTACTTCACCCGTTATGCAAAATCAGCGAGGTTACGCTATATACAAAGTATGTATGTAACAATGTATGTAAATGAGGCGCAGTTGTTCTACTTACCGTTTATAGCAAAACGGAAGTAGTCAGGGTTGTTGTAACCTAGGTTTCGTGGGCACAACTTAGATAGGTGACCCGAAATACTTAAGTTAGATTTACATACATATACTCACCCATTAGTTTCCATTGGGAGTTAATTTGATTTAGTTTGACTTTTGGAACAAACATATTTCATCATATACATATTTACATGCAGTATTTTCATGATTTAATTTATAACCTTTGATCCACTGCGCTTATGCATTTGGATTAATAGCATAACTTTTATTTCGCTTAGCTTGTCTACCTACTTAATAAACATAATTAGTAGATCAAGAGATGAAATTATATGTTATATCATTTGTAGTGAGTTTTTCCCAAAAACACCAGTAACCAATTACTTAAAACTGTCATAAGGAACTCACGGCAAGACAATTTCAGTGGTATTCGATACCACCATTACACGATATCTAAATGACTCAAAACATTCTAAAACGCTAGCAAAAAATTATAAAAATTAAAAAGACGTACGGTCCAAATGAACCCAAGTTGTCTGGTGAGGATTTTTCTTCTCACGTTATGTGATTGGTTTTTGTGATGGACAATTTATTTTAAATATGTCAAACTAGCGTTTGGTTTTGTCGCATAGAAAATCTTTTATAAAGTAAAAACATGTTAATAAACTGAAATTGTACAAACCATGTTTTGAAAAAATGAAAAAATGTGAATGTAAAGAGTTTCTTTGTTGCTTCTTCTCTTTACGAACACCTTCCGAAGCAACGGACTAATGATAAATTTAAAAAAAATTTGACGTTCAAAAAATGTTAATTTTTAACTTAATTTTGAAAAATAAACTTTTTGAATTTTTTTTTTTTTTTTTGACAAGCATAATTACAATGAATCGCATGGTCAGACTCAATAAAGGATCACTGCCCGAATGAGAGTACAGATAATGCATTCGATATAAGAATCTCATGGCTCCTACGTGATTGGATTTGCATAAACAATCACACTGCACCAGTTCAATTTGATACGTGACCATTATCTTGAGTTATAAAAGAATTCAAAAGTGCATGTAGGACGTTGACGGCTTGTAGCTTTCAAGAGGTAGGTAGTTTTACAAATTAATTAAATACGTTTACATTTTTACATACATACATATACTCACGCCATTAATTCCCATTGGGGTAGGCAGAGACTATCGATCGCCACTTCGTACGATCCTGACAAACCTCTCTAGCTTCGTTTACATCCATCAATCTTTTCATACATGCTCTTTTATTCTTCATACTTCGGACGCCAGCCTTTTTGTTTACATTTTTCAGGCAAAAAAACCTTTTTCAGCTTCATAACCGTCCATTAACTAACGTGTAGGGACATTTTATGTTTGCCTCACAGGAAAAAAAAAACTAAAATGAGGATTTACGACTCATATTGAAATTTGAAGAGGGACAAGTGGTTGGCAGAGTTACTAATTGTGTTCAACATACGCGACATATCTAAACGAACCACGTGATGAAAGCTAAGCATTGTACCGTCAAAGTTACACACACACACACACACTGTGTACACGCTTTCGTTTCGTCGCATGGCAAATTTTACTCATTTAACTGAAACTTAAGTAACGATGGTAATAAAATATAAACCACATCATCCTACCTAACCCGTCCTAACCTAAACCCTATATAACATATTTAGTAATCGTAAGAAAAATGCTTGTGTGATACTTACATGGGTAGACAGGGGTAAAGACTTCCTACGGGTGTCGCAAAAGGCGACTAAGGGACAAGGGCTTTTTTAAGTGTTTTTAGGCGATGTGGTTGGAAACCCATCACCGACGATACTTTATTTCTACCATCTTGTCCCCTTTCAACTTCCAAATGGGGCTGAGGATTTTTTAGCTTTAAAGCTCTGGATACCCCTTTTTGAGATTTATGGCCGTGAGTATATGTATGTACGTCCTAAAATAACGTGCTTGCAAAAATATATCGATAACCTCCGAAGTCGACTTTCTATTTTTTTCCAATAAGCAACCAAAATAGTAAATAACAACAATGTTAAAGATAATAAGAGCTTCGTGATAAATGTTTTACTCACAAATTAAATTGTAACTGCACAATAAATTTGTTTGATTAATTGCTTTATCTTTTAAAATTCACTTAGTCACGGCAAAGCGTGGGCGTTGCGGCGGTCAAGAGGTTTTTCACTTAGTTATTTTAACTTGGCTCATGGTCTTGATTGTAAAAATGCTGTGTTATTTTAGTGTCAAAATGTATATAAACTGAAATAAAATTCGCTATGATTTTAAGACAATAATGACTTGTTAGTACGTTGGTGGTTTTTCTGTCGAATAAATAAATATGATCGAAGGAGAAGAAAAAATATCAAGACGCACGGCAGTACGCACTGCCGTGCGTCAAGCCAAGCCAAGGCGGCGAGCGCGCACCGTATGTGTATATTACACGAACCATTTGGAGCGACTTTTTACACCATCATAACTCAAAATCTAATCAACATAAACCAACCAAATTTGGCTCATTTGTTGATATCAAGGATACAAACTAGTAGCCCAATTTCCATAAATACATAACAAAGTGTTATTAAGATATAAACGTCCAAAAATCGCGATTTTTTTAGTGACTCACTGACATATAGATCAAAAAGCTAACCCACTTCCAGATATCCCAGGAAGTTGAAATTCGGCATCCAGGTCGGTGATCAAATATTAACAAAGGAAAAAATCTGAAAACGGAGAATTTTTAAGATTTTTCAATATTTCCCTCACAAGAACATTTTGTATAGAAATCATAATAAATCCCATGATGAAATGTTGTTGACGCTAATATAAAACTCCGTTCTGAATAGGTATAGGTATGCTATGCATACTTACTTGATCATTCATTAAACTTCGACGCTAAAGTTATTTGCAATTACAAAACTCAAACTATGAGTATAGGTACTAACTGTACTAGCACAGCCCGGTTGGTTGCGAACAATAGCAATACCTACTAATGATTAAACCTACGGAAATTAAATAAAATGATTTGATTTTGTGTAATGTCAGCGCTCATAATCATATTTAATAACATAATACTATTTATGATTTTAATAATGATAATTACATACATGAAATAACATAAACTAACTTGAACTTAGTCGCTACCACGTCGCTACAAGCGTGGGGCCACAGGAGATCACAGGGCAAGACGCGCGGGGTGAGGGGCAGGGGCGGGGCATGACGGGATCTGCGAACGTACCAAAGCGAGCGCCAGCCGCGCTCGCTCATACGCGCGAGCGACCCCATGCTGTTCGGTTGTCTAGCGAAATCCCGCCTATAAGGTTGAGTTTTATGCTTCGTCGTCGTATGAGTTACAGCTGGTAACGGTGTTGTAAATTCTGCTTTTTTTCTTGCTGATTGTTTTAGATTGGGTTGTTTGTAGGTTTGTTTCTATTGCCAAATTCATTGATTTGTTTGATTAAAATAGTAGATAGATAGTAAGGTAGGTATAAAATCAAACGCAGAAAAAAAAATACCAACTTATTTCTTAACAAAAAGTAATGATATCCCACCAAAAACATTTTAAATGTAAAAAATGTTAGCCAAGCAAATACAATACAAAAATTTATAATATGTTAACTAAAAGACTTCGCAGACAAAAGGATTGATATCTGAATGGTTGCCAAGCACTGCAAATAATCCTGAAATACAAAGTAGATAACAAGTTAAATTAAAGTTTTGATTTAATTTGGCTAGTTTTCACCACAAAATCAAATTAAAATGTACCTAGCAGATAAGTTGATTATCATGATAACTCGTATGTGGAAACGAGCCAAGTTAAATCAAAACTTTAATTTAACTTGTTATCTACTTTGTATTTCAGGATTATCTGCAGTGCTTGGCAACCATTCAGATATCAATCCTTTTGTCTGCGAAGTCTTTTAGTTAACATATTATAAATTTTTGTATTGTATTTGCTTGGCTAACATTTTTTACATTTAAAATGTTTTTGGAATATTATCATCAAACGAAAACATTTCTTGGCTTGAGGAGCTTCCGCGTTTCATTATTATTATTATTAATCTTTATTAATATAAATGGTTACATTTAATTATAACAAAGCCCTGCAAAACTGTTTTACAGTTTGTCTGCAGGTAGAATCTCTTTTAATAAATTTTTATTTAGTTACATCTATGGTAGTGAGTTAAGAAAATATTTTTTTAATTTGTTTTTAAATTTTTGTCTATTAGGCTCGAGGCGGATGTCCTCGGGCAGACTGTTGATCAAGTACGATAATCGCTTTTTAAGCGTCCTGTATATTCTGTTGTGAGGTTGTCAATGCGTTTTTATTCGGCGTGAAATATTAGTTTTAGCTTTTGCTAACGCATTTGTCATAGTAAAACACGAACAATGTGCCCATAAACCAATATATTTGTGATCATATTTATTTGGTAGCTAAAGAGAGGAATTGGTTTTGAGTTGATAAAATTATGATCCTGAAGCTCTTACTAACCGGTAAAGGTTGTAACCGCATATTACATATTTATAGTCTTCATCTTATAAGTATGTTTAGAATTGACCATAAAATCATGTTATATATTATTACCTCCGTAATCTGGCAGTAGAATGTTTGGCTCACTATTAAAATATATATTCAAACAAAGTCACAATTTCAGGTTTATTTAATCTTGGACCAAAATATTATTTTAAGTTAAGTAAAGCCACAATTATTACAACAGAGAATAAAATACTTACTTACTTATTCTCATACCCATTATTTACATTAGGGTGAACTATCGATCGCCACTTCGTACTCTCCTGACAAATCCTTGCTGATTCCCTTCATTATACAAATTAAATCAAATCAATCTATTAGTGTCTTATGGTACATTCAATTATATAATAAAACAACATTTATGCTGTCCATAAGTACCCTATTCTTCTATACATGCTCGTTTAGTCTTTTTCAAATAAATTATCCGGACAAAAACATCAATGGCGAGAATCTGTATATTACCGCTACGCTTAAAAGCCTCAACGTCTAAAGATAAACAGTTGTAAGTTAGTATTTTCGCGTTTCCAAGTTAATGTACTACCAAAGTTATAGCGTGGGAGGTAAATGGCTAGCGGTTCTTTTCATGTCGTTGTTATATGTTTATTTTTATGTTGATTAAAGGCCAGATAATATTACAGAACGTTAAATTTTTGGTCTTTACCTTGACCACTAACACATGATAAGTAATTTAGACCTAGCAATGAGACGTAGATATACTATTTTGGTTGGTTTGTTATGTCTGACAAAATAACAGAAATAAATATCGTGATAAATCAAAACCAAGATATATAAATAAATAAATATATACGGATATATGACACAGATCAAGTTAGCCCCAAAGTAAGTACAACTTAATGACTTGTGGTATGGGATACTACCTCTACTATATACTTAATATTATATAACACACATATAAATGACATCCAAGACTAAGAAACACCATTAATACATACATATACTCACGCCGTTATTTCCCATTGGGGTAGGCAGAGACTATCGATCGCCACTTTGTACGATCCTGGCAAACCTCTCTAGCTTTGTTTACATCCATCAATCTTTTCATACATGCTCTTTTATTCTACATACTTCGGACGTCTGCCTTTTCGAGCACACTCTCTCAAAACCAAGATATAAAATGAATAAGAAATATTCCCGTCATCGAAAACTATCGAGGTATTCAAGCTTTAGCAAATTATACATCAGTTATACTTTTACTTATTTGCTCAAATACTTTATTAATATTGCGTGACTGTAAAGAAATAGGTGGCCGCAGGTTTGGATCCCGCTGAGAACAAATGTTTGGTTCAAACAATAAAGATAGATTTTTATTGAAAGACTTGGATATAGTATATTTATGTAAAGAAATATGTTTTATTTTTACCCGTATCTTGTACTAAAGACTGCAAATAAAACCAGACAACTTCATTGATATTAAAATCAACGTAGCTGCTACGGATTCAATGGTGTAAGTTTAAATAAGTTTTGAATGAATTTCGGAGGGTTAATTCCTACACTAAATCTGGTTCAAATCTTATCACATTTACTTATACTCACTGTTTTAGTTTTCACTAGGGTAAGCACCGGTAAGCACAGACTATTGATCGCCAATTAAGGTGATCCAAACAGATTCTTTCGATTCCCTCATAATTATTATCCTGCTCATACTATTAAAAGACTCAATCGTTCACGCCGAATATCTCCAAAGGGGTTGTCACCTGGCGTTCAGAGTACCCACGATTTGCTGGGATGGGACAGTGTATTCACGTGATAGGGGGCGGGGCTATCGCTTTCTACGAATACGTTGATAATAGATACTCATACTATTAATTTCAGAATGGGTAGCTAGAGCTTCACTTCTGGAAGTTGACCACTTCGAGAAGAAATGGAAAGTGCAATTTTAAGCCGATACTATATAAATCTAAACAAATTCTCTCGATTCCCTCGCAACTGTTATTCTGCTCAAGCATGCTTTTTATTTTGAGTTTTAAAATTAGTCTGTGTACATTTTCTTGACACATATATTAATTACAAAAATGCAGATGCGACCGTCTTTTTTCTCAATTGAGGCCATCAATGGAGCCTAATAAAAAAACTCGTAGACAGAGTGATGCATATTAAAATGAAGCTAAAAGCCTTGATGATACAATAAGATGTAATCAGCCGAGTGCCATTGTGACTGCATGGGTTCAAGATCGAACCTCTTTTTTTATTACGTTTGTTTGTTTGTATTGTGACTATAGTATTGACGACCAAACTATAGTATACACTATATATTTAAAAAGTGACAGTGCATCACGTGAGTAAAACTGTCTAAGCAACAAGGTGGGTAAACTAAATACCTGGTGACAATGTCACGTGATGTTCAGAAGTATTAGTACCTCTGCAACCCATTCAAGGAAATACGGCGTGAACGTTTGAGTCTTAAGAATATTTAAAAATGTGGTGACTAAGGTAATTAAATGGTATATACTCACATATGTAATATGAAATTAGGATAAACAGTGCTGTGTAGTGTCGGCTTAGAATAGCACTACCCCATTTCTTCCGGTGGGTGTACGTAAGAGGCGACTAACGGCTCTGGGGCTTTTGAGGGATTTTTGGGCGATGCGGTTGGAGACCCATCACCAACAACCTTTATTTCACCATCTTTTCCCCACACAACTTCCAAAAGTGGCTGAGGAATTTCTGATTCCTTAGCTCTGGCTACCCCTTCTAGGGATTTATAGCCGTGAGTATTTGTATGTATGTATGTATGATAAACAGATGTTCTTTATTCAACTTGCCAGTTTGTTGCAGTTAGAAAAAAAAACATTCAATCAGAGGAGGAATCGCTGCTGGTGATAATTGACGAATCCATTCGCTCATCAATCAATTTAAAATATTAGTTTAAGAAAGATAATCCTCTAATCCAAATATATATTTAGAGAATAGTCTATTTTTTTATATTTATACCAAAAAACATGTTAGATCCAATAGATTAAGCAAAGCGAGCGAAGCTCTATTTAACCTCGACTTTTGTATATCGCATGTAACCTAACTCCTCCCAAACTGTCTATCCAACCTTAACCAAATTTTGCATTATGATCAAAGGCATCAAAGACCACGTAGTGACGAACAGATTTTTCAAATAAATATTACTTCTGAATAGTTACTATTGAGGAATGAGAACTTTAAAGTTCCCCATGTAAGTCCATGGTCTTCAAATTTCGGCATTCGAAGCTTTATTGCCCACCTAGTTATCGAATGAAAAAGATTTTTATATGTTTTTGTAAAGTTTTATAATTATCTGATAAGTAAATCGATAAGTTCAGGAGTATTGGTACCTCTACCAACACCTTCGGGGATAAACGGCGTGAACGTTTATGTTATGTTATGCAAATAGCCAATGTTATAGTTTATTTCCGTTGAATAACTATAGAAACTTTCTGCTGTAGCAATGTCAGTAAGAAGACAATGTCTATGAACTGTAAATAAACTGCGACGAAGTACTGATACTTCGCAAGACCATAAATTAAATATCCCTGGTATATAAATCAGTTTATATTCAAAAAACACTTTTTATTTCCATTATCAATTACTTCGAAGTAAAATATATTGAACAATCATACGCACTTTTAACTTGTCTGTCTGTCTGACAGAAAATAATAACAATATCCATTATCGGAATCTTTGCCAAGGGTGTATAATTTATTCTTTGCTTGGTTCCGTTATTATATAGAAAAAACTTTATTTGTAATGTTACATAATTACATTTCTATCCTCCCCCATTTATTTTAAACGGATATGTAGAGGTGAAGAAGCGAAAGAAACATTGTGGAGCCAATATGGATGCTACTATTAGTATGCCGGCTTAGAATGTCGCTACCCCTTTCTACCCACGGGTGCCATAGGAGGCGACTTAGGGTATTGGGGCTTTTTACTTGATTTTAGGGCGATGCGGTTGGAGACCCATCGCCAAAAACCTTTATTTTACCATCTTTTCCCCACTCAACTTCCAATAGCGGCTGAGGAATTTATAATTCGTTAGCTCTGGCTACCTCTTCTAGGGAAATATAGCCGTGAGTATATGTATGTATGTATGTATGTATGTTAGTGGAAAACCACTATCATTACGGAATATAAATTAAATTAAGATATAGCTGTCGGCTTAGAATAGTACTACTTCTAGCAGAAGCTCATAAAAATACGTTCTTTAGATGACGAAAGAAGAAAATTAGATCATGAATGAAAAACTTCATGTGTGTAATGAATGAATGTAAATGAATGAAAAATTGTCAGGATGGTAAAAATTGGTTGTCAATATAGACACAGCCAAAATTATACATTGAGTAAGCAAACATTTTTTTTATGTGTAAAAGATTGTTCTGACTACTTCTAACCGTTGTTGTTGGAACTTTTCTGAACCGACGAAATGGGGGTCTCCTTTGAACCCTAAATTCACTTTTAGTTCAGACCTTTACGTTCAAAAAGGACTGAGGACATTGAATGAGATAGCGAAATTAATAAGCTGTTTCTACAATACATCTTCATCTTCTTTTAACTAAGCTTTTTGTATCTTGTTTATGATTGCTAAAAGAAATGTATTTTGTATTTAAGTAATTTTATTATGCTATACTTTATTTATTTATTTATTTACATGGTTTTGCGAGAGAATTTGATCTAAATATTCAAAATTTTCTTATTTTATTCTTCTGTAATACCTATTGCATAAGAAATTAAAATTGTGCATCGTACCTTACTTGTTGCGCATTATCGTTAGCTGATAGTTCAGCTAATTGTACTTTTATGGATAAAAAGCAACTAAAACTAATGTTTTAGAAAGTCTTTAGAAGTTAGATTATTTATTTACTAGGCAATAAGTCATGCAGACCCAAAGATTTTTAAGCTGCATACAATTAAGAGTAAAAATATGTACTTGTGAAATCTATTGATATCCCTCCCTGCTAAGCCTCCCCCGCAGAGTGCTATAGAGAAAACTGCACCTTGGACTGAAAACACCTATTAAAAGAAAACAGAGAACGTTTCGTAGTCTCCTGAGCCTTTTTCTAAAACATAAACGAAATAACTACTATATTTAATATAAAAAATAAAATTTTAAAGGCTTTGTTTCTTTCATCTATATTTACTTTTACTTAAGCTTTTATATTTTTTATTCTACTAGCATCATTCAGGAAGAAAACAGAGGACTACGTTTGTATGAAAAAAATATCATGTTATTCCCTCTAAATCCCTATACTTATCGGTGAACTCATATGGCTCTGTGTTATTTTCTCTCTTTAGGGAAAAAAAGTATAAGGGGAAGGAAGTATTTGTCAGTCTTAGAAGTATGATAAAAATCAAATGATTGGTAAGTTTTTAAAAGGGTGTTGTGCTATACATTAGATGCTATTTCATTTTGCATTTGAAATTTACATCCCTTATTTCACAAATTTATTCAAAAGCTCTGACTACCCCTGTGATACAATATAAGTAAAGGCATATAAGCATGTAAGCGAAATCAAAAACCTAGTCTCAATCATAAACATACTCGTACGTGTAAAAATGAATCACCAAATAACTGTTCAATAAGTGATATATTTTAGACAATTCTATTTATAAAACATTTACAGAACCGCGACAAAACTTGATTTAAATGACTCACTCAGTCAGAATTTTTTAATATTGTCTTAAACCAGTTGAATCTAGATATTGTTGAGACAAAAAATATAGATATATCAAATAACAATGTTGGAAACAACCTGACTATAATGCTCAATAAATGGTAATATAATAAAAGAATGCTAGGAATTTGAAGAAAGGCAGCTATAATAATTATGTCGATATTTGATATATATCTAACTAAACTTTCGTAATTCTGAAATATGGTTAAGTGAAATCTTAACATCTCAAGACTGTGAAGGATTATCAGAGGTAATTCTTCAATGACCTTGAGCCTCAAGTGGTCTCGACCAGGTCCAACCAATTCAAAGAACTAAAGTAAAGTCTTTTTAAATTCATTGCACAGAGAGAATGAATGACAATGACATACATATACATACATATGCTCACGGCTATATTTCCCTAGAAGGGGTAGCCAGAGCTAAGGAATTATAAATTCCTCAGTCACTTTTGGAGGTTGAGTGGAGAAAGATGGTAAAAATAAAGGTTTTTGGTGATGGGTCTCCAACCGCATCGCCCAAAAATCCAATAAAAAGCCCCAATACCCTTAGTCGTTTCTTACGACACCCGTGGGTAGAAAGGGGTAGCGACATTCTAAGCCGGTACTACACGGCACGGAATGACAATGAATTGGTAAAAAAACAAATAACGTCAATAGTATTAGAGAGACCGCTGTGATAACTCAGTGGGTACACTCAGTAGAACATTGCTTATCGTGCAGACGATGAGGGTTCAAATCCCGGGACGGGCCTACACAAATTTGTCTTTTCTAAAGACATACGTGTGAATAATTTATAATGGTTAACGGTGAGGGAAAACATCGTGAGGAAACCCACATGGCTAAGTTGTATTAGACATGTGACAGTGTATTTGTGTAGACCAACACTAAAAAGCAAGATACAATTAAATACACGAGAAATAAATTCAAACAATAGTCAATAAAATACATGTACTCGTATGAGTTGTAAGTGATTGATGATGGTTGAGGTCAATTACCAATAAATTTAATAAATTATTTTAAGGCGTAAGAACAAATAAAATTAATGCTTAATATCAGTTTTGTTAAAGAATAACTCGTTTAGACTACCTTTATACCTAACTGTAAATTAACCTTTTTAGGTATCTTTTTCACGCAACCTGAGCTTTTAGTAAGCGGTGATATTCATCTATGCTATACTGTAGGCTTCATTTAATATTTCTTTGTATAAAAAATATACTTAACGGTATTGACTATAAGGAATAAGAGACTAGACGCTTCACAATATCGTTTTACGTCGTAATACCTTAAGGGGTGAAGAAATTGCAGGTACTCTTTTGTCTAAAAAAATATAGTTATATACCCAAAATAAAGCAAGCATGTCATATGAATGATTTTTATCCGAGTTGTTACTACTGTAAAGGACTGTATATGTGAGTGTGAGTCACATCTTTAGATTCTGACAAGATGGGTTATTATGAAAGTACATATTGATAGTAGTTATTGAGATTCTAGATGTGAGCTGTATAGTGTCGGCTTAGAATAGCACTAATCCATTTCTTCCCGTAGGTGACTTAACAAGTGACTTAGGGTATTTGAGACTTTTTGAGGGTTTGTTGGGCGATGTAGCTGAACACCCATTATCATTATCATAATGTATTTTATAATTTTTCCTCCACTTAACTTTCAAAAGTAGCTGATGGATCCCTATAGGTCTGACTACCCCATTTTTAGGTTTGAAGCCGAGGGTATGGAAGATGATGATGAGATGAATACTCCGCTGCTTTGAGTGACGATAAATATAATCTTCACGATTTGCGAATTAAACAAAATAGCAAGGAAAGACTACTTAAGCAAATTCTTATTTAGCTCACATCTCTTAACAGTATCTCGGAGATTTTATCATATTTCTCGAATGATAAGTGATGTGTCATAACATTGTAATGCGGGAATCTCGCCAAAGTACCGTTGATTCAAACCGTTTTAGGATATATCCGAAATGACTAAGTATTCATAAAATCCAAACGAATGTTTAAATCCCATCGAGACGCTGAAATGAAATGGCTGCATTTTCTGCTCTAAATTGACATTGACTGTGCAACTAACAGTTATTCTTTCCTTTTTACCATAAAAACCGTATTACCTTGGATATTTCATTAGAATCAATATTTTTTGGGTACTCTTAAACCTAAAACGAATATAAAGGATTTATGGTGACGGGTTTCCATACATAGACCGCCATTTATACCATAATCTAAGAAAATAAATTTATTAGTCAATTTTTTCACACTCATTTGAGAATATTCTCGTGCTATAAACAATATGTATAAGGAAAGCAATTTCACAACAAACTATTTCATTAAATGAACTTCAATGTTTAAAAAGGATACATATAACTTTTTAAACTTTTATGCGCATTATAAAACCGCGACAATCTACTCATATGTAGTTATATTTTCTGATTTCAACTAAAGATAAATAAAGTGTTGACATAAAATAAATCTCACAAGATTATTATAAGGTACATTTTAAATGTTTATTTTCCTTATTTTAAAGACAATAAACCCATTCCTAGCCAAACAAAGATAGTGCCGTGAAGGCTCTATTAAAATTCAGTAGGTATATAATTACTTAAAAAGAGAGTGTTACAAGTTGTTACAAATATCGGTAATATCTGCTTGTTCCAGTATAATATAGTAGTGCATAGTGAAATAAAAGATTTCCAAAAAAGTTCAATAGTGACGTTATCAAAAACATAAATGCAAAATGCCCTTAAAATAAGTACTCAGAATGATAGAAATTCTTCACCTACATTTAGAACTGAAATTTGGATAAAAATAAAAACATTAAGAAATACAGGATGACCGCCCAACAATCACTTAAAAAGCCCCGGACATTTATAACCTTTGATTTATCTTATAATTTATCAATCATTAAGTTAATTCAATTTAAATAAGATTTTTTATGTCACAAGACACCAGCATACTTTAAACTAATACAATAGTTAGATATTTCAATAAATAATTTAAAAAGCAATAGAGTTGAAAATGAAGAATTTCAATCATTTTACCTTATACGGAAATCATAACCAGCCTCCATTTGAAGTTTTATTACTTAAATAAAGAAAATAACCATTGAACTTTAACCGTACAACCGAATGAAAATTTGTGATTTTATTTCGATATTTGCGATTACTAATAAAGTCAGCCATGTTAGGCTAGGATTAGCCTAGGCTTTATTAGCTAGCTTAGGATATCACTACTCAATCGCTTCCTGCAAGCTACCAAAATACTACGGCACACAGCTCAGACTTTGTCATCTGGTGTTCAGAGTACCCACGTTTTACATGGACAGTGTACTCACGTGATAGGGGGCAGGCCTATCGCCGTTTTGTACGAAAACACTGTCACATGACAACAACTCAAGTACAACTCAGCCATGTGGGTTTCCTCACGATCTTTTCCCTCACCATTAACAACCGTGATAAATTAACCACACATATGTCTTTAAAAAAGACAAATTGGTGTAGGCCCGACCCGGGATTTAACCGGTGTTCTACCCATTGAGCTATCTCGTCGTCATTCAATCATTGTGTAATACAATGTTCGTGATTTAATTTAATTTTATAAGAACTCATCTTAAAACTTTTTTGCACCTCTCGATACAGTGTTTAACAAAGCGCATGCATATAGTACCATGCTGAAAGACCTAAGTATCTACCTATCTATATTTATATATTAAAGAGGGAGGCCTTTGCCCAGTAGTGGGACACCGTATCACAAGCTACATAAAAAAAAGGATGGTTGCTTTGAAGCTATATCCTTAAACCCTAAGTCACCTCGTTCAACATCCACGGAAAGAATTGCGTTAGTGTTGTTCTAAGCCCAAACTACACAGCAAAATATACAAGAAGTTCACACAAAAACTCGCTCGACTAAACAATATGAAAAGCTCGAGATAAACACATTAAAGTCTCACTCCCAAAACGCTACCTCTGTCCGAAAATGAGGAATTATTATGTATAATATTGACCTCAAGGTCCTATTATAAATCGCCGAACCCTCGTCGAATCAAAATAATCTGATATTGATAAATGATGATGATGGACCCTTAATTAATGCAAAAGGTACTGTTATGTGAAAAAGGTGTTATATTTTAATACCCAATTATTTTTTACATCAATAACTGGACGCTTTTGCAAAGGACCGGTTTTGAATTGTTCTTATTCGGAAGCGGTTTTAAGATAATTTGATAAAGTGATGAGAGAATTTTCGGGCGTTTGTTTTAATCAATATTTTATATTGATGTCCCGCTGGGTTCCCTTCGCTTTTTGCCTTTGTTTTGTTGGAGAATTGAATGATAGCCTCTTAATTCTGACCGATCTTTGCATATATTAAGAGAAGTGTTTAGCTCTCTGTTTTTTGTATGTAAGATTAAAACTTGTCAACTGTCAACGAATTGTGAAATATTCTCACTATTGATGTCTAACATTAACTCACGATAATTGTTTACAATATTTAAAAAAAATAAAATGTTATGATCTAACCGAAAACAATTCAATGTAAAAACCTGACTAGAAGTAGAGTGTAAATTACACCCGGAATGCTTATACATAAAGTTTCACATATGAAATGCAGATTTGAGACCCGAGGAATGAACTCAAAAATTAAATTTTTGAATTTAATGTTTTATCAAATTTTGTAAGGTAATAATTTGAATGGTTTTGTTCATGAAAACCTCATTTGGGGATTATTACTAATAAGTAAAGGAAAGAAAAATTCGACACAGGCGGGAATTGAACTCGCGACCTCGGGTATACGCCCCCGTTGCTCAGCCAATTGAGCTACCGTGTCAATGGCTGCCAGTGCGAAATTCTTCTATCCTTTGTTTCTTTTACACTTTTAGTAGTGTTTGCGTTCCCTACCTCCGATTTTTTTTACAAATTTGGAAGGGCGTATACCCGAGGTCGCCTTCGAGGTCGAGGTGGTTCGATTCCCGCCTGTGGCGAAATTTTTCTTTCCTTTATTTATTTGTAAGGTACCGTAAGCTGCATAAACTGATTATCTGAAATTTAAGATGATTTCGAGTTTCAGAGGCCACATAAATCTGCGTATTGGACTCAGGCTAAATCACTCTATTCATGGTATCTTCAACGTCCTCTGTGAGGACATATGCCCATATATATCCTCACAGAGGTTCTGTATAATAATATATATTTACGGTCCGACGAAAAAATATAAGTATTTAAGATGAAACTCTCGTGAATTCTTGATGATTGAATACGTGTGAAAGATCAAAATTCCTTGATATAAAGGCATAGCAATTGAGATAATTTACTATCCTTATAAGAAAACTATTCACCTGTCACAGAAAGCCATTAAAATAATGTCACGTTAAAAACACGTTACACCAACAAACTTAACTATACTACGGCTATAACGATGGGTTACCAACTATATTACACACCACCAATCACTTAAAATGACGTGTTACTATCTTTAAAATTTATTATTGCGCATAGCTATTTACTTACTTTCATATATCAGGCAAAAAATTCGCATTGGTAAGGGCAGAAACTATCGCCTCTTGTACGATCCGAAAAACCTTTCTCGTTTTCTTATTTTACATAGACTTTTCCATAATCAAAATGATGTCATATTAACTACATTAACTAGGTCTCAGAACTACAAAGCCCAATAAAACCAATATTTCTTATTTAAGTCTAAATGAACTCTAGGTGGGCATGTATTTGCATAAGAGGTTTTATAGAAGCTTTTAGACTATACGATACGATTGCGACGACGATACAATATGCAAAGGACGAATCCAAAGTGTAAAAAATAAAAGAACGATACGTTACGGGAAACGATAGAGTTCTAGCATCCCTAATCCCGGCAGCATATATGTGTATAAATAAATATACTTAATACTCATGTCTGTCGAAAATCGAAAAACTATCATCTGTTTGTTTAACCCATCGCCGCGCCGGCAAACATTTAGCCATTCTATCATGCTTTCTGCGTCATCAGCTTCTTGTTGTTTTGATCTGGGAATGTGTTAGTTTTATACGTCATAGTTGTCTATGAGAGTAAGTATTCGTATCTTGTTTGGACATATCTTTTCTTTAAAAGGTTTAGGTAGATATTTATTCTTAACAAATGGGTACCGCCCGTATAGTGTAAATGCAAGTTAACTGTAGACCGCATAATCTCGCATCGAAAAAGCGAGAAACATATTCGATTCATTTCCCGTTTTTATCTTTTGCTTTCATTATGTGGGATAACATGTTTTTTTGGAGACGCACAAATTTGCGGCGATAATATTGAATTTCCGGCGCCGACGGATTTAATTTATATAAAAGAAAAGGAATTTGTTTGTAACTCGATTTCATTTAGGTCAACATTGGGGCTTTACGTACGATTAAGATAGGTTTCTTATTTTCCTTTAATAAAATGATGTATTTCTATGCTCGTAACGGCTGCGCTTTATATTTGGAGATAAACAGAATTGGTATTATTTTAAACTGAAGAGTTTTACAATAATCTCTTAATCTGAAGATGTCTCAAGCTTAAATGGTTGTTAACTTGTAGTTAGTGCAATGTGATTAGAAAATCACGCACTGGCTATTATTTTTATAGCTGTGTATTAGAATAACACAAACCCATTTCTTTCCGCGGGTGTCGTAAGAGGCAACTTAGTGTTTTGTGGCTTGTTCATTGTGTTTTTGACGATGTGACTGGAGACCCATCACCAATAATCCTTTATTTTACAATGGTAATATATTTGTACTGTGTGCATGTTAATTCTAGATTTATTGTTTCAAAAGCTTAACTACATTAAATAAGGCACAGAATTTTATTTATCAACTGACTAACGCTACAAACCAAATTTTACGATGAATTTATGTGTTTAATACATCGTAAAAATTTTATCGTTTCATCTTAGTGACCTGCCACAACACATGTTCAGTTATTTAGCGAAATAATGGAATTCGATATACTTTAATTCATTACGAATACCGATGCCATCAACTTGCTTTATCTACAAATTTATTGTTCGGAATTAGCATACACTCAACCAACCGTTGACTGACTGCGGAAAACTTTAGGAAGTTCAATGGTTGCAAAGAACTTTTTATGTAAATGGAGACAGATATGGTGGCTGTGATTCTTTAGTCTCGAACAGAAGTAACTGACGTCCCAAAAGTGATAGAAAGGATAAAGGAACAGAGATCAGTGGGTTTTTTTTTTTCAAAAAAATTTTACTTTCTCAAAATAATTTCTATTAAATACAGGAAAAAAAATCAATTCTGCAGGGTTGCTGTGTAGCATCGGCTTAGAATAGCAGTAACAAGGCGAATCATCCTTTAATTTAAAATCATTTAGTACACTAAACATCAAAAAGTGTCTGAGGAAATTCTAGTTCTGAGGCTCCGGTTACCACTTTTTAGGATTTATAGCCGTAATCGTGGGATGGTAAAAATTGTTTAAGTAAATAAAACATACAATACTTAATAAACTGGCACTTAGAATAATGTGACGCTATAACGATCGATAAAGCACAACAATTGCCTAAGTAACTGCAATCATGAGTCATTCTAAGTATAAACTGTACTTAAAGCTTGAAACTTTATTTATAGAACATCATAATTCAAACAAAACTGTCCTTACTATATAAATAAAACTTATTATTATCCATCAACATCATCATGACGACAATATATGGAATCTTAGGGCATTACCACTAATTAGTAGCCAGAGCCGAAAAACTACAGTATAAAGCTATTTATGTATTTTACTTTATTTGTAGAGTTATGAAGGTGAAACTAAAGTATGAACATAACCCCGGCATCCAACTACTTAAAAAGAAGCGATGGAGTTGGACTAATTAGTTTGCCTTTTTATGTTAAAATTCATTTTATGGTGTTTAGCAAACTAGCATGAGTTCTGTTTCGTTAAATATATTTTTAGAAGATATAATTGTAAATCAAAATATTATTTATAGTCTATTATAACTTAACTTTCAGTGACACTATAGACAGTTGCTAAGCAAGACACATCAAACGAAAGATTAAAGTGACTAGAGGGGCAAGAATTGACGTCATTAACATACTTTCGACACAAGGATGCAAATATTTTAGAAGAAAGAATGCAGGCTAGGTAGTTATTAGAAATCTCTTTCACAAATTAATAAATGATTTACAATCATCGATGCTGTACCCCTCTTTTGAATGCGGCTTTTATTTTTTACGGCGCCGGCGCTTAGTTTTAAAAGTACGTTCTGTATATCTTATATCTCACAGGAATGGGATATTACAGTAGCGTAGTATATTTAAGTTAGTAACAAATACTTTGAAAATAGCCTATTATACTATCCTGTGTAGGATAACTAAAGACAGGTGTCCGAAGTATGAAGAATAAAAGAGCATGTGTGAAACGATTGATGGATGTGAACGAAGCCAAAGAGGTTTGCCAGGATCGCACAAAGTGGCGATCGATAGTCTCTGCCTACCCCAATGGGAATTAACGGCGTGAGAATATGTATGTATGTATGTATGTATGATATCAATTAATTCCATGGCAATAAAAAACGAATACATTTAATGATTTTTATGTCACAGGATGAGAAAAACACTGAAATTCACATAAATAAGTTAAACATACATACATACTCATAAATATACTCACGACCATAAATCCCAAAAAAGGCCCAGAGCTTTAAAGCTAGAAACTCTTCAGCCACTTTTGAAAGTTGATAGGGGACAAGATGGTAGAAATAAAGCAACCGTGATAGCTCAATGGGTAGGAACACCGGTTATCGAGCAAACGACTAGTGTTCGAATCCCGGGTCGGACCTACACTTATTTGTCTTTTCTAAAAATATATGTGTGGTTTATTTATCATGGTTGTTAACGGAGGAAACCCACATGGCTGAGTTGTACTTAGTCATGTGACAGTGTATTCGTACAAAACGGCGATAGGCCTGCCCCCTATCACGTGAGGACACTGTCAATGCAAAACGTGGGTACTCTGAACACCAGGTGACAAAGTCACGTGATGTTCAGAAGTATTAGTACATCTGCCAATCCCTTCAGGGATATTCGGCGTGAACGTTTATGTTATGTTATGTATGGTAGAAATAAAGTACTGTTGGTGATGGGTCGTTAACCGCATAGCGCAAAAACAACTTAAAAAGCCCAAAGCCTTAGTCGCCTCTGACGACACCCGGGGGTAGAAAGGGAATATTTTTTTAAATTGAAATTGCAAGAATATATATGAATGATGGGCGTTTTAAGACAAAGAACATTTCGAAGATATTCCAATTCAATCACTTCGACCGACTCATCGAGTCAACGTCATACTCAATACATTTGGAAGTTGCATACAATGTGTAACATTATGAATCAGTGGTTTGAGAATAACGAAAGATATGATTTCAGTTGACCAATTCCATACTTAATCAAGTAGAGTAGCTAGAAATAAGAATTAGTGCCCAATCCAGCACTAAATCAACACTAACCATTGGTCCATTGGGGTAAGCAGAAACTATGAATAGCTATCATGTATTTTCCTGACAAACCTCTCTTAAAAAGCGCCTCGCAAACTTTTGCTCCAACTGTGCTAATAAATGGGATGGTGCTCGTTTCAGCTGCCTTGAATTAAAAGCATTAACACATTAGAATTAAATATCAATTATATCTTGATAACGGTGGTGATCCAGTTTATTGAAGACTATGAGATGGGTTCGGAGGTCGCGAGTTCGGTTGCCACTAACTTTTTTTAGAAGACAATTTTTCTTAGTTTTGTGTTACGATGTTCGTTGAATTGTATCGATCTAGTCCGTCTCGTTACTTATTGAGGCTTCCACATCTGCTATGTCACTCAGTTGCATCTCGGTCCAAAGATAGATACTATCCAGTGTCAATGTCAAGTAGCAAGGTACCTGATAATCCAATCTTTATCTCTGCACCAGTGACGTAAGCTAAAACGACACCAATTTGACAGATTCAAATTCAAATAATTTGCAGATGCAAGATCGCAAAAGCTTAGCGAACAAATCAGTTAATTATTATTATTTGATAATTGTTCACTTTTTATTGTTCGGCTTATTTTGTGACTCTGTGTTTGAATACTTGTATTTCTTTCTTTAGAATATTTAAACTCACGATCATAAATCGAAAAAGGGGTAGCTAGGGATTTGAAATTCAAAATACTTTAAAAGGAATAGAAGTTAATCAATATAGGCATTAGGTATTTACGTTTATATGTATATATTAATTCCCAAAAAAGGAGTCCACCCGTTTTTTATACTGTTGTGAGATCCAAAGCGAGGTCACCAATATGGTTTGAGATGCGCGCACGCAGGCATTCTTATCTGAGGATTCCACAGGCTGATTCTGTTAAATTTGCATTCAGTTAACGGTTGGTTACTTGGAATCTGTTTTTTGAATGTAATGTGAACAGATGTAACTTAACACTAAAAATATGTAACGATTAATATAAATTATCAATATATCCTCCCTTAACTTTTTGGGTGTAACAGTAAAATTATTAACATATCTCATACAATGTCTACAATTATTCGCGATTCAAAACACATTATTATAGGAAACCTAGTCAAATACAAAATTTTTGTTTCATAGAGAGAGAGGGGGGGGGGGGGGGATCGAACGAGTCAGTCACCTATTCACTTGGCCAGGGACGACGTTAATCTACTTCAAAAGAAATTGTAAAAGACACACGCACAAATACAGACTTTCAAATATTTATTTATAGTATTAATGTAGTTTTTTTTTACATTTAGTATGCGAGAGAAGTATCTGACACTTTTACTTCCTATTTAGTCGTTGATTAGTTGACGGATTGTCTGTCCATAAAAGATAATTGGGTAAAAATACACATCAATTCTTTAGACCAAGCCGGGGACAGAGAAGCCAAATGATCGGTCAACAATATTTCTCCAGACCCCAGAAGAATGCTCCCTATATGATTATTTTTCCCAGTTAGGTTTTTAATTCATATTTTCTAAATATAGCACTGCGACAAAATTGCTAAAATTGGTCTAATCGCATGAAAATTCACTGCGACCGTGTTTTTCGAACATCAAGGTGAAAGAAGGTTTTGAATTTCTACTATGTTTTGATAAAACCATTAAACAGAATCAAGCCGCAGGACGCGATATATAAAATAAGTACCGGCCTCGGTCTTCACAGTATCTTAGTGAACAGTAAGGCGGAAGGACTCCAATATGAAAACGGTAAGTCCGAAAGAAAAAAAAAGTGCTCAGAAATATACAGAAAAACGTGTCTTAAAAAATATCTAGACTCTTGTGAAAAGTGCACGGTGCTTGAATTTTTTATGTGTCCTGTTTATTGTTTTGGGGGTTAATTTTTCGTTACATTCGGTTTATTCATAATTATTATTTATATAAAATTGGCCGTTATGATATTTAAATTATGCTTTTAATATACAAATCTTTCATAAATAAATATAAGTGTAAAATTAAAGTGCTCCGATTCGCTAAATGTGGTATTTTAATGTAATCTATTCTGAGTATCCATGGCTAAAAAAAATAAAGTAAAAAATATTTTTCTATACTATTTCAGGCGATATATTTGATAGCCACTTTGGCTATTGCGACAGCAGCAACCATCCCAGAAAATGAAGAAGTAAAAGACTCGGTAGCATCTGAATCCGTAGAAATTCTCAGAACAGATGTTTTACCAGCAGCCAGCACCTACCAGAGCAATTACGTGCCCTCGAGTCAACAACCTCCAAAACCTTGGAGCCCAGCACCAACCCAGAACGCATGGAACCAAAACTATGTGTCTCCAACACCACAGAATAACTACGTTACTCCTATTAACAGCTATGTACCTAATAACCAATTTATTGCTCCTCAAAACTATGCACCTCCGCAAAACATCTATGTTCCTCCGCAAAACACCTTCGTTCAGCCCCAAAACAACTATGTTGCTCCTGTAAACAGCTATGTTCCTCCCCAGAACTATGTTCCTATTCAAAACGACAATGTTCCTACAGTCCCCCAAAATGATCCTCCCCAAAACTGGAACCCTCCTCAGCAGCAAACGACTGCAAGCACTGTGATCAAGAACGAGCAATCTGTCGGCGAAAATGGAAGCTACAAATACGAGTGAGTACTTTTTAAATTTATTGTTATGTTAATAATATGTATATTATATAGGTTAAGATAAAATTTCATTTTAGAGATAAAAAGAACGAAGTGAGATTGATTTTCATATAAACAATTAATGATGATGATTTAAAGGTAGTTGGCAACTTGTAACTAACTATCCCATACCCATTGTGTTATCGTTAAATTTTAATGTAAATTTATGAAGTATTACATACTTTCATGGTAGTTTTAAAATTCTATGGTGTAACATATTAAGACACGCCATAATAGGTAGGTATAAAAGTACTGTTCTTATGTTTTAAAAAAATTAAGGAATTAGAGCGAACATGTTTTGATAAATATTTACAATCTTATGTAAGCAGTCGATAAAACCAAATCGTTATTAATACTCATACGAATACAAATTTATTATTAAATTTGATAAATAACTGCAAATATTGAATTGACTATTTACAGCCGTTTTATGTTTTACCAATCATCTGAAAATTTAAACTCAGGACAAGGAAAGCTATTAGTAAGCAAGGGGAAAATACAATACTTCAATTTTCTGAAACTACTTTTATTTATTATAAGTTTAAGGTCGTAAAATCAGTAATATTAGCAATAATAAAATGTAATCGGATATTCAAAAGAAACAACCGTTGGAGTGACTGACTTATATTCCGATTTCCACCTCATTATAAAATATTAAAGCCACTTAGTCTCTTTGCATGCGTACAACATAGTACACCATTATCAAAAATAATCTTCGGGTATCGAGACCTAATAACCATAATATCGTTGAATATTTAAAAATAAAAGTCACGTACAAGGCCAAAATTACAATTCAATGGCAAATCTATCAAACCAAGTTATCACTAACACTTGATTCGGCTATAACTAAACACTTCAATAAAATTTACATGAATCAAAGTGTTTTGCATAATATTATTCAAACAAAATTCGGTTTGATTTTTCATCAAAGTTTAAAATGAAAAGTATAATAACAGTTATTTTTACTGCCAACTTACTTGTCATAGAAGGAATTCATATCTATTCTTATCGTATTATTTAAAGTTTAATATTATAAACTAGGAGATAACACATCACCAGTCTATGTTTCAGACGAATAGTGACTCATTTTATACTACCAATAGTTACCCTTGAATGACGACGTAATTGTTTCGTGAAACAAATTTTAATCAAATTAAGTTGAAATAAGACTTAATTTAAGAGTATTCATGGAATAAAGCAAATGGTTTCTACAAACTTTTTCTTAATGGATATAGAACTCATACTTGAAAAATAAATTACTATATTTTTAAAGCTTCGTATAATCGATTGACCTATGATTATTTCTATTTGTAGGTGCAAATTTATGATTTTTTCTTACCCATGGGGGAATTAAGAGTAAAAATAGTAACAAATTTCAACTCAATACATTTCCCAATTATCAATATGAACAGTGTATCTGTGATTGCTGCATCATTTATGTTTATTTTAGGAATAATCTTCAGATAATTGCAAAAGCCATACGTCATGTTGGAAGATATAATTCAAAAAATATTTTACTTAATTAGTTAGATAGGTGACAATATTAGCAGAACTAAAAAGTAAGGACATAATTAGTGTCGCATATTGAAATAGTCACCATTATTTTAATAAGTGAAAAAGCGTTGTTAATAACTGATTTTTAGAAAAAATATTTTTTCCATTCAATATCAAGACAGATCCATCGAGTTTATATTGTTATAACTTATCATTATTGCTAATGTAATTTATACGAGTATGTTACTTTCAAAATCTCTTTAATGTTATGTCTTTTGCAGTTACGATGTGACAATCAAACATCTAGATATTTGTAGTAAGAAAGGTGACATACTTTTTTATTTTATTAAGTTTTATTTACTTCCTTTGATAAAATAGATATTGACATCGGAAGACCAAACTAATGACAAAATAAAATTCGCTAAGTCCATAACAGGTGGATCAAACGGTAGATTGCGTACGGGACAAAAACAAAAACATATTTATAAATAAAAATCAATGCAAGTTAATGAAAGCGATTCCGAGAGATATAGAACGTTATTTCCATTTTCCGATCCCCCGAACACGTTTATAACGGGGCACGCCATTTTGTCGAGACCTCAAGCAAAATTGTCACAAAACTGTTTTTATTGCCAATTTATTTTGTGCTCAGAATACCTAAAAGGCTAAATATAAATATTAAAAAATGACACACATTCAGACTCGTTTCTTGTAGCTGGTATTTCCTGTACGTAGAAATTGTGAATTGTGACGTGCATATACCTAAAGTAACTTTTATTAACATTGAAATTGTTATATCATTAAATTGGCAATCAGTTAAATTAATTACATTACTTAGGTCGTGCTACCGCCTTCCATAACTCGAGGCGTGCTATTGATTAAAAACATAAATATATATTTAATCTTTTTAAGCAATTTTATTGAAATATTGCCTTATTTAATATTTCGAGTAAAGTTATCGTTGAAGCAATTAAAAGACTCAAATATATTATATCAAACCCAATTTTTCACCGCATAAATAATGTATTTAAGTGCAGTGACCCTACATTAGAAAAGTCCGGTATTAGAAGCAAAAAATATCCTACCTAAAGTTTCTCGATTAATCGTTTAGGCAAATTAAACGCTATTGGAAATTCACAGACAATCAATTGAATTTTAATAATATAGTTTAATGTGTAGTTTAGTATCTAATTATTTAAACTGCTAACGATACAATGCGTGTGGAGAATTTCAATGCATTTTCTTTCACACTGTGTTCCGATCAAGACCAATTCTATAAGCTAGTATAGTATTGTATTATCTGTGCTATAAACCATGAGGAACGCTTGATCTGACCTGTGGGATTTTATAGAGTAAGTGCAACTCTTAGCTGACACAACTCATTTACAAACATGAAGTAGTGCTACGCTACATAATCTATTACCAAGCACAAATTACCAATATTTAACATAAAAAGCTACAGTTTGTACCTAAACGAATTTAAGATTTGAAATAGCGGTATAAGCAATAACCTCCATTTTCGGTGGTCATCAAATCGGTATTTTAAGCTTTTTGCAGGCCTAAATAAACAGAATATCCTTAAATTAGAGTTGACTTTTTTGGAGCTTGCGGAATTTTGCCGACCAACTTCTGAGGCAATTTAAATATTTTAACCAAAGTTTGGAAGCTGAAAAAACAAAGATTGCAATGGACCCTGTTTATTTCGCTCTATTTATTTATTTTACCGACTGGAGCTGAAGTATGTTTATTTATGCTCAGAATTAATAGTAATGTTAGCATCACGTACATAATGTATTTAATATATAGCATATGACATATTTAAATAAATTATTTTATCTTGAATTTGAGAGGTGAAACTTATCAAATCTAGTCAACGCATTGTACGTATTCATTCATAAGTTATTGTCGTGAATGTTAATACAGCTATGTAACTTCGATTTGGATACAAACGATTAAATCACATAGTAAGTAACCTGCTAGGATTCCCATACATACACAGCGATCATGCTGCATATTCCCGAAAATCCAGAACGTTTTGATTTCAAAATACAACTTCGTACCACCGTCGACACCATACATACAACATCGTCGACACCAAAAAATTTACAATACATTTGAAAAAACATCTTTCAATCAATTCAAAAGTAGTATTATCCTAAATTCTAGATTTCACCACAATAGTCTGTAATTCTAATTTCCACATACTCAAAACCCAAATTAAACAGGTACCAAATCTCGGACGGCACAAGCGTGAACGAAGAAGGTTTCCTGAAGAACCCAGTCGCTCAAGGCGAAGCCCCAGTCCCAGTGAAACGAGGCTGGTACAGCTACCCTGGAGCTGACGGACAAGTGTATACCGTGAGATGGTGGGCTGATGAGTCAGGATTCCACGCTGAGGGTGATCATTTGCCGAAACCTCCCCCAACCCCACCAGCGATTCAGGCGTAAGTAAATCTTACAGACATATTTATTGATAAAGAGAAATATAGAACCAAAGTGGTTGGTTTCGAAATCAGATAGAGCCAAAAAATAGGCGGGAGTCCAAATTGTTGACTATAGCACTGAAGTGAATTAAATGGCATTTAAAATTAGTTATATTTAACTTAGTAATATTTAAATTTGCTGTGTAGTGTCGGCTTAGAATAGCACTACCCCATTTCTTCCGGTGGGTGTACGTAAGAGGCGACTAACGGTATTGGGGCTTTTAAGGGATTTTAAGGCGATGCGGTTGGAGACCCATCACCGACAACCTTTATTTCGCCATCTTTTCCCCACGCAACTTCCAAAATGGCTGACGAATTTCTAATTCCCTAGCTGTGGCTACCCCTTCAAGGGATTTATAGCCGTGAGTATATGTATGTATGTAATATTTAAAATGAATGTCATCAAAGTAAAACATCAAAGCTACAAAGGATATTGTCAAAGCTGTGAACACAGGTAGGACCTTGAAGCTTTTAGCAAGTTATAAAATTAACAACAAAATAAAATTATTTATCTGGGAAGAATCCGCGCCGCCACTTCACTTATCTTCTCAAAATCTAAGCTCATAAACTTGCAAGATGACAAAAACACAGCACACGCACATCGCTAAATTACATTTATTCTTCACACGGCTCTTTTGAATATTTTAAATGTTATTGAACTTGAAAACGGCTAGAGTTCTGTTAAATATTATTCCTAATTTATTCAAACAGATTTGGGTATTTAAATCCAATTAATTGTAAGTTAGAAACGAAGATATGATTTTCGCTAGTCAATTAATTTTATGACTCACTTATCTAGTTACATTTATACTTATGTAAACAAACCATTTGCTTTTATTGGGATACAAAATATAGTGTTTTTTGATTCTGTTTTATAACCAAATCAGTAATAATGTAGAATCACTGTTTTTTTTGTAGGATACTAAATGAATTCGACAATAACAAATTAAGCATGGCATGGCAGATTAGATATGTTATGAAAAATATATATTTATTTTATTTAACGATAATTAACTGTTGAATATTATCCTCCCTTAAAGATTTTAACATCGAACGGTTTGCATTCTGCTCATCCCATACAAAAGATATGCCTGACCTCTACAAGTCTTCGGTCCATCTTGTAAGAGGTCTACCCACGCTGCACCAAAAAATGCAAATTGAAATTGATTTATTGGCGGTTAGCAATTCGTTATCCCTTCCAATTACAAAAATATCAAATAAATCTGAGCATCTGACTAACCCACAATAAGAATAATTTGGGATTTAAATGAACCTACTCGTATATATATGTGTTAAAAGTAAAAACCCTTTACTCATTTAAGGTCTGCTTTTTTAAACACTTTAGTAAAAGGCCAGTTTATTTTTTCAGGGCTCTAGATCAAGCAGCCAAAGAAGAGGCCGAAAAGAACAAACAACAAGATTACTATCATCAAAATCAACAGCAAACCGGTTACTACCCACAAAACCAACAGAATGCTGGATACTATCCAGCACAGCAAACAACTGGAGCGTATAAGCCACCTCAGCAGAACTACCAACCTCAGCAAAACTATCAACCTCAGCAGAATTACCAACAACAACAGAACTACCAACAACAACAAAACTACCAACAACAACAGAATTACCAATCCGGACAAAACTACCAACAGCAACAAAGCAAACAAGAGAACTCACAAGAAAACATACAGCAACAAGACAACTACCAACCGCAGCAGAGTTACCAACCGCAACCGACTTACCAGCCACAATACCATTACCCACACAACAATCAACAACAATCATACTAACAACAGTAATTAGATAACTAAGTACGAACTTATTGCTAAATTCTCATATATTATAAGCTTAATTTATAGCAGGTAATATCTGCAATATTTTTCAATTCGAATTTATAATGACATTAACTACAAAGGTACTCTTAAATATTAACGAAGATGAACACATTTGGATGTTACTTAGACTTCAAGCTGTAGTTTTGATTTATAAACCAACTGAAGCAATGGCCAATGTGTGTTCAAATAGCAGAACAAATTACCAATTTTCTGCTGTTGTTGAGGTAAATATACAGTACGGTTGTGAGTAAGTTGATACAAAGGTGTGACTGAAGTTTTCAGGGCTTTGTTCATTTGTTAAACATTACCAAGACACACACTCTATAAATAATGGTACTTTAACACGTTTTCTAAAAGCCACTTATGTCATCATTAAATTACCAGAGTTGCAATTTTGTTAATGACCAACACTTTTAACTGAATTGATATTTATTATAAGTTTGTAAATAAGGTTTTAGTTATAATAGTGAGTTTTAGGATCTCATCGAAATGCAGTTATCATTTTCACGATTTCTTAGAACATTGTGAATTTGATCGCTGTTTTCTTAAAATCTTTTAAAAGAACCTATTCTTGATAATAATATTGTGTTCACAAAAATATTTGGAAAAGTTACTACACTTTTTTATTTGGACTCATCAATAAAGAATCCTTTCTTACAGTCTATAGTTTTATTTCAGGCGTTTTTTTATAACTAATGTTACCTTAAACGTGTTTGTTGTTACCCCGTTTTATTACTGTTGTTTTCCTCAAATAATTTGTCAGATTCATACCTGTAAAAGAAAAAGAAATTATTATCATTTGGGCAAAAATATTTCACTGGAGGTAATCTTTTAAAATCATAATATCTTGCTCTGTAGATGTGTCTGTAATTTGAAAATCGACAGAATCTTTATTTCCTGTTATGAGCGAAGTTAAGTCTGTGAGAGTCGGTTAAGGTTCTACTATTTAATAAGAAGTGAAATGATAATTAGGAGTTACTTTTTCAGTATGAAGATCCGAGAAGCAATTTTTGTTTTAAAATTTACATATTTGTAACCACCAACAAGTCCTCAATATACAGTTTTTCGACTAGTTAATAAGGAAATAATCATATAATAAACTCAAATATTCCCATCGTATATCTCCAAAGGGGTTGGCAGAGGTACTAATACTTAAAACCATAACATACTATTTTTAATAACGACATTAATTTATTTTCAATGTACATACATACATACTCATGGCTATAAATCCTAAGCAGACATAACCAGAACGTCCTCAGCCACTTTTGGAAGTTAAGAAGGGAAAATATTGTAAAAATAGAGGTTGTAAGCAAAGGGTCCCCAACCGTGTTGCCTAAAAATCAAAATCTAATACCATTAGTTGCCTCTTATCAACATCCACGTGCAGATATGGTATAGTGCTATTCTAAGCCGACACTACGTAGATTTTCCTTACTTTTTAACGTCACATCTAATTATCCAAAAGGCTTTTAAATGGCAATCGAAGTGATTATATGCAGCCACTATAGCACATGTTTCAAGTAGTTTTAACCCAATTAAAAAATAAATCAAGCGTGCAATTAATAAATTGCGATTTCATCAACAATTTTAATTGGGGATTTAAACTTTTTTGACAAGAGATGTATTTCACTCGTCTGAATATTTGTATCTGCCTGTGACATCGTTTTATCTAACTTTTATTTTTGATCTTAGTAAATTAATAAAGCATTTTTATAATATCTGCCATTTTCCTAGTTTCTTTTGTCTATGGATTAGCATGGCTGGCCAAGAATCATACTGATTAAAAATGACTGTCAGTTGAACAAGAACATAGCGTGTTTACTGTCTACCTTCAATGCACCCATGAGTATATTTTTGTGACAATATTCAGATAAAAACTTAGCACTTATGCCCATTTCCTTATCAACCTTCCATGCCTTAGCCTAACACATACATCATTTCATAAAGGTACTACGGCAGCGTTGTACTCAGAAATCTAATTTTCATAACTAACATCATTGACAGTTCGAAACGATTAAATTTAACCATAGTAAAAGTTCATTGAACCGAAAAAGCATTACTAAGTAAAAAAGTTCGACGCAGCCTCATTTAAAATGAATTTATACAGTCATTTATCTGCGCAAGACATTTCGCCGAAAAGCCTCTAAAAGCTCAATTCCACTAACGGTCAGTTAATTAATATAAAACAAAAGGAATTATTAAAATGCTTAAAGCACTCATGCATTAAGCCGACTACTAAAAATAAATATAGACTTAGAAAGAAACATAAAATAATAAAAACCGCATTACCCAAATCTTATTCAACGTCATACTTCGTTACCACAATGAAAAGGAAAATTTAAAAAAAAAACGTGGAGGCCGTAAAGTGATGGTCTAAACCAACACTCTATGACTGATATCAAAATTCTATCGAATCGAATGGTGACAGCAAGTAATTCTTAAAGGACAGTTTACATTAGCATAATTCCTTTTCTTCCCAAAAGGGACTGAAACATTTGAGTGAGCAGAATAAGACTACCTAAAATTTTAATTAATGAAGCCTTTTTAAAAGATCCCAGATAAAGCGCAACCCGAAATTAAATGAAACTTTGCATTATATCCAAGCTGTCGATTCCTCTGACCAATAAAGAATCAACAACTGTTAAGATTGGCCAATACTTAATATATTTATTTCTAATTTTGTTAGCTAATTTTAATTTCATTGAAGAAGTTGTTGTAAAATAATTATAATGACATATTTATTGTTTTTAAAAGCGGCTCGTTTCGGTTTCGTTAAATCCTTGTGTGAATAATTAAAGGCGTTCATTGAAATCTTTTTTAACACTGTACCAAGTCTTTTTAAAAATATTTTGAACAATTTTGCTTTGTTAAGATAATATAAACAGTGAGCAAAAATGAAATAATTGTTTATCAGCATATAAATGTTGCCAGCGGGGATCGAACCAGTGACCCAAAGGTCTGAAGACTTTGCCACTAGCCTCCTAACCACCTGGTCCTTGTGTGTGTCGATAAATGGCATAACATCTGTCAAATGCTTTAGAGAAAGAAGTCGCCATATTTTGTTCATATGTATTTACTTCAATAAGTTCTGGTTTTTCATTATATAGTATGAATTAAGATGTCTATCTACTTTAATCTTTGAGAAATTTTGTGCTATTGCCTACAAACAATTACTTGCCATTTAAATCACTTTTACTAGGCACTTAATGTAAGTATCAGATCAGAAGCAGATATATAAACATCTGAGTATTGCAAAAATGTACAAAACACAGACGCGGCTCCAGTCGTTATACTTTGATATGAATAGAAATTAATAAAATTATTTCTTGTTTAGTTTCATGTTGGAAAAGTTAAAACCGTTTGTCTATCTGTTTAATGTTATTGGAGGACTTTTAAACAATGCATCCCTTGTAAATATTTTAAGCAATTAGATGAGGCTTACTTTTACTAGTACTGGCACACGAAAACAAGTATTTTATACCGAATAAAAGAATATTAATAAAAAGTGGTTACGTAAAGAAAACTTTCTGTATATATAGGGCTTATTAAGATGGATGCGGGTAACACAGGACCGGTCGTTAGGGAAGTCTTTGGGGGAGGCCTATGTCCAGCAATGGAATTCTATTGGCTGATGATCATGTTTAAAATGGTAAACCTTAGCGATTCTTTCCGATTGAAAACTCATCATTATCTAGTTTGTATTTCAACGCTCCAATGCTCCTCATAGCTTCAAACTCGTAATATGTCATCATCAACCCTGAAGGTTTGACTGGTAAAATAATGAAATATGACCATCAATATATATCATATAGACCGCTAGTCCCTGACAAAATAGCTAATGTATGGGAAAAAAATATAGATGAAAACTAGATCGTTTTCTTTAACTTCTTATTAAAACCACGGCGCCAACCTTTTTTAAAAGGGCTTTCAAGATTGTCAAAGATAGATTAAATACAATACATGAATATCCTAGTATCACCTAGTAGATATACTAATACATCCCTGGATGAAGACCATGATGAAAACGTTAGAAGTGAGGAGAAAGTTCATAACGCACCGAGATATTGTCACGAATGCTTGCACAGAAACATTGCATGTATATAAATATATGCGGAATTCAATTTCATTATCAGTTTCTTGTGCACCTTGGTTTGGATATCACGAATGAGTTTGTCTACGAGGTTATAACATCATGAAGATGGTGGGTCTTTTGTGAAGTGTTTTGTGATTTTCATAAATTCTCGGCGAAAGTGAATGAGTGAAGATGGGTTGACAGTGATATGTTCGTCTTACCCATTTTAAGTGATGTTGGAATAAAATCGGCATTTTATTTGCATAGGCATAAAGTAATTGATACGATTAAGCAATTGATTAAGTAACAATTTACTGAAGCCATGTTAAAATGACGACTACTACCCGAAGTGACCTTCGGAACATATTTAAGTTTGTCAAATCTAGTGTCTCAGTTTTTGTTTATTTTTTATTTCAGATAACTATAATAAGTATAATCATATACTTAACACAGAACACAAATGGTCAAAATTATCAAAATGAACCATACCATTTCCCTCCAAAATACCAGACACCAAATCCAACATATACAATAGATAATTCTATGTATCTTCCACCAGAAAACCATTCCCCACTTCCATTCTTTGCTATCAAAAATATGAATAACTTACAATATCCTTACCTCCCAGCTACTGGGACTAGAGCACCCCCAATATACCCATCACCATTCCCCATGGTTTCATCAGTAATCCCCAACTTCGATGATGATGATGACGATGAAGAAACATCAAAGGAGAACTTGCCATCAAATGCAGCAAATAAAACTAATCAGACAGAAAAAAGGGAGAGTAAGACTTTGCCAAAAAACTTTGAATTCAGAAGTCCTATAGACAGAGCAGACATCAAAATGCCGTTTCAATATGGAACAATGGCACCACCTTCACAAACTCCAGCTAGTAGAAGAATGATTATCTCCTCTGAAACAGTAAGGGATCAGGCTGGTGACCAGGTGAAATCCCCATCAATACAATCATTGCAGTATATTCAAGGACCAGGTTTCATATCATCCACCACTGAACCAGCTATACCGATATTGAGATTGTCCAATGAAATGGATTTAGATGGAAGCTTTAGCTATGAGTAAGCAATTTATTGTTTTAACTATTTTACGTTTTTATTTAAACGTATTAATACTTCTACTCGAATCTCTATTAAATATTATATATTATTTCTATAATATGTCTTGCTTCTCTAATCTATTTAACAATTAGTAGGCCGCCCCAAATTCGTATGAATATGTAATTCAAATATCAAAAGTTTCTTCATCACTACCCGTCCCTTTAAACCAAATATTTGGCCTATGTTTTTCCTAATAATACATATAACCATAATGGCTTATATTAACGAGAGAAATTCGGAGAATCGGGCAAAGTGTTTCGGAAATTTTTCAAAACAGACAAGCAATTACAAATAAATCTTTTCTCTTCATAATAAGTACGCGTTTCACTAGCTTCTTCCAATTTATTTTTTTATTAAATTAAATTTTAAAAACTTTGCATACAGTCATGTGTATATTTTGGTGTTTATTTGCAATGTATTCCTGGTCTATTGTTATATTTCGCACACATCACTCATCACACTCATCTCTATTTAAAATGCATGTGATTACATAATATTTTAATTAAATACAAATTGCAGGGCCTTAGGTGCAGACCAAACTCATTACGTGCAACATAGTCGAATGGAAAATACGGGATCAGACAAAGAAGAACAAGTCGTAGAAGGGTCGTATTCGTATGTCGGTGATAATGGTCAAACATTCACAGTTCATTACGTAGCTGATTCAAATGGATTCCGAGCCAGTGGTGACCACTTGCCAGTTGCTCCACCCGTTCCGGAAATCATTCAGAGGTTTGCTATTTTTTATCAAGCTACTAGACCCTTACCTAGTACTGATCTTAATTTTCAAACAACTTTACTAACACCTGAGTAAAAACTTATCTCGTATCAGAAACCGTATATACACTTTAGGATTAGTCAGTTTAAATTAAAAAATAACGTCATACTGAGAAAAAAAACTTTTAATGACACATTTTAGTTAAGAAATTTTTTGTGTTGAAAAATAACTTTTATTGTATTTGTATTGCTAAAATTAAAAACAACCTTTTTATAAAATGTCTTATAATATTTCATTTACGTATTGTTATTTTTTAGGGCTATCCAATATAATTTAGCTGAAGAAGCTAAGAGACCGCCCCATCTGAGGTCATCTTGGGAAGATGATGATAGAGAAAATCATGAATTCAACGAAAGAGAGAGAAATTCTTACAATAAGCCAATTCAAGCTACTAGAGGTTTATTCACCGGAAAATCACCTGAAGCTTTTTCTTTTAATTTCCCACAACAGCAGCAACAAACACAGCAGAATTCACAAAATAACAATTTTGTTACAGCGGCAAGTAATCAGGCTCCAGTTAAAACGGTCGAATTCCCTAAAGATCAAACACATAACAAACCAAACAACGCCGCTTCTATATCCCCTCAAATAACTTTCCTGGCTTCTCAAGGAGCTCATGTTCCGTCATTGACTGCTACTCCTCCACCGGCGCCCCAACAATCTATATCTCGAACATTTATAGAAAAGCCTCTACCTCAGTTAATGAACTATGAAGCTAATGAGCATGAAAATAACAAAGCTTTATGGAGGTGGCAATTAGCACACAACAATAACAACAACAATCATAACAATAACCATAATAGGAATTCAATCTCTAGATCATTCAGTGAAGGTGATGATGTAATGATAAACTTCAACGATATGACGAATGAAGAATATACCAAAATGTTGAGATCTGAGTTAGATTTGGGTAAAGAAAAACAACAGGCAGTACCAAGTTCTCAAAATGAGAAGTACGTATTACCAGAAATGAGATACTTTAGTTTCCCAAATAATCTTGAAGCTAGACCACAGATTCCCCAAAATCAACAACAAACTTATCAATACGCAATAAAACAACCCGTGGAGATAAGTTCCCCATATTCAAACAGTTGGCAAAATACGCCAAATCAAATAGTAAATGAAGCACAGAATAAAAGTTTTAGTCAAAACCAAGAAAAAGTATTAAAAAATAATCCATCCACATCGAGTTACAATCAACAAAACCAATGGTACAATACTCCAAGAGCAACACCTGAAACTCCTTCAACTGAAGCAATGAAAAACACACCACTCACAGACCCAAGTAATCCTCAAACAACCCCAGTTCAACAAAACTACTCCGATTCCAAATTTGTACAGAGTAAACGGGAAGGTGAGGATGTTGAGTATTCAAAAACTTATACTACTCAAAAGCCTATCGAAAATGTTAAAATACCAGAAAGTCGTTATCTAGAACCCCCTTTTTCTCATAATAACTTAATTACACAAAAACATTTCATACCCAAAAGCCAAACAGTAACGCAAAGTTATGATTATGACGAAACTTTCTATGAGCCTAGAAAAATCAAGTCATTTAACTATAATTACCCAAGCACAATGACTAATCTTATCAACTACAATCAAGCAGTAAGTAAAGAAAATATAGGAGATAATTTCAGTAGCACCAACAATTATTTTAATTCCGATGAATATAAGAGCACTGAAAATAATGATGCAGGTTTATCGACAACTACCGAAGTTATATCGTATTCTCCTACTCCAAGAAGTTTAAAATTTACTGACTTTATTGTTAAAGGTGATGATGATAACAGTTTCAAACCAATGATAACTTCAGAGAAATCCCAAATTGAAAAAGATCTGATAACTACCACATCTACCGAAAGTATTGAAGAAATGTTAGAGAATAACATATTTTTAAAGAACTTTGTGAAACCTAATAAACCTAACGATAATTTTCATAATAATTTTAACTCGGAGTCAACTAAAAATAAGCAAATTACTGAGCCAATCTTAGAATCAAAGGCTGATAAGTCACCAAAGTACTTTTACACTAATCCTGACAGTGAAATGAAAGTATTAAAAAATAAACCTATAGACTTAACCAATGTATTAAATTTTATAAACTACAAAAATGGTTTTGAACCGAACAAAGTGAAGCCGAAGAGTAAACCCATCTTCAATGAACACAAAAAAGATACTTACTATACAGACCACAAAGAAATTAAGGAAAAAGAGAGCATACCGCACAAGAAAGGTCTAAACGCTCAACAACAGGAAGAATTGAGAGGTATTATTAAAAATTACAAAGTCTTGAATAGAAATCACATGAACCATAACTATAACAACCAAGTCAGGCTAGATAACATGAACCAATTACCAATGAGAATGATGCAACCCGCACAACAACCCAATACACCTCCCTTAGGGAGAGCTGGCCCGACCGTCAAGGCATACTTACCACCAATTTATGTCTACTAATAATATCACTGTGATTAATGTAAGTTAGTAAAATTTTATTGTAAATATTTCTTATGCATTTATTAGGATATAAAATTAATGTTATTAAAATAATAATATAAAAATCCTTGTTTTACTAGACTTTACATGTGCTATATTTTTGTAAGATTAAGAAGAACTGTATAATCCCGTAGTAGGAAACTTCAGTCCGAAAATTTTTTTCGTGAGTCCAATTACCTTTGAAGAAGTTAATATTTAAATCCTACCTAAGTCAAACTTATAAGAAACAGTATTGATGATATCATGTGTACATACAATTATATAGAAAATACGCGTAAATCCACGTTACGCTTTCGATAACGACAGCGAGATGAGCATATTGAATAAATGGTTTCGGTCACGCAAACTAATTTCTAACAAGAAAATCTCAGTTATGTGCAATATAACAATTATGAAGAGCGCATATATTTACAGCGTATACCTTGCCAGTTTATATTCCCATGCAATATTAACGCTATATATTTTAAAAGGGGTGTTGGTGATGCTAGTTTTTCTTCACGAGACATTTTGTTGCCTTGTGTTTGGATTGATGATATGCCGATAGAGTTTACTTTGCTGTTATAAAAAATATATTAGTTTATACCTTATTTTTCATGGTATGAAATGCCTCAATTTATGCTGCTAGTTCAGTGTAAGTGTAAAAGTAGTAACTAATAACAAACTTTTATAACTATGTGTGGAATATTTTTTATCATATAACTGTTTGGCAATGTAATTAGAAGAGATAGGAGATGAGATCTTATCTCAAGGAATCATTGTCGAGTCTAAAAATTATGTAATAACTAGAACAATCCCTTCAATACAAAGTATCTAATATATATTATATATTAGATCTGTATCGGTGATTACATTTTGTTCCATCAGAAACATTACCTAATACTCTTGACGCAGAGACACTAGAGTAAAAAACTGACCTACCCTGTATAGGGTGAATCGGTCTTAGTCGACCACGACGACGGCCAAGTAGGGGGTTGGCAGACCAGCGACAACTACCTTGATAGTTGCAGGGATCGGCAGTAGTGTACAGTAAAAACGCAGTGTGCAGTAAAAATGCAGTGTGCAAGAACTTATAGCATCAAGATAAATGTCACCGTTTATTCTTTAAAAATACACCCTTATCTACGCATCTTGACCCATCGCTGAAAGACCTCCATAACTTCCAAAACTAACTAAAAATATATATTTCAAAGTCCTAGCTACGCCTTTAGGGATTATGACCATAAGTACGAGTTAGGTAGGTAAAGTTTTATAATATTTCTATTAATTGAATAAGTATGTTGGCCTTCCATATAAGTAATTCACAGACATTCGTTAGCATATTGCTGTCAAAGAAAACACAGTAAATGTGATTTCATATTCGCAAATCATATAAAGTCTCGACAACTTGGCACCGAGGCTGATCAAACAACTTGCTCTGATTGTGTGAGAGACTTACTATGTTATTTTGTCACTACTTTTGCACATGCTTTTACTTGATTGAGTGTTACTCAGATGATTGCAAATAAGTATAAAAGTTTAATTGCACTCTGGGGCTAAAAATATCTTATTGCTTGTCTTTCTTTTAATTTAGCTACTGAACTTGAGTAAAAATAAAATAAACTTGTAGCATAACTCATAATTACAAAGTTCAAATTTTTTACAAGAACCAAGAAATATACCGAAGTTTGTGGCCAATCTAATAATCTTTGGAATAAAACAAAGCAACTCCATTACCCAATACGAAATATAAAAAAACAAACTTCCCGCCACAGTAATAAAAATGGCGACATCAAAGTCGAGTCCATTTTCACTGCAGAAAATATGTAAATTTGCACACCATAGCATCAAAGGGCACTGAATATTTGTATTGGAGTATTGCTTAGTCGCAAACAAGAAACTCAATTCAATTTCAAATTGCATTAAGGCATTATTTGTTGCTTTGAATACACGCTTTTATTCTTTTCACAAGATGAGATGCAACTAAATATATTTAAACCGTATTTAAAACATATATCTCTCTGTAACTGTGCTCTGTAATCATCAATCAATCTGTTATTTTGTATCGTCTCATTGTTTTCCATTACTGGTCTGGGATTTCACTCAGTCTAATTCTACACTTGTTAAAATAACCGCAAATTATCCTTCACATCTAACAAAAACACACATAAAATTCGATCCTGAAGATTAATAATTTAAAAATGTTAGCGCTAAGCTAGTTATAAATAAAGATATTTACAAAAAGATTATTACGAATCTATTAAACCTAAAAACTTTTCTTACCTCAAAATCGTTAGTTTCTGAAGAAGACGGGAAAACATCCCCGTCACACACTAATCAATCAATATTTATTCGTATGGTTCACGGAAAGGGTGGTTTATATTATAGTCAAAGGATATTGTAGTGTTATTCCACATGGCTTTACATTGTACCCTAAGTTGTTATTTTTTATTTAATATGACCTCAATTTATTTTGTTGCTAGAGCAGGAAAACAAAATTAAGAGGACAAAACTTGTTTTAAAACGCGCAGAAAGAATACTAAAGTGTAAATAAGATGTAATCAGGACATCAATCATAAAAAATGTAATGAGCAAAGACGTTGAAAGGTCTGCACAATAAAAAATCAAGCCAAGTGCGAGTCGCCTTGCACCCTAGGAATTCCGCACCATTATCTATCTAAACGGTAAAAAAACATGTTTATTGTGTCATTAATATTTATTTTATTTTAATTAAGTAGTTATTTTCAAATAATGTTATTCAATTATATTCAATTTCTATCTATCGTCGTTATAAATACTGAGCAGTGACGAAAAATATCCTTTTTGTTCATTCGGAGAGCCTCTAAAGTAAATAATCATTTTGTTCATCTAAATATAAATTGAACATACATACATATACCCACGGCTATAAATCCTTAGAATGGATAGCCAGAGCTAAGGAATGACAAATTCCTCAGCCACTTTGTGTGGGGATAAGATTGTTAAAAAAAGATTTGTAACCAACAGCCCGAAAGTTACTTAATAGCCCCAATATCCTTAGCCGCAGACGAACACTCACGGGAAGAAATGGGGTAGTTGAATTGTGTTCTAAATTTTCTGCATATAAATATAGAGCAAACGTGATAGCTCAATTACTAGAACACCCGCCTATCATACACACAGGCGCGGGTTCAAATTAGTCGTTTCGTAAGTCATATTTGTGGTTAATTTATCATGCTTGTTAGCGGTGAGGGAAAAATCGTGAGGAAACCCACATGGTTAAATTGTACTTAGACATGTGAGCGTGTTCTTGCAAAAACGGCCCTATATCAAGTGAGTACATTGTCCAATAAAAACGTGTGTACTCTGAACACCAGGTGTGAATGAACACAGAATGTCACGTGATATTCTGAAGTGTCAGTACCTCTTGCAATAATTTACATTAGTCTGTATAAATATTAACAAAAAAAATATTAATGGTTCAAAAGTCCTGCCGCGTAAAGATGAGAAATAATAAAACAATAAAGTTTCAATCGCCTAGTCACCCTTGAAGGAACTCTAAAAAGGTTTTGAATATGAAGGATGATAAACATTGTTATGGCTGTATAGATGAAGCCCGTCAACAGCTTTTTAACACAGAAATAAAATGAAAAACGACAACTTGTTTCTTAATAGCTTTGGTACATTTTTATATATTTACCCTGTTTAGGAGTAGTAGAAATACAAGAGCATTGTTTCATAGTATAACAATGTAGTAGTATTTATGAAGTGAGTTGTACTTAGTAGTGTGGTATTTGCATACATACATACATATACTCACGGCTATAAATCCCAGGAAGGGGTAGCCAGAGCTAAAGAATTAGAAATTCCTCAGCCACTTTTGGAAATTTGAGTGGGGAAAAGATAGTAAAAATAAAGGTTGTAGGTGATGGGTCTCCAACCACATCGCCCAAAAATCCCTTAATAGCCCCATACCGTTAGTCGCCTCTTACGTACACCCACCGGAAGAAATAGGGTAGTGCTATTCTAAACCGACACTACACGGCAAATGATATTATGTGATACTATAATACTATGTGGTATTTGATATGTGGTTAATCAGTGGTGACTCTCATCATTTAACCTATATGTAAACGTACTGTTACGTACCGGGTTCTTAATTTGATAAATACCAGTCACACTTTCGTGCAATAAGGTGTAATTATATTTATTGACCAATAACGCACTTTACACAACACAACAAACACTATCGATAATTAACTATCGATACTCGCACTAATTAACAACACTAATTTACTCCGTTATAGTAACACTGTCCACACCGTTAAGCTTATTTCCGTAATCCGTATATCACTGCACTGTCGTATTTAATTTCTTCGCTCTAGTATTTCGCTTGTTCTCGCTTTAGTTCTTCGCACTCGAATAACTCCGTAGCACGCGTCGCTCTTTATATATGCCAAATCTCAAATACGCGAATATTACAGAAAGTTCTAGTACCACATTCTCGAAAAGTCGATATTCGAGAAACATCTAGTAATTCCTATTTTTACTTATTAAAATACTAGTAACGCCATCTGTTATCTAGTAGTGGCAAATCCTATCTCCTACTTGCGAACAGATGTCGTAACATTACCCCCTCCTTACATTAATACTCGTCCCGAGTATTATTGCTTCCATGGTACTTCGCAAGTCGATCGATGTGAACTATTTTCGAAGCCCCTCTAGGTTGGCGTTGAATTCTGTACGTTACATCGTTTATTCTAGTGACCACCTTGTACGGTCCTTCCCACCTATTTTGTAACTTAGGGGACTTCCCTTTCTGGCGAGTTGGATTGTGTAACCAGACGAGCATACCCTCTTCGAAACGCGGCGTGTTAGCTTTACGGTCATATCTGGTTTTCATCTTTTCACTAGCATGTAAACCATTTTCACGCACTAGGGAATGTACATCTTGCATTCTTTCCCTCAAATCGCTTACATATTCAGTTACACTCTGCGGCTCATCTGGTGACCCTCCTGTCAACAAATCTACAGGCAATCGTAGCTCTCTTCCGAAATTGACGAAAGCAGGTGTTTCCTTCGTGCTTTCGTGAACAGCTGACCGGTAAGACAGTAAAAATAATGGAATGTGTTTGTCCCAGTCCTTCTGATGTTTTTCAACCATCTTCGCCAACTGTCTCTCCAGTGTTTGGTTGAACCTCTCCACCATTCCATCTGACTGAGGATGATATGGCGTCGTCCTGGTTTTATGCATTCCAAGTAGTTTGCACACCTCTTGAAATACTTGTGACTCAAAATTTCTTCCCTGGTCAGAGTGTATCTCCAGGGGCACGCCAAATCGACAGATCACTTCCTCAACCAGTTTTGTAGCCACAGTTATTGCTTCTTGATTGGGTATGGCAAACACTTCAGGCCACTTAGTGAAGTAATCCATCACCACCATGAAATATTTATTTCCGGACTCTGATTGTGGAAACGGTCCAGCCACATCAACGGCAATCCTCTCCCAGGGAGCTCCCACATTGTACAACCGTAATCCCCCTCTACTCCGGGTCTGCGGACCTTTCACCGCGGCACACGTTGTACATTTCCGGCACCAGTCCTGTACGTCGTCCCTACAATGAAGCCAGTAAAACTTCGCACGAACCTTCTGCAACGTACGATTTACCCCAAGATGCCCGCCCGAAACACCGTCATGTGTTTCCCGCAGTACATCTTTAACCTTGGCTCTGGGCACGACCAATTGTAGGTGCTCTTCTTTACCGTTGGGTTTCTCCCACCTCCGGTACAGTAGACCATTGATCAGAACCAGGCTGTTCCATTGCGCCCAGTAAGCTTTCGTACTCACTCCTGTGGACGCTACTTCACTCCAAGCCGGTTGATCGTGTTTTTCCTTCTTCCATTTCATGATGGGTCTGAGGTTCTCATCTTCTTCTTGGGCCTTCTGCATAGCTTCTGTTTCCCATCCATCCAATGGACAAATTCGAGTCACTTTCACGACCTCCTCCTTCGACTCTTGCTTCCTACAATGTTTACAGTCTTCCGGACACGGTCTACGTGAAAGCGCGTCTGCATTGCCATGAGATTTACCACTACGGTGCTCGATAGAAAAGTCATACTCTTGTAGCTGTTCGATCCATCGAGCCACCTGTCCTTCCGGGTTTTTGAACTGGAGAAGCCATTTCAGTGCAGCATGATCAGTTCGAAGCTTGAACGGTCTCCCAATCAAATACTTGTAAAAATGCTGTAAGGTCTTCACTACAGCTAGAAGTTCCTTTCTCGTGACGCAGTAGTTTCTTTCCGCTTTAGATAGAGACTTGCTGAAATATCCGATCACAACTTCCTTGTCACCTTGGATCTGTGATAACACTCCACCAATAGCCATATTACTAGCATCGCTGTCAACGATGTACTGTCCCTCTGGCTGTGGATATCCAAGGATAGGTGTCTCGCAAAGCCTCTTCTTCAGCTCATTGAAAGATAACTCGCATTCATCATCCCAAGAGAAGGTTTTCTTATCTTCAGTCAACCGATGCAATGGTTTGGCGATCTCAGAAAACCCTTTTACAAAACGTCGATAGTACGAGCAAAGGCCGAGAAAAGCTCGCACGTCTGTTTTGTCCTTTGGCGTCGGCCATTTCTGCACAGCTTCCACCTTTTCCGGATCCGTCTGAATTCCTTCTCGGCTGATTACGTGTCCTAAATAGTTCACTGAAGTTCTAAACAGCCGGCACTTCTTCGGATTCAGTTTCAGGTTTGCTCCACGAATTTTCTGAAAGACTTGTTCCAGGTTCTTGAGATGGTCTTGGAAGCTTTTGCCTATTATGACCACGTCGTCGAGGTACACCAGGCAAGCCTCGCCAACCAATCCCGCCAACGCACACTCCATAAGCCTTTCAAAAGTAGCTGGCGCGTTGCAGAGACCGAAAGGCATGACGTTAAACTGCCACAAACCCTTTCCAGTTGAAAACGCAGTCTTCTCTTTATCAGTCGGATGTATTTCCACCTGCCAGTAGCCTGACTTGCAGTCCAGGGTTGAAAACCACTTCATGCCACTCAAAGTATCCAGAGTGTCATCTATTCTTGGCAAAGGATAGCTGTCCTTCTTTGTCACGTTGTTCAGTTGCCTGTAGTCAACACAAAACCGTGTGCTTCCATCTTTCTTCTTAACAAGAACCACTGGAGAACACCACGGACTGGAGGACGGACTAATGACCTTCTTCTTTTTCATGTCTTCGAGCAATTCTTCAACTTCTTTCTCCTTAGCGATTGGGATTCTCCTTGCTCTCTGTCTAATAGGTCTTTCGTCCCCTGTATCAATTCTGTGTTGCACTAAAGATGTTCTGCCTAAGTCCCCTTCTGCATTTGAGAAGATGTCAGCATATTTCACCAGCAACTGTTTAACCTTGATCCTCTCCAAGTAAGATAAGTCATCCTGGATCTCACTTAACAAGTCAGTTACAGTTGAATTATCGACTTTCACTTTGACTTTCCCATTTGGAGAATGACAGCTCCTCATCCAGACTACTTCTTCACACTGACCAACTACTTCACCCCGCTTAAGCTGTACATCTTCTTGGTCAAGGTTGACTACCTTCACTATTGCCGTCTTGTTGCTTGTAACCAAAGTTCTTGCTGTCAGAAATTTCCTTGGCCCGTTCTTCCCTGTCTCTTCAATCAAAACACAACGATGCCTCTTCTTCTCGCTGTCTACAGGTAACATCACCGGAACCAACTTCTGAGAACGCGCAGGAATATTGATGGTTTTCAAGCATGTCACTTCACTGACGGGACCACCCAGTATAAAGATTTCTTCCTGGCCACACTTGAAAATTCCTCTCGTTATGTCAATCCGGCAGTTATATTTCTTCATAAAGTCCAGTCCTAGTATGCATTCATCCATTATCTCAGCCACAATGACTTGATGAGTATACGACGTCTCGCCAACCATCATCCTGACTGAGAGTTCACCAAGGACAGGTATTCGCTGGCCAGAGGCGGAGAGTAGCCGACACTTAGTATCTCTGCTATACTTGATATTCGCTGCTTTCACCAGTGCCGGATTGATCACCGTTCTAGACGCTCCAGTATCAAGGGTCATCTTACAGTCTTGATCATTGACACAGCCCAATATCACCAAACTGTTCCCGTTACAGGCTTGTGAGATGGTCATTGTCGGGGCTTTCTCCTCTCTAGCCAGCACCTGCCCCCCGGTCCTGGCTAATGCTCGTTTCCCTGGACGTTTGCGGCAGAAGCCTCTGCCTGCCTCTTTTCTTCCTTCCTCAGCGGGCAACTTAATCTCAAATGGCCCCTTTTCCCGCAGCCATAACAAATCGGTCCAGTACTCCTTCCGACGGGTGCTTTAATGACCTTGACGTCCTCATTTGCTTCCGCCATCTCACGAAGTTGATGAGTTTGGCGCGTATCCTGGCGGCAAGCTTCAACTTCTAGAGCGTTCGCCAAGGCATCCTTGAGAGACGTGTGGTGTTGAAGTCTCACCGCTGTTCTCACTTCGATATCTCTGATGCCGTCGACGAATGCTTGCACCAGGTTCATTTCCACCGTCTTCGGATCTACAGTGGGATAGGCCTTGCGGACGAGCTTCTCGATTTCAAGGGCCCACTGCTGAAGTCCCTCTCCGGAACGCTGGACCCTATCACGCAGCTGAGCGCGGAACACGTGCTCCAGGTGTCGCTCTCCATAGCGAGACTCCAACGCATCCAGCAGGTCCTTGAAACCACCACTCGGAGTCGGCAGCGCCTCTATTACTGACAGTGCTTGACCTCGGAGCGCCACCGTCAGTGCAGTCAAACACTGTTCATCAGTCCAACCATTGGCAGCCGCAACAGTCTGGAACTGATGTCTATACGCCGACCAGGATGTTGTTCCGTCGTAGGGAGGAACCTTCACACGAGGACCATGGACAGCTACTACATTCTCACCGGAGACAACCTTGACCGGTCGTGATTCAAGCTGCAGAACCCTTTTCTCCATTCCGCGGAAGTCGGTCTTCATGTCATCGATATCTTTCTCAATAGTGGTTACCTGCTCCTTCATCTGCTCTACGTCTTTTTCCACAGTAACCACCCGACCACTGACTTCATTGACCGCAGTGAGAACTTGTGAGAACTTAGTTTGCTGTTCCTCGCGCAACTCACGAACTTCTTGTTTCACAACACCCTGTACCTCCGAATGTATGTTTTTCAACATTTCAACTATCATCGCCAAGTCAGTATTAGTTGCGGCCGCCGGCGCCGTTGATGTAGACGGCGCGTTAGTCACCGCGGACGTCTCCTCTGGAATGTCACTCCGAGGGTTCGTGACCGATGACCTCATTTCCGACAGCTGTTCACCCTCTGCGGCTTTCTGAGCGCGTGTCTTCACACCCTCTCTTCCGTCTTCCTTCGGCATAACTGGCATCTTCAAATCCACTTCTGTCACCAATTGTTACGTACCGGGTTCTTAATTTGATAAATACCAGTCACACTTTCGTGCAATAAGGTGTAATTATATTTATTGACCAATAACGCACTTTACACAACACAACAAACACTATCGATAATTAACTATCGATACTCGCACTAATTAACAACACTAATTTACTCCGTTATAGTAACACTGTCCACACCGTTAAGCTTATTTCCGTAATCCGTATATCACTGCACTGTCGTATTTAATTTCTTCGCTCTAGTATTTCGCTTGTTCTCGCTTTAGTTCTTCGCACTCGAATAACTCCGTAGCACGCGTCGCTCTTTATATATGCCAAATCTCAAATACGCGAATATTACAGAAAGTTCTAGTACCACATTCTCGAAAAGTCGATATTCGAGAAACATCTAGTAATTCCTATTTTTACTTATTAAAATACTAGTAACGCCATCTGTTATCTAGTAGTGGCAAATCCTATCTCCTACTTGCGAACAGATGTCGTAACAGTACTTTAATTTATTGGCCTTATCCAACAAAGGTTGTCTGGAAGCAATATTTTTCAGTTATAAGATCACCAGTTATGTTTTTTTTATATAGAGTACAATACAGAGTTGTTCTTTTGTATTCTATGTATGTTGTTTCTCAAACACACAATAGTTCCCCATCATAGTATGAGTTCGTCACATTTACGTTAACAAGATTGGCCTGATATATTGAGACCTGGATCTTGAGTCGCAAACAAGCGAATTTCCAGAGTAATTGTAAAAAATAATATTAAATGTAGAAAAATACCATTTCCAATCTACAAGGTCTTTAAGGTTTTTAATCTAAAATATTACTATGATCTTAATTTCAATAAGTATAAGAACTAAGGGTAAAAAATACAATTCTCCCTAACATAAAATCGGTCTTAAAGACTAATCTGACAATGTTAAGTAAAACCAGGTATTCGTTTAAAGGTGTATTATGTTTATGATTCAATAACTGTTAACCAAGTCCGAATTTTGTCTGTTAGTCAGCATCCTCTTCTTCTGACTAACTCTTTGAACAAGCTAACGGCCCATGTATTGTATACGTTTCACATGTTTTTGCGAAAAACCAAAAAAGCAAGCAGTAAAAAGCAGTTAAAAATATGAATTAGTTAAATACTTTAAGCTCAATCACATAACAAACATTTTTGTTATGAGTCAACCCATACTGTCACTGGCGCCATTTACGATTAGCTTTCACTAAAATAGAAAATCAATTCGCAATGGATAGGCAAAGAATATAGATCGCCTATTAAAACTTTACATAATGTATGAAACTTGGACCTACACCAATACTTCTATAAGGCTGTCAATGTCAATCCCAAACGGTGTAGCGAGAGGATCACAATAAGAAAGTTGTCAGCCACTTCTCGTTGTTGTGCAGGCCAAAGTTTGAAAATAAAAGATGGTTAGTGATCGGTCTCTAGCCATATCGCTCAACAAACACTTAGAAAGCCCCTAAATCCCTTAGTCCATCAAACGCCCAAAAATTATTTGTGCTATTCTATGGTGGCACGTAGCTATAAGGTTAATACTAGGATTTATAAATTAAATATGTTACTATATGATAATGAACTGATACAGTCAAGATCACAAATTGCTAACATTTTTGAAAATCATTTTATAAATACCCCCACTCAGACAACAGAGAAATTAAATTATTGTCCCCAAAAAGCTCTTGAGTTGTTGGAAAAAAACGTTACCAAAACCACAGCACAGTAATGATATAACTAAAAATTTTAAAACCATTAACCTTAAAAAGACCGAAGACATAACAGGAATGTCAGTTTTCGTCATAAACAGAATAATAAATATAATCGCTCCCCATTTAACGATACTTTTTAATAAATGTATAGATATAGGAGAATTTCCAGACTGTATGAAGTTAAGTAGACTCATCCCACTACATAAATCAGGAGATAGTCAGGACTTTACCAATTATAGGCCTATTTCTATTTTACCAGTTCTCAGTAAAGTTTTTGAGAAAATCATGTCCAACCAAATGCTTTTATATTTCAACAAACATAATATATTTCATGATGAGCAATATGGTTCTACCAGAGGTAGGTCATACATATTTAAACAATATTTGAAACATATTTTTAGTTCATGTTAAAACTCCAGGGATGCGTTAGGTTTATTTTGTGACCTCACAAAAGCATTTGATTGTGTAAAAAAGAAAAAAGCGTTGATTAAACTTAAATATTACGGTTTTGACGTGCAAGCACTGAAATTAATGGCATCATATCTTAATAAAAGAACTTTGAAGGTTGATATTAATGGAACTACTTTGGAAGGATCAGAAATAGAGATGGGCGTTCCTCAAGGTTCTATGCTTGGCCCATTGCTGTTTCTGATTTACATTAATGATTTACCATTTATGGTACAAAAGTATTCTGAGATAGTTATGTTTGCAAATGATACATCTTTAATATTTAATGTAGCGAGATCCTCTACATCTCTTGACGACGTAAATGAAGCTATCTCACTGGTATTGCATTGGTTTACTGTAAACAACCTGATTCTGAATGCCAAAAAAACTAAATGTATTAAATTTACTTTACCGAATTTTAGGCAAGTTGATGCAAATATTGTTATTGACATTGAAAAAGTAGAATTAGTGAAAGAAACAAAATTCCTAGGGATAATAATCGATTCTAAGTTGCAATGGGGACCCCATATACTAACACTTTCTAAAAGGTTGAGCTCAGCAGCGTATGCCGTGCGTAAGATTAGAGAAATAGCAGACATAGAAACAGCTCGCATTGTTTATTTCAGTTGTTTTCATAGTATTATGCCGTACGGTATTTTATTATGGGGTAAAGCGGCTGATGTTCATAAAGTTTTTGTCTTACAAAAGCGAGCTATCCGATCTATCTACATGTTAAGGTCGAGGTATTCGTTGCGCGAAAAATTTAAAGATAATGGCATTTTAACTGTCCCTTGCCAATACATATTTGAGATTTTACTGTATGCCAAAAGCATATAAAGTTAGTGATAGGCATACTGTGAACACTCGAAATAAGGACAAACTTAACGTACCGAAGTGGAGACTTAATAAAGTAAGTAACTCCTTTATGGGACTATCCAGGGCCGCGCCTCCCTTATGTGCGAAGTGTGCGGCGCACACAGGCGCCAGGACTATAGGGGCGCCGCGCCCGCGCCACCTAAATTATTTTTGTCACCTAAAAGATTTATTTTAATATAAGTAAGTAGGTAAAATTGGCCAAATATAGGCCTCGTAAACAACAAAACATCTATTACGCTTATTGAACAAGTCTCTCAATATTTTATGTTTATTATTATTTACGTGGTTTCATTTTACGTTTAGGGTTGTAGTTTACATTACTTACGAGCTCAAAGTTTAAGGCCGGGACTCCACCAAAGCAGAGATGTGTGCGGTGTGCTGTGTGCTGTGCGAGAAGAGATGTTTTTCAGCTCGCGGGACTCCACCAAAGCGGAGATGTGTGCGGTGTGCTGTGCGAGAAGAGATGTTTTTCAGCTCGGGTGCGAGGCGTTGAGTGCTCAGTACGCATTGAGAGGGGGGAGGGTGACATCGCTCACTCACTGCACGCCGCTCACATCTCTCGTCTCCACTGCGCGTCGTCCGCGCACAGCTCACATCTCCGCTTCCATCGCGACATACAAATATTACACATCTCCGCACAGCGATCTCCACTGAAGCTGAGCGGAGAGGAGACGTGTCAATAACTCAATTCTATTGGTTGTTTAAAAAACATCTCCTCTCAGCTCGTCTCGTCTCCGCTTTGGTGGAGTCCCGGCCTAAACGGCGGCAGTTCTTTTGAGCCGTAGAGGCGCCGAATTTGTATGAGTTAGTAGTTTGTGAACGCAACCCGATGCGATGCGTGCCATATAATGAACGAGATAGCCAAGGCAAAACAAAACAATTGAACAATCATTTAATTGCTATTGTATGTAACATTTAATTTCTATAAAAATAGTTAAGAAAGAATTATCTGGTTACGAGAATCTTATAAGGAAAGAAAAACAAAAAGAAGAACGTACTAAAAATGCAACTAAAATAAGTAAATAGTTCACGCACGGCTCAACCATCCACTTCAACACCATCATAAGATAAGAGACAGAAACCAGTCAGGTCATCGATGGAAGTGTTATTAAATGTGATTCAAAAAACGCTTCGAGTAGTGGTCGGTATGTACTTTTTATGTAATTTTGTAAACAAATAAATATAACTTCTGTTTAATAGACTAATTTTGAATAGAAAAATTAACTTTTTCCTGGCCGTTCTTTAGACTAGACGGAAGGAATAAACATTAATGATTAGACTTAAGCATTTAGTTAAAGCGGTGATTTAAATATCACAAATTTATTTCAGTTCAAATTCACAATGTCAAATATACATTAAAAGTGCGAGTCGGCTCACGCACGAAGGGTTCCGCACTATCACCTATAATAGAAAATTACGTTTTTGTATGGGCCCCTCCTTTGATATTTACTTTACTGTTATTTAATTATGTATTTGTTTTAAAAGGTGATATACAAGTAAATATTCTGTGAAAATTTTAAGCGTCTACTTATTAACGTTTTTAAAATTGAGCAAAAAAAAATACGATATGAATACGTTTATTGTATAAAATTAATTAATGAATATTTTTTTAAATTTTTTTGAATTTGTTGTTATAGCGGCAACAAAATAAATCATTTGTTAAAATTCCAGCTTTCTAGCTATTACGGTTTATGAGAAACAGCAAAAATATTATTTGAGAAAAAAAAAACGAAAATAACATATTTATTGTATGGGGACCCCCCTTAATATATACTTTACTGAAACACATCATTCGTGAAAATTTCAGTTTTCTAGCTATCACGGTTTATGAGATACAGCCTGGAGACAGACAGACAGACTTTCGACTTTTTTACTTTTTTTTAACGTAAACGTATTTCATAATTTAAGTATCTTATTTCAGACAATAAACGAAGAACTTAAGGAGTGCTCCTGGAGTCGGTTCCAACGGCGTACACTAATGTCACTAACGTATTCATTTCGATATTATTGTAGTACTATTATAATTGTCCATCCATTGATAAACTTTGAAGGGATAGACTTTGGAGGTACGCCCTGCCTAACAAAATATTAATCACCAGAATCATATTAAAAAAAATACCTGAACAAGCATAAAGAATTACAGTTTGATTTTCGTATTTCGGTTAAAGCGATATGCAATAGTTAAAATACTACGCAAAGTCCAGAGATTTCAACATCCAAAACTGGTTTCACTAGCTCATTAGGAAGATTAATTGCTGGAAAATGAACGCGTACCGCTCCGAAATTTCGATTAATATCTGTACTGAAATGCAACTCCATCGTAAAACGCCCAAAGCTTGTTTCAGTGCATTGAATGTGATTATTTCAATACAGTAATTATTATTACTAGAACCATAGTAGAACGTTTTCAGCTGGTCACATTGGAAAGCTTTAGCATTGCACTCTTTTTGACTAAACGTGACGAATAAGATAAAACCATAAAATCTTAGTTTTCTGGGAAATGTACAAAGAAAGTAAAAACAGTGTGTCTTATTGCCAATGTTAGTTTATGTACAATTGCTATTGTTAAAATTTCAGGCGTTGTAATTTTGCATACATATTTAAATGTCCTGACGAGTGGAAACGTATCATTCAGAGCTATCATAAATCCAGTAAATATACAACTCAAACAAGAGTAACTGTAATGTTATTCCATAGAAGCTCGTTAAGGGTGATCAGTGTTGTAATATGATATAATAAATGGTGACCACACGGTGTAACCCCTGGGCTGGACATTAAATCACGTGTCCCTATCAATTACTAGGCCGCCGGGCCGGGACGCCATATTGGCATTATGGCGGAATGGGAAGTTTGATGAAATATGCAGCTTTTTAAGTAATCTGATGTATTATAGATACAGTAAGGTTTTTATTTAAGACTAATATGTTGTTGTATATTTAATGTAATTTAGTGTATTGGTAAATTAAATAGAAAAAAGAGCCGCTGATAATTGTACTTTATTTTTGTAATAAAAGTATATATTCAAGCTGTTAAATAAAACTGAGTTGAACATAAGCATTAGGTCGTCTGTTTAGTAGATTTCCAGTTGTGTATGTCTATCGTTGGGGTGATTGAAGTTTGATTTAGGATAGGTCATTACCAACAATCGGAAAAACTCTGGCTCTGGCTGGTTAATTACTGATCCTGAATATCAGGTAACCTTTTTTAAATTATAGCTGTAAATAAGTTTATCACTCAAAGATTTGAAACAAACTTTAAAATAAAATTTGTTTACTCAAGTTTATTGACCATTTATTACATCTCAATTTAGCAAGCACTACAGAAAAAGAAGGTAAGAATTCCTTAACTAAGTAACAAAAACAAAAGTCCTATATCAGCCGTCCCTGTTCCGATAAATCATGTTACCCGCGTCTGTGATCCGGATTGGCTCATCAACATACTAATGTGGCGACAGATGTGCCCTCTATCGATCGTAGCTGAAAATACAAGAAAGTCTAACTGCTAGACGCAGACATTACAAGTGGTGTTTAGTTAGGTAGTTCAAAGTGGGTATTATAATATGTATGAAACAATATAAATTACTTAGGGATCTTAAGTTTATTAAGGTTTGTGGGTGGGTTTATCAAGCTATTTGTATCAAGAAAGACGCAGGTTTCATGCACTTTAAATAAAACAATCGAGGCCATTAAGTAAAAGCGCATACTTTATTTTTACTATGATAACTATAACTTATAGGTGATACGGATGGCAGCCTCTACAACTTCGATCAATAGATTAAGTTGTTTGTTTTAGGTTTTTGTTCAGAACCTCGAACGGAAAAAACTGAACCGTTCTATAATTTCTTTGTGGTCCGTATGTTTGTCAAGGGGAAGGTTACACGTAAAAAAATCGCCCGATTATTCCCTAGCAACGTTGGATTCTATTCTCTAAAGGGAATATGGTATTATCCGTTGATATTGAACTATGTGGGAAATAAAACCGTCTCACAGAATGTGAGGAAACAATTAATAATTTTATTGTTATGGTAGCAACCCTAGATCGACTTGTACTTGTCCGTTTTCTAATCTATGGAAAGGCTTTATTATCTTAATTTAAGCAAACTTACCGAAACACCACTATAACCAAGTGTCATTCATTACAGTCATTAAGTCAAATGACTTAAATACAATCGTGTTAGTATTCTTTACCACAGGCACCTTTTTAGGGTTAAACCTGTGGTTAAACGTGGTATGTATGTTAGCATTTATTTATTTTTATTTCAATCAAAGACCTACCTTGCATCAAAATATACACAAATGCATTTGGAGGTATATTATTTGTATACTAAATAACGTACTCTTATTTTAATAAACTGTATACTTAGTAACATACCATTAATGTAAGGCTTAAAATAGCGCTAACTCCTTTGCTTCCCGCAGGTGTCGTAAGAGGTGACTAAGGGTTTAGTGGCCTGCGGTTGGATATGGAGACACATAACCAACAACCTTTATTTAACTTTACAATACTTACTCCATTCAACTCAAAAGTGGCTCAAGATTTTCTAATTCTTAACCTTTTTTTAGAATTTATATCCTTAGGTATGTATTTAAATTATATTACTGAAATTGACCTAAATTTAGGCAGAGCAAAACAAACAAACATACAAGATACGAGCAAAAAATAAGAAGGTTTCGGTCGGGTAAATATAAATACCATCAGCTTTACGTTCATTAGCGCCATCTATGAAAACTCTTTAAAACTACCAAAACTCTTGTATGCGCCTACAATGCAACATACTATTTATAATAACTCTGCAACAATCGTACAGATGGCGTTACATGTTATTAAATAACGTTTGTTTTTATTTCGGAAATATTTCTCTGCCTCGACGAGTAATATTATCTTTTAAATATCCATGATGTCTTAAATCATTACTCACCCCTTAATAAATTTAGCGTTATTATATATACTAGAGCCTAGAGCACACCTAAATTATAAAGCTTTCTGATTTTAAGATATATTTTATGAGTTTCAGTATTTTCGAAAATTACATAAACAAAGAGTCAAGATACTTATAAAAGCCTATTTATGGCGTTTTGTATGAAAAAATAGGTGTCCGTTAAATAGCGGTGAAGTCGGTTCCATTTTGTTAAAAATATGGCATTTAGCTTTTATGCTAGTTAAAAAAACATTTATGCTGTATTCGTACTCTATCTTTACTACACCACTTCGAGTATAGTACCAGTTTCGAATAACACTAATTTATTTCTTCTCGCGGGTTTCATAAAACTATTAGCTGAGGGTATTTTTTTTAAGTGATTGTCGGTGTTGGGTCCTCAATTTTACAATCTTTTCTCCACCCAACTACTAAAGGAGGCTGAAGAATTTCTAATTTTGTAGATCTTGGCATCTCTTTTTGGGGTTTATAACCGTAAGTACATGTATGCATGAAGATGACTCAACTTTTCCAGCTCGAACTAGGTGTAATATTTTATTCAATAGAGTTCAATCAAAGTTGACTCGAGAGAGATTGGTTTTGAACGGCACAGCTCCTTTCAGAGTTTTGTAAAGCCATGGCTTTGTGGCGTAGATAGCTCATTTAGATAAGTGGGAACGCCTTTGAAGATACAAGTGGCGTAGGCGTGTCGTGGCACCAGATTTTCATACTGCTTCAGACGGTTGTCACGGAAACGTGGTTACGAATAAATTTGTTTGTTGGATTTTTGATTTCGGTATTTTAAGTATGAAATAAGTGACTAAGAACTCTATTTTAGGAGAGTAAAGACATGATAGTCCAGTGGGTAGAACACCCGCCCGAAAACAGAAGGGCGTGAGTTCCAATCCTGGGTCGGGCCTACACCAATTTGTCTTTTCTAAAGTCATATGTGTGGTTAATTTATCATGGTTGTTAACGGTGAGGAAAACATCGTGAGGAAATCCACATGGCTGAGTTGTACTTAGTCATGTGACAGTGTATTCGTACAAAACGGCGATAGCAAAACGTGGGTACCTTCTCTGGACACTAGATGGCGCTGCCATGTGAGTTCAGAAGTATGTGTACCTCTGCCAACCCCTTCGGGGATAAACGGCGTGAACGTTTATGTTATGTTATGTTAAATAGAGATTTATGCCGTTTGTGCCTTCAGCCATATTTCAGTGCCTTTTATGAGAGCCATATAATAATCTAGGTAGTTAAAGAAATAAAATATATACAAATATATACTCACGCCATTGGTTCCCATTGGGGTGGGCAGAGGCTATCGATCGCCACTTTGTATGATGCTGACAAACTTCTCTAGCTTCGTTTACATCCAACAACCTTTATACATGCTGGGGAAAATTCCGTGAGAAAACCCATGCGGCGTGTACGTATAAAATACAATATAACAATATTGTACAAAGTACAAATAAAATAGCGATAGGCCTACCCCCTATAAAGTGGATGCACTATTTAAGCCAAACGTGGGTACTGGTACCAGCACTGGTTGCTCAAGGTGATATCAATTATCAATATCACCCGGTGAACAGAAGAAGTATAAGTACATCTGGCTCCCCTTCCGGGATAAACGGTGGGAACGTTTGAGTTTGAAACTTTACAGCAGATACGTCAAATTAATATCAGAATTTTCTTTACCGATCTTTATGTATATGTCTATATACCTATGTATGTTTATGATAATAATATAAAGGTTGCGTATCCTTGATTAATACATATATGTCACATTTAATAAGCCAGACACTAAGGTACGCCTAAAACAACATCATCTAATCAGCCTAATCAGGGAATGGAATTCCACCAGGCATGAGGGGTTAAAGTGTTTCTACAGAACCAATAGAATCGCTTTATTTACCACGCTTCGCTAATTATCTTGATGTTACGGGTAAACGAAGCTATTTTATTTGTTATTAAAAACATATTATCCTCGCACATCTCTGATGGATTCTCAGTCAAAGGGTTGGCCATCTAGTGAATGGGAACCATGTGTTTATTCTACATTTGATTCTTGATTCTTAATTCTACTTTGGTAATTTGCTACAGGGTTGTATATATATTCAAACACGGAGCTAACTGAAGAGAAGAGAAGCGAGGAGGTCATATCATAGCACGAAATTTCTAATTCTGAAGTTCTTACTTTTTGGAATTTTTAGCAGTTAGTATATATGCAACATCTATCTCACAATGTGAGACATGTCATGTCATGACTGTAATTTATTAATCTCACCATTCAAAAGTTGTCTGGAAGAGATTGCTTTTAGTGATAAGACCTCCAATTTTACTCGTTATTTAATTCGGTTTATTTGTAAATGTTTCTCCTTTTTTGATGTGCAATAAAGAGTTTCTATTCTGTTCTATTCTATATGTATGTTAACTATTTTCTTATTTCCTGTGTGTGATGTGCTTTTACTCTATTCTATTATATGTATGAACTGAATCAAGTGTCTCACCTGCGATTCCGAAGCAACAAGTTCGTCAGCTTGCGGCTCACGGGCGAACCTCTCGAACTTGAAGCTGTTGGATCTATATAGCTCGTTGTCTTCCCGAGAACGGCGGCCGCGGCAGAACCGGCGTGCTATTGACGTGTGCCTGTGAAACAAGATATTGCTTATTACAAGCCGTGTGGCGCCGGCTTAGAATGTCGCTACCCCTTTCTGCCCATGGGTGTCGGAAGAGGAGTGCAAGGCTTTTGAAGTGGTTTTTGGGCGATACGGTTGGAGACCCATCACCAACCATACTTTATTTCTACCATGTTCTCCCCTATCAATTTCACTGTACAATGTACATAGCGTTAACTTATGCTCATAAACTCTACGTGAAATCTTTTAGTCTTGAAAGACGACGAGACACCTTTTCAACATTTGAAAATGTTTTGTTATAATGAATATGACATTCACCAGACCAAAAACATTTATTATTACCATCTTTTCCGCAACCAACTTCCAAAAGTGGCTGGGGAATTTTTCATTCCAAAGCTCTATGGCTACCTCGTACATGAATTATTTTTTACAGTTCACAAATAGCTACAACTTTCTAGTATTAATCCATGGCATCAAATTATTGACGTTTAGGAATACTGTCGATCACCACTTTGTACGATTCTGACTAAAATGTCTCGCTTCTCTTTCAAGTCGCTATTATACGAAATGGTAGAAAGAGAACGGCAGCAAGTGAACGAAGCAAATACAATACGAGTCCACTAGCTTTGATACCGTTTAGTCATCTCACTTTAAACTCTTTTCTTTATGAAAGTAAGTAAAATACGTATATGTCACATAGTGAGGGTGGATGATAGTAAATTGGTAAAAGAGATTTATAGAGCTAATCTGAATGGTCATGTTAGTAGAGGACGACCTCGTAGGACACATTTGGATCAAATAGAGTGTGCTCTACAAGGCAGGTATAACGTCCGGAGCATAAAGAATAAAAGAGCATGTATGACAAGATTGATAGATGTAAATGAAGCTAGTCAGGTTTGCCAGAATCGTACATAGTGGCGATTGATAGTCTCTGCCTACCCTAATGGGAACTGATGGCGTGAGTATATGAATGTATATAAAATACGTGTTTAGAAATTATTATATTCCTACTATGAACATGCTTGTGCTGTCCCGTGATGTCCATAAAAAGAAGTCTATAGATCAGATAAAACCCTGATTGAATATGCCCAGCAGGAATGCAGCCTCTAACACTAGATCTCTCTCTACACAGGGACGATTGAACTGAGTTTAGAAATATGAGTTTTCCAAGTAAATATGATCATATTGCAGAAACTAAAATATCAGAATTATACTTGACAGTATTCGTACAAAACATCAAGTGGGATCATGCATTGTCGAAGCAAAAAGCGAGTTCTATGACCACCAGGTGACAACATTTTATACGCTATTCAGTTGAAGGAGTATTACATGTCTATATATTACACTGTCTGTCTGTATATTATTTTATTTCAAATTGCAGCCGACGACAAAAAAAAACTTTCTGCTGATTATTGAAACAAGTATAGATAGATGTAGTCCGAATTGATATTAATTTGTACTTACTTAAAAGATCACATACTTTATACTTTAGTTTGCAATATACAGTTAAATAACCATTTTAAGAAATACTATTACAGTTAAACCTAATATTAATTTTCGGATATTCAATCGCGTGTTATTACATGGTTTTTAAAAGCCGGACGTTTCAGTTATCATGGTCACGGGAAGACTGAGGTGTCATTTGTCATTTTACAGTACTATAAAATTATTAATTCTAAACTACCTTCCAAAAATTAAGTTACATTTGCGTTTAATATATACTGAGTACAAAAAGAGCTGATGTTATCTTGTCTTGCTAGTGTTCTTCTCTTGCTTGATTTTGCTTATGACCGGGTTCCAAGCAGGTGGTAATTGCCAACCATCATCTCTATCGAAGTTTAGATGTTTCTTTATTTCAATAAATTCGCGTATAATTCTAGGTATTAATCGGCTCTCTTTTGCTTGAATTGTAGGTTTGTTAAAATGCAAAAGTTGTTTTAATTGTAATGTGCAAACGCGAAATACTTCTTAGAAAATACTTTACTATAACGCGTGTAATGGAAATATCGAACGGGTGACTCAGAACAAAGGAACCTTTATTCCCGTTTACAGTCATAACACATAGTCCTTTCCTTAGATCCTTACCTTGTTTCACTTGAATGCAACGGCCATTGAATCCCGAATATCTTCAGCCGAGCTGGTGGTCTACGCTTCTGTTCCGTCCTAGTTTCCTCTAAAGGTGGTGTGTGATGTCTTGACCCTGAAGACGCTCTAGTACCACTTCTGCGCCGTCGTCTACGCCTTCGATCAACAAGGATGAAGTTATCGCCGTTCCTGATGATGTAAGAAGACCGTAGAGTAGACTTCTCCTCCCCTTGCCTTTGTCTTATCAAGTCAGCAGTTCGTAAAGTATGAATATTTTGGTATTCTACTTCAGCTGGTGGTGCGGTCGGTGTTACTTCGCGACTTGTTTCTGTTCCATCCCTCTTCTTGCGGGAGGAATGGAAACCCACTCGTCTCCAAACTTTTTCCATGAATTTGTTTTGCCTGTCATCCCATGATACAGTTAGCACGGATTAAAAATCACAAATCACGACACATTGAACGAGGAGTCACTGAGTTTATTGACAAATGCGTTCACAATGAAAAAAAAGTCTCAATCACAGTCGCATTTCTGTCTGGTTCTGAGTTCGTTGGGATTTGCACTGATAGAGTTTTTACACCGAATTCTTGATAGATATAATCTGTATTATAAGAGCGTTCTTTTTATAAATCTTTGCAACACACTAGGTTAGTAGAATGAGGGGATTAAATAACGTGTTTTTTGACATAGCCGTAGGTGTAAGCCGCCCTTCGGACAGGGTGCGGGTCTTGTCTGGGCGCATGCGCGGTCCCCCTCACCCGGCTTCGTTCCGAATGGTGGATCGCCGAACCCCTTTTAACTTATTGAATATCTAATTTTATCTATCCTCTCATACAAACGTCTTTTTATTATATTTTGTTTGCTAATAATGCTATTATTTACGAAAAGACTGGTGATGAATGGATACATAACATAAAATCAATAGTAATTTAATTTAATATACTTGTGTTTTTACAAAAATGCGTCACGAAAAGAAGAAACATGGTTTTCATCCGTTATGTTATGTCTGCCTGCACGTATGTCTGTTGTAAAGATTGAAAACACACTTTTGAAGCAGATTTAACAAAAAATATAAAATTAACATACATACATACATATACTCACGGCTATAAATCCCTAGAAGGGGTAGCCAGAGCTAAGGAATTAGAAATTTCTCAGCCACTTTTGGAAAGTTGAGTAAGGAAAAGATGGTGAGATTAAGGTTTTTGGTGATGGGTCTCCAACCGCATCGCCCAAAAATCCCTTTAAAGCCCTAATACCGTTAGTCGCCTCTTACGTACACCCACCGGAAGAAATGGGGTAGTGCTATTCTAAGCCGACACTACACAGCGATAAAATTAACTCCCAACATAAGGTGAAAATCATGAAAAGCGTGAGTTCCTCGAAACAAAAGATGAAAAATATGGCTCAGAGCGTCCCACTAGTTAGTGATGTTAATACGTAAAAAGTTCGATAGTTGACGCTAGTCTATATCTAAAGTACATTTACTGTATATTTTACTTACAAAGAGTAAAAATATTTATTGAATAAAATATATTTACACATTTAACTATATATACATGTTTAAAAAAAAAATTAGTATTATAATATATGAAAAAAACCTAACCTACATTAAATTATATAAAAAATGCTCTCGAAATCGCTGCCGCCATTTTAACTTATAATTAGTTATAGTTTGATACCAATATCTCAAATACCAGCACAAGTGTATTTTCACTCATTATCCCAGCATATGACATTACTCGTAGCTCACGCCGAGGTATTTTTTTTTTAATGATAATAGTACAGTACCGTGTCTCTATTCACCTCGTTTCCAGTTTTCCTTAGAAACAACGTATCTCCTCGCTAATAAACTACTGATGTAAATGCGTTAAAAGTTCACTAGATGTCGCTAGCCGTTCTTTGTAAGCAACAGAAGGCGATGAAATCCGCCGAATTCTGACAAAATGAAAATCTTTCGAAGAATTTGGATAAGACGGAGAGTTAGGAAGAACTTGATTCTCCGTCGCTTTGGCGTTATAAAGGTAAGAACACTTGAATAAAATATAAAATATGGCAAAAATAAAGATTTATTTTTACATTAAATTCAATAAGATGTATCAAATAGAATTCTGTTGACAGTGATTAAATATGTTAAATGCTGCGTTAATGAAAACTTAACATACTAGTACATAAAATAAGCCAGACTTTACATAGTTACACTTATTTAATAGGAGCATTTTTCATAGATTGTGTAGTAACAGGATTTCCATTTATTTTGCTCACAAGTTTATTATCTTGCCATACGGCAAAGAGATTATCATTCGTTTTTAGGTCAGTTTGCAGCTTTTCCCACACCTTTTTCTTAGGATTAAGAACTTCATCAGGCTCCCCTGTCTCATATCCTTCCACTACAATTCTATCTCCAGGTTTACTGCCTTCTGGTGGTAATAATGGTTCAACTTGTTTTGGTTCATCAACTGATGCACATAAAACCATACCTTTTGACTCAACACCCCTCATTTTAGCTGGCTTTAAGTTGCAGAGTACTACGACTTTTCGATTTTGCATTTCTTCTATTGGTACAAAGTTTACTAAGCCAGATACTACTGTCCTTGGTTCTGATTCTCCTAGATCAATCTTTTCTACATACAAAGCATCTGCATCAGGGTGCCTTGAAACTTCCACAATCTTCCCAACTCTTATATCTAATTTTACTGGTGTTGCTTCATCATTAGCTGCTGGTGCGTTTCCCTTAACTTTTACTGGTGGAGGGTATGCTTTTTTAGCCAATTCCTGCAGTTTTGGCTCCTTAAATATCTCATGTATAGGTGCTAACAATTTATTAATAGCTTGCTCAACAGATGCTTTTAAATCTCCCGGATGCACATCTTGTTTTGCAAATGACGCTTCTAAATCTTCAAATTTAGTGAAAACAATATTGCCCCCATGCTCAGCTGCTCTTGTGATAACAAAGGTATCATCTGGCTTGAATAATGGGAATATAACATGTTTAGTGAATGACAAAACACCATTGTCGGTGATGTTTCCAGGCTCACAGAAAGCTTTCTTAAGTTTCTTTTTTACGTTAGCTGGGTTGTCCAGTAGATCAATCTTACTATCTTCTTCAGATGAACTCATCTTTGCTCCTGTTAACCCAGGCACCATGGGATTCATTAAATGTATTCTTTTAGCATACCCTAATTGCGGCAAATATTTTTCTGACATTGTGAATATCTTGCGCTGGTCTACTCCACCAAACTGAGCGTCTACTTTAAGGTATTCTTCATCAAGCCCTTGCAATGTGGGATACAGTAGCCCACTTAGCAATGGATGGTCTACCTGTTTCACAACCTCTGCTCCTGCTTTCTTTGCATCATGTTCAGTTATAACGGAAGAAAATCTGTATACATCAAGTGTATATTCTTTTGAAAGCTGGTATTCTGTTCCCCGAACAAATTTAAGCTTTTCTAATGGTACATCTATTGAGGTGAGCATTGCTTTGATTGCATGTTCATAGTACTGAGTTCTAAGTTCGAGAAGCTCCCAAGGAGCTTTCATGTTATCTAAGTAAGCATGAAGGTCAGCAAATAAGATTGTTACCTCACAGCCAGCTTTCAAAAAGTCTGCAATTTTAGACATAGGCACGAAGTATGCTATGTGAGGCTTACCGGTTGTCGCAGTCCCCCAGTATATTTTTAAATCTCTTTGTTTCAATATTTCCGAAAGTTTTTCATCACCTAAAACTTCTTGCAAGTTTCTCGTGATCAACTGCTTTTTATCTTCCCAAGAAGCCATGACTAATATTCTGAAAATAAAGAGAGAATTGGTTACTGGAGAATCAAAATACTTAAGAAGAAAGAATACTAAAATACTTGCAACTTGGAAATTATAATAAATCACTAATGTGAATTGATTGAAATCTTATAACTTTTTCATAATACTCTAGATTACTCTTGTGATATTAGAGATATAAATTCAACTTACCAAATCGATTGTCCGTAACCGTAATATTCTTTTCTTTTATCTGCACTCTCAAAAAAGACACGTAGAGAAAAAGTGACTTCAGAGTCAAATAACCTCCAAATGATTTTATTGAAACTATTAAATATAGAAATATTTAAGTAAAAATGATGGAAATAAAAGCTAAGAGGTGATGTTAGTCCATTATTGTAGTTTTTCGGGGGATTTAGCTCAAAAGAAATAGGGAAATTTGAAATGAAAATACGTCATGAAGTCAGCTGCAAATGAAAAACTTATTACCAACTACTAATGGCGCTAGTGTCGCGGTGAATGCTCGCGTTTCCTGTCAAAGTCGCCATCATTGCGCATGACAGTCAGTGCGGCCTTGCGGGACTGAGAGTGCTGCCAACAAAGGCCGAGTCGATGGGGTTACAAAAAGTTTGTTAATTTTGGACATCTGAAACCCTTTTGTTGTTGTAATTTTATTTTTAAATAGGTTGTGAATCTGTGATTACGATTAAAATGTGTGTATGATATGATACGTGACGGCTAGCAAAGGAGTCAGCTGGTCCAATAGTGCGAATAGTGAAGAAATGGCGGCCTTGCCAGCAGGTGTTCAATATGATTTATCGTCAGAGCAGAGTTATAAAGAAAATAAGGAACTAGTGTTTGTGAAATTAACGGATTCAGCGCTGAAAGCGATAGAAGATTTCCTTAGAAATAATAGGGTAAGTGATATCGCCATATTGTCAAACCAAAGATAGAACACTAACGATACCCAGGCGCCATTGTATTTTTTTAGTTATCAAAATAGCAAATAAAAGTGCTACAGCAACAAGTTTTCGAATAACTCCTTGGCTACTGTGTAAATCTTAGTATATTGCAATAATTATGTTACGTTCTCTTCACGGTTTCACGCCACGTCAACATCAAATGTTTTTTATTAGTTGGTTTTCTGTTTGTGATTTCTAATAATAGCTAATCAGGCTATTTTGCACAATTCCAACCTAAATGTTCGGATTACCGATGTTAAATTTTGTGTGCATCATTCTCTCAAACATTTGTGACCATGACCTGATAAAATGATGAAGAAAAACATTTCAGGTTTCAGAGGTTGTGAAGCGTAATTCTTTAAATCAACTGAATATACCATTAATTGTTAAAACTGACCACTTTAAGTCATTTCAGCTGGGTTTTCTACTTAAAATAAATTCTTCAACGTCTACCCAAAGTTTCTGGATTAATCTCTCTATAAAAGGTATTAAAATTATCAGAATAACATTATTTACTTTACATTTCAGATTGAAATAATTTGTAAATATGGTTTAAAATGGTTCATTTAAAACTTTTCTTATGATGAGATCTTTAATTTCTGTTGCTAGGGTCATATAACATTTGATTACATGATTAGGTTTAAATGTATGAAACAAATCAGCCAATTTGAATACTCACAAAAAAATTTAGCTATTTATTGGGTTGCCCATATTATATACCCTTCATCTTTCAATTTTGATATGATATTATTTATTTAGTCCTTTTTTACATCATGATCACATACATTCACTGTCAAAGTTGTAGCTTGGGTTTGGTATCTTTATCCTTGAAATACATTGCAAGTTAACACACATTTAATTTATGCTGAAATAGCACACTTAGCATATAGTTGATTATACCTACATATAAGTTTAAACTATTCTTGGTTGAAGTAATTTATGTATGTAATGTAATGAGAGTTGTGGTGAAAAACAAAGTTTTATTTCATGTGCATGTAATATCATATCATCATAGCTGAAACTTTATTTACTGATATTAAGAAAATAAGTGTGGGTTCAATATTGGCCCTTCCTAAGTTTTTAGATAAGTAACTATATTATATTCTGGTCCATTATTTACTCTTCTAGTTCTGTAAGCATAAACAACCTGTTGGCAAACAAAGGATCATTTATTTGAATAACACATTATAAAAGCAGCAATCAAATCTTTCTTTTCCTCATTTTATCAATGAGTTTTAATGAATTTTACTGCCAAAAATGCCCAGAGTGGTCATGTGTGCAGTGGTAGCGTTCTTGTTTTATTTACTTCAAATCTCTTGGTTTGAAACAGGTATTGGTTTCAAACTTTTCAAGTTTTATTTATCTTTATCTAGTCCTGTCCGACAAGCTCACAATCTAATCATAAGTAGCCCATATTAACTAAAACAGGATTGTTTATTCCATATTCTCTTTTACTTCTGAAAACAACAAATAAACTTATCCAGCTGTTTAATAGGGTTAAGCATTCCCAGCCCCAAGGATTTAATGAACTACCATACTGGTAGCCATACCTTGCTGGGTGTTCTAAAATATCCTAGCATAAAAATGAACTATAAAACTTGAACATTGAACTTTATGCTAGCATTAACTTATGTGATTGGGTATTATCTCGGTTTTGAAATGCAAATAGTTTGAATATATTTTAAAGTAGTTAACATCCCTCAATTTATTCTAAAGACTGTAATTATTCTACTTAGCTTATTATTAATGCTGTTTTAATGTAGTTAACCATTCTATTCTAGTAACTAGAAACCATTTGTTTTCTTATTTTGTCTGCAATACCAATAGGCCTCTAGATTACATCACAATTTTCTGAAAGGTCATCATCAATAATTATACATAAGTTTATATAAATTTCTAATGATTATAAATCTCTGAAACCCCATTTGGTTATGATTGGCTCATTGTGATGTGTATTCAATAAATCACCTAATTTTGTAACTAAATACTTTTATTGGTTGATAAAATCGAGTAAGATGTTTTTTTTATGTATTGTATATAAGTCACATACAATCTTTAACAAATACAGTGGTTTTACAGTGACTCTTTTAAATAAGTAAATATTAAATGTCATTAAGTTGATTTGTGAAATGAATAAAAGGTATATTGTCGTCGGTCTGCCAAACCGCACTTGGCTAGCATGGTGGACAGTGGCCTGAAACAGGGTAGGCTCTTGCCCTTTGGTAGGTATGCTAATAGGATGTAACACTTTCATATTCTGTTTATCTCTACATGCTACATTGTTCCATCACTAATACAAAGTAAAAATATTATTTTAGTACTTTCTGACCAATTTCCATTTATGTAATATTTCTGTTTCAGCTTAATATGATATTAAGGGCTCATTATTATTTGAGAAGGTTTTTGCACTTGGTCACACATAAGGTCCATTGAATGTTGTCCATGGAGTCAAGGACAAGTGATAAGTTGTCAACTATGATTGTTGACTCGCACCCCACATACAAGAGGTTAAATATTGATAGAAACATAACTGTTTTATCAGTCTTACATTTTCATTCTTGTTTACAAAATAATAATCCATTAATGCTAAGTGTATTTCAGTTAATGTTAACAAATACATGATCACCCACTGCTCCAGACAAACTTAGGTTAAATGGTAATGAGAATTAATCTAACAGTTTCCAAAGCTGTTTGCAGCTGTATTTAAGTCACAATTGTTAGTATAATAAAACAAGTTTTAATTATTATTTATTATATAAAAGAATGGAAGAATAGTTTAATGCTAATGTATTATTTGTTGGCTTTACTAACTCCGGTGGTGGGTGTTCATGTGTTAACAAATTTATAAAGACTCATTTGACCTTAAAGAACTTCTTGATCTAAACACTACTTATATTGAATACTTAGCAGTACATAGGAAAAACCAATTGTGCTAATAACTTTGTTGTCATGATCTAAGTTACTATAATGATTTAGTACTCATTTCTATGATAATAAAAATATTTAGATCCTTTTTTCTTAGATTTCTTAGATACAATAAGTTACTCATTAATCTGATGCATGAGGTTGTTAAAATCTTTATTTTTTAATTAAATGATAAGGTTGTTACCTACAATAAAGTCATAGTTCAATTGCTTGAACCAATACATTTTTTCTTCATTTAATAATTAAAGAAGGAGGAAGTGAAGGAGTTTGTATATCTGGGAAGTTTGTTTACAAGGGATGGAAAATGTGATGAAGACATTGAAAGAAGAGTGAAAAAGGGTAATGCGGTAAATGGAGCAATGAATAGCCTAATGATCAGTCAATCGGTGTCTGAAAAGGCCCGAATGGCTGTGCATGATGCTGTTCTTGTTCCTACGCTTATGTATGGAAGCGAATGTTGGGTGTGGCAGAAGAAGCATGAGAGCAGAGTGAATGCAGTAGAGATGAGGTCCCTCAGAAAAATTTGTAATGTTAGATTGTGTGACCGAGTGAGAAATAGCGTTATTCGTGAAAAGTGTGGTGTGAAAGATGATATTGTAAGAAAGATAGAAAAAGGAATGTTGAGATGGTTTGGGCACATAGAGAGGATGGATGATAGAAAATTGGTAAAAGGGATCTATAGAGCTAGTGTGGATGGTAATGTTAGTAGAGGACGACCACGGAGAACACACTTGGACCAAATTGAGAGTGTGCTCAAAAAGGCTGGCGTCCGAAGTATGAAGAATAAAAGAGCATGTATGAAAAGATTGATGGATGTAAACGAAGCTAGAGAGGTTTGTCAGGATCGTACGAAGTGGCGATCGATAGTCTCTGCCTACCCCAATGGGAATTAATGGCGTGAGTATATGTATGTATGTATGTATGTATGTAATAATTAAAATTTCAGCTACTCAAAATAAAAACTATTTTTGAAACTGAGCCTGGCACGACCACATTTCTTCTTTTTTTTAGGGTGATGTGGTTGAAGACCCACTCTTGCTTTGCTGTTTTTGACCTAAGTCATCATCATCATCATCAGCCAATAAACATCTACTGCTGGACATAGGCCTCCCTCAAAGATGTCCACAACAAAAAGTTGGACTGGTGGTCTAAGTACTAAGGAAATGTTCTTGTTTAGTCATTTCATTATCATTTCATTCATATGCTTTTGTAACTAAGTTACAGTTTCTTAACCTTTGGTCCATGGACCCCTAAAGTGTCTGTGAATAGCAATGATGGAGGTCCATTACAAGCTTACCTATGTCATGACTTTGGTATAAATTGTTATTATTAGTGCAAAAGGTGTTAAACTAATTTTACATGGCCACTAGGCAAGTTCCATCAGCTCTTTTAAAAGTCTTATCTATCATCTATCCCATGGGTATCAAGGCAACCTTCTTAGCATATGCAAATTGCAGTTTATAGTGAGATTCATACTATACAAAACTACAATCCTACTTTTTAAAAACCCTTACTAAAAATTAATAAATGTGGTCATGTTAGTAACTTAAGATTTACACAATATGGTGTATAGTATACTAAGAATATGTTTTTTTTTGTAAACTGTAATCTAAAGTTTTCAAAATGATTATGATTGCTCATTAAGTTAACAAATTTTCTGTGGACTGGGCTGTAATGTTTGTATAAAAACAGGTAACACCAAATAATAATATATTGTTGGTTTGCACTGCCTAAGTGAAATTACTTGAAGAATACTACACTATATGAAATCTGCGACGCTGTTTACTGTGTAATGTACTGCATTGGCTATTTACACTTTAAAATAGTGTAGCCCCTTTTACTTTTAAAAAGTTGTCTTTTTGGGGTGTATTTAAGGGTTTATAATATATGTGCTTAAAATTACCATCAAGAGGCATACATATGAAAAATAATAGTAATTTAACCCATATTTCTTTACTATTGTATACTAATCCTTCAAATATTAGGAGATATTCTAAATCAAATCAAATCAATTGTTTATTGCATTCATCAATGTGTATAACAGTTCTTATTTCATAAATATAACAGTTCTACATTGAAGACCCGGTGGGGCACAGCAATTTCTTATATCTAAGTTATTTTACAATTAAATTAAATAGGAGTCTGTCTGTCACTGTTACTTATGTTCAGAGTTCCTAATATTTGTACAAATAGCTTATTATCATCATCTTATTTAAAAGACAGCAAGTATTGTCTGAATCTGTTATTAAAAATATATAAATAAGGTTCTTCCCCATATTTTTACACGCCTCTCAAATTCCTTATAAGTGCACGTATGAGCAAAGTAGCAGACTCAACTCTTAATGAGATACATTTACAATTTATATTTTCGAGAATCAACAAAAATGCCTTATGTAGTGAAACAATGTTAAAATATATTTAAAGTAATAAATTTGTACTCGTATTTAAATTATAATTTATGCTTCTGATATAATTTGAGGCCATGAAATGTCACTGAAAGGTACAAGCACTTTTTAGCTGGTTTTTAATGACACTCATTATCATATCGATAATTTTAAGGACATCATGTCTGTTAGTTTTATTGAATCACATACAAGTTTTTTTATTACTAACTACCCGTCCTAGTACGGCGTAGGTACCGCTTCTATAAAAAAGTGTATCTTTTATTTGTTTTTAAAATAAACAGTGTTTATTTATACCGGACTGTCCACCATGTATAGCCAGAGTTAACATAGAATGATATTATTTTCAATGATCCTTATATTTTTTAAATAATTATCCCGATGATGATGTGATATAGTAAGTCCCGATGGCTCTTCAGAAGTAAACTAAAACGTTTTCTCAGCAGTAAATAAATAAAAAACACTGTTTCTGTGATATAATTTAAGATACCTCTTCCCCTTGCTTTTTCCTGTTTCTCATACTAAATGTGACTAAAAATACATATTTAAGTTGAGAAATAGGATCGGAACGATCCTTTTAGATGATCCTTTTAAATGATACATATATATAACATGAGAAATAAAGGTGTGATAAATGGTAATTTAAGAAAATCTGCAGTCCAGTGAATTGAACTTCGACTAAACATCAGTCGGTCTTATCATTACGCCATTACGAATGGTGAAAGAATGCATAATTATTTCTTGTTGATCACTTTAGTGTGATTTAGTACGACAGGGGGCTATCTGATTGTCGGATGAAAGATGCCGAATTTATGTGTTTAGTCTTAAAACTTCACTCATTACATCTTCGAAAGGGTGGATTGAGTTTTCCCGTAACTTCTCTTTCTCTTGTTGGTCAACCCTTACTTTCTGATTTAAATGTCGAATTGATATAATAATCTTTGCTGTCTGTAGCTATATAGATATGATAAAATCTCCCTAAAGATCGGTACGATCAGCGAGATGATTAAAATCGCACAAATCTTATAGATCAGTAAATTATTAAAGAATTAATTTAATGGCAAAAGGATTTATTTTGTTTAGAAAATGTTGAGTGCAGCTAGAACAGTTTGTTGGCCGATAGTGTTCTTAAACGTTTTTTAATCACTTCGGAGCACTCGATAAGTTATGTCCGAAAACTTTGGCTGGTGGCTTTATGACAATTGTCTACTTGCTCCAATGGCGTAGCAGATTGTTATCCGTACTTTGGAAAATATGTTTCACTTTTTAAAAGGGTTACGGTTTTTCTGATTTGAATCACAACAACATTTTGGTTCACATAGCAACTAGTCAACACGTGACATGATGACGCCACAACGACGAGCAGAATAATTATGCCGAGGCAACTTTCTTTCGATACTGAAAAGTTTTAATGGATTTGCGTTAATGATTTTACCTATTTTAAAAGTCTTAATCGATTTCTGAGAACCAACAAGCGAGTGAAACATAAAAGTAGTAATTACGTATTTCTTTCATGTTCATTTTGGCGTTGTAGGTAATAATAATATCTTTATCTAAAATTAAAACTTGTTTAACCTGGTGCGTAATGAATAGGACTGCCAGTATTTACTACACCCTTTATTTTATGGAAGGTAATGATTTTAGTCAATGGAACTGCAAATGGCGCTATCCTTAAATGTTGAAAAATATTTAAAACAGCCTGCATATACTATCAGAAGGGCAAGCACGAGCGCTATTTTATCGACACGATAACGGTTAGAATGAGATGGCAGTATACGATACTAAGTAAGTGCGTAAGAGATGGCTGCTTTATCCCACGCGATAACTAGTTTAAACACCGCTCGTACTAGCTCGGCAGAAGTAGCTGATGTTATTCTTATATCTGATCGATGGATATATATTAATTTTAAAAAAAGAAAGTTGAAATTCGAGTGATATTCATATAGTTTTAAATTGTAACAATTATACCACCTCTTTAACCGTAGTCGCTTATCAAATTCTAAAGTTATTTGCTTATCGCTTTTTATGGCTGTTTAGTTTGAATTCACAATTTTTTCTATACAATCTATCTATTTGTTTTATTCGCGTAAAGTACTTACCATTTTAGTTTAGTTGAAGGTTGATGTTGACTATCTTTTTGCCTATATTGATATTGATCAGCGTATACTGGAAATTGGAATTATTGAAAAGCTGGCGTCTCTTCGTACCTGTTTCGTTTTATTGCCCATCTCGTGGTCTTTGTCGGGATTCAGTCGGTGGAAACTAGATGCGATAATAGTCAGTACAGTATTTACTCGTCTGAACAAGATAACTTACAATTCGAGTTTCAAATGAAATAGGATAGATATTGCAAATTTATGTAAAAAAACTTATATATTTTTTCTTGTCTTTATTTCTTCCCTTGTTTCTTGAGTCCCGGAGTTAGCGAAACAGGTGCTGTTTTTCACACCAACTCATCATCTAATTATTACAATGTTTTGTAGTATTAACTAGTTTTTTCTTGTGAAATGCGCTGTTCTTGTCCAAATATAAACCCATTTAAAAAAAGCCTTCATAATTGTTTTTAGATCATGTTACCTGTTTGCGTGCACATTCAATCTAATCATTCAATTACAAATCTAAAAATGCTGTGGAAGCTAATATGTAGTTGAGAATTTTCAATGTCCTTTTTACTGATACTATATTTAAATCCGAGCATTTATTCTCATTATCATTTTATTGAAACACTGATGTGTCGGAAATCTAGTTAAGCAAAGAATAATTTGTGTAGCAGCCACGCATTTTTATGTGTAACCTTGTACACAAAGGTGCACTGGTTTTTGCGATATTCAGCCTACCTCACTGGTTGCTACCTGACAACAGATGCTCGACTCTTTCAATAGAGAACCGATGAACCTTATTCTCCTTGCTCGGAACTGTTGCGTTTTGGAGAAATGGAATGAAATGGAACTTTATGGCTGAACTCTGGCTTTAAAGGATCTTTTTGAAAATCCGTCTTTTGTAATATTAATCACCTAGCACTGTGTTAAACAAATGAATTAAACATACCATTACCTTAATTTGAGTGTTTTTGTTCATGAAAACCTCATGTGGGGATTATTACTAATAAATAAAGGAAAGAAAAATTTCGACACAGGCGGGAATCGAACCCGTGACCTCGATTTATTCGCTCGATTTTTTTTATTTAATATTTATTCGCGATTTATTCTTTATTTAGTAGTAATCCCCACATAAGGTTTTCATGAACAAAAACATTCAAATTATGTGATAGTTAGGCCCATTTGCATTCTATCTGAAAAGGTAGACAAGTGGTCTTCCGAGTTTGTAAAAAAATCGAAGGTAGGGAACGCAAACACTACTTAAAAGTGTAAAAGAAACAAAGGATAGAAGAATTTCGCACTGGCAGCCATTGACACGGTAGCTCAATTGGCAGAGCGACGCGACGGGGGCGTATACCCGAGGTCGCGGGTTCGATTCCCGCCTGTGTCGAAATTTTTCTTTCCTTTATTTATTACTACCATTACCTTTTTCCACTATACCGACGAAAGTATGATCATTGGCCATCATATCTCTCAACTGAGACCTGCTTCTTATAGCACTTAATACATGAAATAGGTTGTCAAAACTTCTGATAAGATTCTGAGGCCAAAGTTTATTAAGTATTTTTGTAGCAAAAGTATCGTAACCAAAAGATTCCGGCAGTTGTGTCCAAATGAATATGTCGCGGTCAATCAGGTTACCCTTATACGGTTATTTAAATTGTTGAAACGCGATAAGTAGTTCTTTATTGAATATTCTCTTGATCTTAAAGGTAGTCTGACATTTACTTTAAGAAGTTTACTTATCGTTAAGTTGAAAACCTTTGAATTGGTTCTCAATTTTTTACTTTTCTTTCAGCAGCTCATTAATTATTATATTTTACACTGGCTGTCGTAAAAAAACCGATATCATGATATAAATATAAATTAGAAATCATTCATTTTCTTGTTTTCGTATTAAAGCATCTTAATTCTTATCACTGATCCAGAGGATTAAAGTGCACTTATCAAACATTTGTATTTCCCTATTCCTTCAGATTCTGTTTATTCATACAAATTTCGTTTATCCTCATGTAAGTACAGAATACTTCCTTTATTTATCCAACTGATATTCACAATAAATGTTCCACATCAAATGCGAGCTTTATGAGGTACAGATACAAATTTAATCCGCTAAACACACCCATGAGGCGATCACCCGTTTAAAACAGGTTTTATTTTAACTTTGGTTAAAGGAGGCGCACTTCTGATTTAAACCTATTTGAAAAAAGGTGTCCGCTCCGTTTGAAGTTCGAATCTATCCCTTAGCACCTGATCTGTGATCGCTACACGTGTTCACAGATCACAGCAGATTCTATCTTACGAATGTTTAGCCATACAAGTCTGGATCATCTGATGCGATTATCATCATTGTAGTGAAGAAAATAGAACTCATTATGTCTTGGCAATAAAATTCGGGATGCCCTGTTGTTCGAGCCTTTTTTTTAATGGATGGACCACCTGGCTGTCTAGCCCCAAAGTTGTTACTGAATGGACAAACGGTTTAACAAAAATCTTCTGATTTTATTTTAGTTTCCTGTTATCCTTAGGTAGCAGTTATTTAAAAATGAAACTTATTCCTATTATGAGCATGAATTGCACTAGCTGATTAAAACTTAATCTTTCACTTTCACAATATTAATTGTATGAACGCAGTGTTATTTTTTTAAAATTACTAACAAAAACGAGAAAAAAACTTTGTTATGGCTCTTTATTAAGGGATTTTAGATATTTAATCGAGCGAGCATACTAATGTACAAAAAGCCGGAAATTGCGATAATATATTTACAATTCAAATTATTTTTATTTGAAGGATAAGTCCAAAATGTTCGTTCACCTCAAGCATGAGTATTTTATAGATAAAGGTTTTATAGAAAATTAAATTAGAACTTCAATTCTTCAAATTCTTAAATACTAACCATAATCTTCCTCAACGTTTCATAAGTTTACAATCTGCTCCCAAACACAATTCAAACGGTAACCATATTTTTGTCTTAATATTCATAGACATAAGATATAATTTCGCTTAGTCAAGCCCCATCGTTTAAGCACGTGCTATTGGCTCAGAGGTCGTCACACCCTTCGATGTCTAAAAACCCACCTGGCATCCCTTGTTACCCTGGTACTTTTCTTAACATCTGGTTCGCACGGTACCGATTTATTTGTTCCCTTTTTCGATGACTTTTTTGCAGTAGAGTTTCTTGTTTAGTAATTTTTATTAATAAACATGTTTAAATAACGAATTGCGATAGGATTTGTTTGAGTATACATGTATAATCAACAAATGCAACTAGCAGTAGCAATTGACTTTCGCTACTCATTAAACTCTATAATTTTATTGTATACGTTATTCGATATAAATTGAATAGTATTATAGTGGGCATTTACCGTGAGTTTCCTGTATTTTTAGGAAAAATCCCGAAAACATTTATTCTGTAGTTCTCCATTACTAGTTGGAAGAAGTGTTACGATTAAAAAAACTCATTATGACATTGTCAAAATTTACTTTCCTCTATCACTTCTGTAATCAATACGGCTTTCTTTTCGTCATTCCTTCACCACGAACAAAATCACGGGAAATATGCAGTTTTAGCAGTTTAGCGTGTTTGCCATTTCCTCATATTGAGTCTACAACTGTCATGTTTTTTGAAGACACTAGAGCACCGGTAAAGCCATCCATCTCGCAACAGCCTGTAAAGATAAATCAACGTACACCCGCTCGTCACCTTTACTACCTGTGTCGGACCTGTTTCTGTAATGTCAAAGCTGCACACGCTGCTTTACGTAACCACTCTATCTATCGTGTTTTGAAACACCCTGTATTTGTTGCCGCGCTAAACGTTTTCCTACTAATCTAGGTGAATGTAGTTGCTCGAAAATCATAAAGTTATATGAAACTATTTATTTGTTGCGTTTTATTTGTATTTCTCTTTTTGAGTTTTTCGTCTTTTTGTTTAGTCATAGATATAACAAAATAAACATTACATTATTTATTATTGAAAGTATAAAATAACGGCTACAACATAACATAAATGCCATTACTAAACTCAGCAATCAACTTCCGCATAAAACGACGGAATATGAACAATGCCAAATACGTTAATCTTTAGAATAATATAGCCAATACGACCATAAAATAACATGGTTTTACACATAATATACCTTATATTAATATCAATAAATGGTAGACTTGTTGTCTGCAAGCGAAATGATCCACGTTGCTTAGACTAAGTAATGTTTGTTTGCTATGTAAAAGTTTCCTAGCGCGTTAAAGGCCGACTTCTTGTGGCGCTAAGGTCAGATTATTGAGGTATATTGCTTCACTCCGCAACTCGACTATGCAGAACAAGGCCATAAAATTATTTTCATTTTATCGTGTCTATCTATTCACTTTGATATACATAACTTGTAAGTTGTTTTTTTTGTCACCCTTTAAGTACGAAGTATGTACTTTACTATTTGTAAAATTGATCTGAGTTCAGAAATACATTATTTCTTTTGGAAAAACATATCTTCGTTTATTTACAATCGCAGTTTATGGGTTTCTTGATAATTTATTTTAGCACTTCCAATCAATTTGCTTGTAAATGAAGTATGTTTGTAACTGAATACTAGCACCAATTCGTCAGACTTGATAAGCTTAATTCAAGTTTTATTTATTTTGTTACTAACTGGATATTTGCAAAATCATTATATATGTACACTACAGGATCCCGTTAAATGCATAATCAAAATTTCGCTATAAATGTTTTTTTTCTATAATTTATAATAAACAAATATTTATTCTCTCTGCATTTAAAATTTTATATAAATATAAATTGGCGTGCGATGTTAAAAATTATTAGCGGGTCTAATCTAACTACTCTTTGAAGAATTCTTCTTTGTAATACAATCAGAAAATTTATATTATTGGTAATTTTGATTTCATTTGGCAATCGTCAATATCGGTTCAATCTCCCAACTTAACCTCGCACCAAGACACATGTCTAAAATTTGGCAAATATCACAGCTCGGCCGACCCTTAACAACGTCACGGCCGTCCCGCGGTTCCGGGTCGGCAGCGACACTATGTTGCATCATACTCGTATAGGCTTTCGGCTGGCAACTTGTGCCATTCTTCTTGCACAAGTTATCTTTGCCGTTTGAATGTTGTTTGTGTCGATGTTTGAAGGGTCATATACTACAAGCCTAGTACCGGAATATAAATTTTATTGGAGATTAATCGATGAAAACTCGGTTTTCTTCTTAACCATCGTGCTAGCCCTGGTGGTATTGATAAAAGAAGTTTAGCTATATAATTAAACATCTCTTTCTTGTTTTCATTATCCAATAAATTTGTCAGCAGAATTGAGAGAGTATATATCTTGAACTTGATCAACCTTCAAAGCATCACGGATTTGATCCTGTGTCCTCTATGGTCGACCTAGGTCTATTTATGCATCACTCAAGATCGAGCACTGACTGACGTTTTTTGATACGAGACACCTTGTTTATGATCTCATTTGTATTACTGGTTGACCTCTTTAAAGCATCGCATACTTTGGTTTATAAGTAAACTTCGTGGAGATTGCTATGTGTTAGTAAGCCTTCAAGAAATTCAAGATAAGGTGTTGGTAAGGGTTCTCAATTATAGTCAACTAAAAAGGTGCATTAGTAAATTGACTAGCATCAAGGACTTAAATTTTGGTGAAGAGATTTCTAGTCTCTAATTTCGTTTTACAAAAGTACTCAAGTGCTTTTTCGTATGAAAATCAGTTCAATTAAGCGTTTATAACTGTGTGAAAAGCTCAACTCCACGCTGAAATCAATACCAAGCTTTTGCAATACGGGCCCAGTATAAACGAGCCGTATGACATATTAAACAAACACTTAAATAACCAGTAGTTGTGGTCTCCACCAAGCCATGAGACGCGGAACACGGAGAATCTTGTGGTTTTCTCTCGGGAACCTAATTTTTTATATTTCCGCTTAGCTCTCCAGCTTAGCATGTGGCAATAATGGAAGTTTCTCTTTAGTTGCTGTATTAGTGGTTTACTTTACTTTGTACTTGTATATTTAATGAAGTAATGGATAAGTACTATAAAGTATAACTCCATTACAGATAGTTAAAAAAAACGGTCGGAGTGTATATGGAGACTTACAAGTGGTAAAAAGGCAATATGGAAAAATCTTTTTTTTTACTAAATTTAACGTTTGAAATGGGAAACAATCTATTATTCCGGACTTCTGAAGAACTTATTATGGAAACTAATATGCCATCACACATGCCCAGAGTTTTATAACAATGCAAACATTATAGTAATTTAATAACATTGGTATTCATTTTTATTTTTATGTGTTTCAGGATAAATTGGCCAAACCTAAGATACAGTTCCTACCCGGCAATGAAGGGGTAAGTCAATTTCAATTTCTTAAATATCATTAAGTTATTTACCGTACACGACTGTTTTTGGAAACATCTTTTGGATAAAAACGAATACTGACAAAAACTACTGCCTATATATAGAAAACAACTAAATCAGCTATCCGTTTTTTTTAATTGAAGACATAATATAATTTAAACGCAATCGGTTGGTCTTTAATATTTTTCTTCTGTCTAGTAAATTGCAATTTATTCCGATACGAAGACAGCCCGGTTTGGAACAGCGGCGAGCTACCCTAATCCTCTCAAAGACGTTCTCATAATTGGACGTTTCCAATTTGTGTTTAACTAAACTTTAAACTTCTATTTAACTTTAAACTTCTATTTTAATTATAAATCCTTACCAAATAATAAGATATGTTGGAATACGAATATTTAGGCTAGAATCGTTTCATAATAGAGCCTTATCATGTCGAGTGATTGTAGTGGGCGTTAAGTAACGATTTACTTTTACATAATCAACCTCTCTTATCGATTTCTTATTTAGTAATTATTTCGTTATAAACTTATTTAGATTTTGAGAGCAGGCCTTGTCTTGAGTTAAATTACAGTACCATTAGATACTCCTTATTTTCTTTGCATTTTATAATGTTTTCACCACGGTGAATAAAATAGGGAATATTAAGTTATGAATATTTACGTAAAAGCTCTTGTTGGATGTTGTTGAACCCCTGGAGTTAATCAGTAGGGGTCGACTATATAAAGGGGTTTAAGTGTCATGATTTTCAGATCCCTTCAGGACAATATTAATAAAAACAGAGTAGACGAGTTTATCGCAGTTTTCCGCTTTAGTAAGTTGCCAGCAATATTAGTAAAAGGAGAACTTCTACAATTATAGAGTCTTTTTATAAAGTATTAATAAGGTTTTGTATGTAATAAATATGACGTAGATAATTATTATGAGTTTTATAAAATTTGTGCTCAAACTCTGGCACCAGTAAAAAATATATTTTTCGCCGACCGCTATTTTCTTAGCAATTTAATGCATTAACAGGTTTTCGTTGTATGAAGTGTTTCTTGTTTTGCGAATTCATACAATACGTAATGCCAATTTGTTAGGCGAATGAGTAATTATGCAGCTGTGTGTGTCCACTGATTTGTAAATCGTAGAATATATTTGTACTAGATGAAAACCTGGCTTCGCTCGGATCAAATATGACTTAAACATATCTAGGTACAAAATGTAGTTAGTTAGGTACTTCTGTAGTCATCGGTTCCCAAGGAATATTAAAGGCAAGCAAGGCGTAGATTCGTATACTTACATACCAACTAAATTTACCATCTTTACATCTTCGTAAAGCCCTTCGCTGCATTGTTAATAAAATGATATAGTAGTTATTTTATCAAACAACAAAAGAGACCAAGATACGACCAATGAAAGATTTTATGAAACGAATTTGGCATAATGTGTATAATCAAAACAAATTAATACAAATAGAGAGGCAGAAACTTTCATTGCTGTCTGGAATAGATATAAGTCAGTCATGAATTATCCACTGAATTCCAACAAACGTGTAAAAGTTCCTGCTTGCGCTAGGCTGATTGTAGTTTAGAAGTCCGCGCACTACACTGAGGTGATGCACTACAGCCATTGATATAATCTATAATAATAATTTGATCAACGAGTACGATAGACTCGATCGAAACCTCCTTTAATAATGTGTCCTTTGCGAAACGATTGAAAAATATAATGAAACAAAACGTTTATGCCATCGGGTGTCAGTCAAAATGGCGATTGAAGTTTTTCTGTCTGCACCATTAGAATTTAGTAAAATACTCGACAATCCGAATTTTGCGCATAGATGTTGTCGACTCAAAATCATTATTTTTAATGTTTTATTATTCAGGTAAGGTTTCGATCGAGTGTACCGTACCCCGTGACGAAATTATTAATATAGATTATTGCGTACAGAAACTTTATAACCTAGTTTAGTTCATATGCTAAAACAAAATGTAAGTTCATACCAGCCTAATACATACATACATACATATACTCACGGCTATATATCCCTAAAACGGAATCAGAAATTCTTCAGCCACTTTTGGAAGTTAAATGGGAAAAAGATTGTAAAAACTTGCATTTGTAAAATAAATGTTATTGGTGATGGGTATCCAACCGCATCGCCCAAAAAGCACTTAAAAGCCCCAATATCCTAAGTCGCCTCTTACATACACCCGCGGGAAGAAATGGGGTAGTGCTATTCTAAGCCGACACTACACAGCCTAATATGAATGAAAAAAATCAACAACGTTCATTGGCGTAATCTATACAGGATTTTGTGGCCCACATCCAACAATGAATAAGAAAAAGATCAACCAACACATAAAAACTGAAAAATTGGACTGTACAACAATGTTTGTTAAACATCACATAGAACTTGCGAATGGCAGACTCATTTCAACTTCGCAAAAAGTAAAAGTTGAAGTCTTACTGTATCATTCAATCACATAACGTCAGATAGAGACGGTAGATATTTGATAGCAAGTACACGCGCTGCAATACGTGGTTTGGATGTGAAAAGATAACTGTCCAACTGCCTACCTTAAAAATGGACTAAGGAATTTTTATTTCCTTCAAATGCAAGTTTTTTTGTCATATATATTTATGAACAACTCTGGGATTTAATCGCATTGATCCAATCTCAGTTTTTAATGTTTAACTATTTTAGAACCAGTTATAACCGCTGAGTGAGTTTCGTACTGACACTTATTTTAATAATAATAAATTGTACTCGATAACGCATACTTAAAGTGCAAAAAAATAATATAATTCCCCGTCTAATTTTCGATGGGGCCTTGAAATATCGCGGTGTTGCCAACATTAAATAAAAAATGGTGAATCGTTTATAAATCTGAGTATCGTTACAGAATGCATTGATAACGATTTGTAATGTTTTTTAGTATTAGAATGTTATCAAGCTGGGCTAGGTGTAGCGACAATACGGTTAATATTTGCAACACCGCCGCAGACACCAAGCAATACTTGTAGCACGAAATACGCTTGCGAAATTATGTGATGACCCACTTAGTTGATTTCGTTTTGCTTGTCGCTGTGGTAGCGCACTCTAAAATCTATATTTTTTAACTTCTTTCGCCAACCTGTGACTATTACATTCTTGTAATCCGTAATAGAAAAAACATTTTTTCAAATTGTTTAATCTTTTAAACCAATGGCTTTCATTTACGTTGTCTTTTAAGATCAGCTGACAGAATGTCGCTTGTTTTAAAAAGAGTAGTGAGTCAGCTACCTACACTGATAAGGACCATTCAAAAAACTGGTAATTAAATTAGCTATGGGTAAAGCTGAATATAAATCCTACTTTATATTCAGCTATATCATATCAGTATGAAAGCGGTAAAGGTTACAGACTTACCTGAGAATAAAATTTGATCTTTCGCTGTATTGTTTTTAATTAGAATAGCACAATCGGATTGTCCCATATTTGTCACTTTCCCATGTCTTAACAGTCTGATGACGCGACTAAGGCATTGTGGTTTTTGAATAATGGGTTTGGAGACCCATCACTGTCGATCCCTAACTTAAATATCTTTTCTATTCGTACTTCAAAAAGTGGCTTAAAAGCATTTATTCTAAACTTCTTGTTACACACTTTTAGCATAAAAGCCGTGAGTATATTAAAAATTGAGTGGTTTGTGCGTTGACGGCTGTGTTGCATTCACGCACCCGACTCGACCTTGCCATTTAGGTGCTCGCGGTTAACATGTTCTGTCACTTTGACACGCTCCACTCAATGTTTTTTTACAATAGTCCGTATCGAGTTGCGTATCTTTACGACTGACTACCCTACAGTGGGTACGTAGTGGCATTGTTAAAAAAATCTGACTGTATCGGTGTAGGTCTTACTATAGACCTTATGCTGGGTCGTACTGTTTCATTATTTTTCTATTAAGAATTAAAATATGGTCTGCAAATCTAAGAAGGTGCAATTTTACTTTAAACTACAAATCATGTTTCTCAAACACTTTAGACAATGAAGTCGGAGTTGCATAAAAAGTGTTTTTATAGGCTCCTATTAAACTTTAATGTTTGGTTACCAGCCAGCCATTTTTAATAACTTGTTGGGTTCGCGGTTGCTGTTGTTAAATAATGATACCAAATCATCGACACACCAGATGACTTATTCTATGTAAATTACACTCCTGACAAAGCGGACCTCTTGTTATATGATTTGTTGCATTCAATTGCCATTTTAGCATTCAATACTTATTGAATGACGACAGCTTTTGAAAGTGACTAAAATTGCAGTGCACACGTAAGAAAGCCTTGGCAGTCCAGTGGAGAGCCAGTTTTCTTACGCATAAAAACTTGTGGCTATCGACTGCTTAATTTTCAGAGAAATTGAACTTTAAAACAGTTGTAGTATGCGAAAAAATAAGTCGTCGAAACGAAAGTTAATTTTTATGAACAAAAGAGCTAAAATCAAAAATAAATATTATCATACACTCAGTGATTCATAATAATAATCGCAAACACTTTGCGACTAACCAAAAGGACATTATGACATGAGGATTGTTTGTTTGACAGCATCGCATTACGGAAACAAAGACTTCACGTGTAAATGTCAATATTGTCGTGATTGCAGCGTATGCTTACGCTGATTATTCTGTTTGTTTTAAATACACTACCTTATAATTGATCGGGATTGATAAAATTTTCTTCTGTTCCATTTAAAGTTGCATAGATTGAAAGCAAATAAATTGTATGTTAAGCACCTTTTTAAAAATTTAAAATTAAGGTAATCATAAAGTGGGATCCAGTAATACATTGCTTATGCTGAGTTTAACTAGAAACTACTGTTGCATTTTGAAAATTTTACCTCATTCCATTTAAAAAACACCTTAAAACATTTTATGCCTTGCCTTTACTCACAGCACAAATCGCAGAAGGGGGTATTCAGATCTTTGTAATGAACAATCCCACAGTCTCAACAGGAACGGAAAAGATGGATGATGGGTTTCCAAGACTGAAAAAGCCTCATACTATCGTCTCAAACGTCACCCATGTAAGAGACAAATGGTCCTAACAGTCTCAAACTTCGAAGCCCTTTCAGTAAAAATCTCGCATAATAAACGGAACAATCGCACATAGTTTGTTTACAAGTCAGTGATCCAGGTTCGCTCGGCGTACGACCGGCGCCTGCGACCGGTTCCGAAGAATATTGGCGACAGGTTCTGCTATCATTGCGACTGACATCTCTTGAATGGACGGCTGGGTTTATAATATTTAGAAATCATTCCAATTGAAAACTTTTTTGGATTCTGTAGATGTGGAATAAGAACTAGAAATGCGTATTTCAGAAGTAAGGAGTAACATTGCTTTAAATGAGTATGGTTTTCTTTAGTCGCCAATAATTTTAACGCTTTTTTCTTCATGAGCTCATGGCAGACATACCCTTTCTTGATAAGTAGATGATGTTCTTTAATCTCAGATGCGTAAATAACGTTCAGCATTAATCTTAACATTTTGATGCTAAATAACAAGATTTGATGCTAAATAAATCTAGATTTGACGTTCAGCATTAATCTTTACATTTTGATGCTGAATAACAAGATTTGATGCAAAATAAATCTAGATTTGACTAGGATTAAGAGATTTCCATGTTATGTAGTCATGAATATTTTTTGGCTTTGACCAACGCAACGTTACAATATTGTAATTAGTTAACGCTTCAATGTCTGCTTTTTATTAAGCTTTCTTTGAAAGTTTATAATCCACATACTCGGTTACTAACTGTATCCTACAAACCTTAACTCCTTACTTTTCATTCAAATTCAACCCAAATTAATAATTGTTTGGGAAAAGAATCAGAATCAGTTAGGTCCAATTGTATTAAATATAAGTTCTATTCTCTGGGAGGTTCATGTATCGTTTATTACCATTTCCCTTAACCTTGGCTTCGGGATAAGCGCAGTAACACGAGACATGATAAATAAAGATATTTCCTTATCTACGCTCTAGATATACTGATTGGCTGTAGTCCAAAATGGCTCGGACTGTCCACAATTCAGTGAGACGGGAATAGTAAATATGAGCACATGGGCGTTAGCACAGAGCCATGGAATCGCTTATCTGCTGTTACATTCACGCCTCTTTTTTCTGTAGGGGCTGGACTTTAAACAGATATCTACTAAGTAATTGAAGTTCGTACGTGTTTGCATACAACGCCATTGCAAAAAAACTACTTCTGGTATATTTAAACATATTTGGTATGCATTTAACAAACTAAAATACTTTTAAAACATACTTGAGTATAATAACTAAAGTATGTTCTAGCAAAAGCAAGTTGTAAGATAATAAGACTAGTGAAACACACAGTATATTTCTCAGAAGCTTTAAAACATTCGTAGTTTACTATTAAATGAAAGCCAGCTGAATCATACTGAATCAGACAAACATAAACAAACAAATTCTTAAAAAATAAATTAACCTAAAACAACCCAAATATTTTTACAACCTCCGAACAAAAGCTGTCGTAACGCTGATAAGAAAGAAATGTATTTTAAAATATTTAATCGGTTATACTTTACCCATATTAGGTTATTACCCATATTTTCTAAACTCGTTTACTAATAACATATTGTCAAAATAATTATTGGTTGGAAGTTTGTACACTTAACACCGCTGGCTGCTTATTATCTTTTTATTCGTTTACATTAAACAATAGTGCTGGTTCATTAGCTTAAGAAATGTCATACAAATAACTTGGTTCCCAATACAAAACGTCAATCAAAGTCTTCACATACATTTTTAATTGGTTAATAGAAAACCTCGCGTTATTATTAAAGAAATTATTGTTCTCATGGTTCATAATTAATTTGTGTCTGCCTACTTTAATATTATAAAATTGATTTGTTTAAATAACACGATTCTTGATCAACTAGATGATCAATTGATCATAGACTAACATTATTATATCCATTAAATTAAATATCGGTATATATGTTAGTACAAAAACTTTATCCTTTCTCTTATATGGAGGTTTATTTTTAGACCTTATCCTAGACGATAGAAAATAAATAGCTATAGGAATCTCATGATCCATAAAAAGGTAGAACACAAAAGCTCGTAAACAGTTGCGTCTATTTATACAGCCCGAGAAATGTTGATAGCCTACCCGCCATTATAAATAGCTCGGACGCGGTATGACATGCATCAGTGTCCAGGTGTAGAGCAGGTAAACGCCCCGGCCACTGAGTGTGAGCTTGCGATTTGCACTCCAGCGCCGGACTAGGCAACCTGGTGACGTACGATGGAATATGAACGCCCCCTTGAATTTATTGGGCTTCCCGTGTTCGATTGTGTTTGGTTTAGTGGATATGGTTCGAAAGAGAACCACCTAAGATACTTTCATATGAAAAATCTGAAAAAGAGTGCAATTGAAATTGAAGTCATTATTGTCGTAGATAGTTATCCTTAAGGTGTTTTTTTAATTTTTCGAATTTGGTTTTTACAGTTCCAGTACACTGGTCCATATTTAAATATTTGCATAGCGTAAATTAATTAAGTTAAAAACTATACAATGATGTCTAGATGATTACGACAGATGCAGAAGTTAGTTGCTTTGTTAACAGTAAAAAAAACATTAGATTTAAGAGAACCCTGCTTACAGCCCTGACATACGGGACAGAAACCTCTTGAAATCAAATATTCATAGAGTCTGAATTTGTACGTCACTATCGTGTCATGACTTAAATTTATTCGCATCCGCAAGATCCTTTATCTCAATTATTTATCGCACGCACGGCCATATGTCTTTTATCTTTTAGATCAGAATATTTCAGTGTCAATAAGGCACGTAAATAATATAAAATTCAATAAGGCACTTAAATAATACAAAATATGGGCCAATGTCTTCAGATTTATGAAAGACAAAAGATCAATATGTAGAGCCTTGGTAACGTTATCGTAGTATCCAAGGAAATGAAAAAAGTCACTGCTTATGATGATGAATATGATTTATATCGAATAAGTCATCGAACTGCATTTATGGATTCGGGGTTGCGTACTCTGTTGTATTGTTTTCAAATCATATAACACTATACCGTCTAGATTGTTCTTGAATTATCTCGAAAATCACTTACGGGTTTCGAAGTCAAACACAACTCAAATGAGTTTGTAATATACAATATACCTTATTATAAATTACGGTTTAGTAACAAAGTAACAAACAAACCAACAGGTCGATGTCCTCAGCAGACTCGTACGGCTTGGGTGTTTATTGAAAATGTATGTTGCACTTTCAACCTTAACACGCATTGTTATATGGTCGTTTTGCATTCAATTGATGAGGAAAACTTGGGATTATATACCTGTTGATTGATTTATTGGACTGTCCTAAGATACAGATCCTTTTCGATCAGTCGGCCCTAGTTATCGTTTGTTCTGGGAAACGTAATAGTCTTTGAGATATGAACCTTGATATATCAAATTGTAATTACTTAATTTAGCATATATTTAAAAAGGTGGGAGTGTATTTGATGATGAACGTACACCTATTTGTATTTTCTAATTAAATGGGTTTCTGGTAAGGAAAATATCATGAGCGAACCTTTTGGCACTACTTTATAGAAACAGCATTGAAATTATGTGTTTTTAATAACTTTTAAGAATTAATATCGTGCGCAGTGGCGTTGGCGTATCAGGCAAAATGACAGGGAAATACCCCATTTGCGTGTGAGTTCCAAGCATTCATCATTGCACTGTACAATTTAATTATATTGCTATCAATGTATCCGTTTTATACATCATTTATTCTATCGGAAGTAGCTAATCCACATTATTTAATACCCCTCTTCCTACGCCAAGAAGTGGGAAAATTTAAAATAAGGAATGTTTCAACTTCATCGTCATCATCAGCCTATAGACTACCCCTGGATAAAAGCCTTTCCAAAGGTCTCCCATCTTTTAACTTCTGAAATCGAGTGAAAATAATGGTCAATAAAAGAGTAACTGGTGATGGATCACTATATAGTATTCATATCTCCAATTACCTGATAAATTATGGTTTGTATCCTATATTACTTTAAGTTACTTATTTAGTATCCTTTTATGTGAAATTTCATCTACCTTATAGTGCTGAGTCTAATTCTGTAAAGCTGAATAATCTTGTAACGCTCAAATATGGCAGTATTCGATACCATAAAATCGGTATTGTTTTTCTAAACAGTATTCACAGAAGACAATTAACATGAAATCTGTCGTTGATAGCGCGACAATGCGCCGTCCTTGACGATAGTGTAAACACTATTGTGCGATCACGTGGTGCCTGCCACTTACACAAACGGTCGACCGCTGCACTTAGAAAATAGCAAACCAACCCATTGACTTTGTTCTTGCTTACATTTTTTTATTTCAATCGATTGAACTGATTAATAGGCAAGATTGAAAAGGAAATGCAAAATATATATGGTGGAATTGCTTAAGATTTTAGACTAATTGCAGGATGGCAAAACGGTTGAGAGATTGTTTCACAAAAGACAGTTTCATGTTTTGAAACATTTGCTGAGGCGTATCTCAGCTATTTTCAAATAGACTGACACTGACTATGGATAAAAGCTACAGACATCAAAACAAACCCTTATCGGCGATGTTGATCGTCCCAATAAAAATACGTTAACACCAGTTACGAATATAGCATTAAAAATCCAGCTCACGTTAATTCTAAGGCGATGTCTCAGTCATACCAGTATATCTGATATTTCGAATTCTTTTATTTGAAAAAAACGGTAACTGTGACTAGCGCTCGAAGAGTTCGGACCCAATAAATCGAAAGTTAATGATCTGATGGACATTTATGAGTGGCGCGCACTCGCGGATACCATCGGCGGCGGTACGGTAATTGTGAACAAACGCAACGGTGCCAAATGTGCGTACTTTATTTGTGAACTGGGAGACGATTCTTGCTATCTACATATCGTCTTGCTAGTAATGTTCATCCAGAATTTTAGTATTTAATCCGACATTTTTTGTTCTTGAGAAAGCACAAAAACAACTATATTAACTAAGATTGAATGCTTGAGTTTCAAAAAGCTTACAGTTTTTATTTTAACTTGCGGGTCCGCCAAGAGTTATCTCTCAAAGACGCAAAAAAAAACAAAACTTGGAACGTGACAGATTGCTTTGTGAAGTGACTACACAGATGAACTGCCATTTTACTGCATTAGTAGCTCCCAGTCCCAGTTTCAAAACGATAATCTTTTTGCGCGATTAAAAAGCCGAAGCGTTTTCATTGTGTTAATTTTTTGCCCTTGCTGTTTTGTTAATTATGCACATCGTTCTTTTTACGCCTCAAATGGGTGTGATGCTTCGTATAATTTAGCGTTGTTCTTTCACTGGTCAAAATAATGCCGTGAAATCGCGGCCTGTTTGTTAGTAAATTTTTCATTTACGGTTTTTGTTACTTATATTTTGCTCTGGGTGCCCAAAAGCTTCAGACTGATCACTACTGTTTCATTTACCACTTCATCCATTATTTTTTTTTAAAATGTGTTGGATTTTCAAATTCTTAGGATAATTAATAGAATAGTAGTGGTATTGTTAAAAATGTGTGTTCGCCTCATATAAAAACGTGATATATTATTGTCTTAATGTAAAGCCGATAATTTGAATAGTGTCGTCCGTGGCTCGACCGTCACGGCTCCAACTAATGCTATTTGTGTATTTACGTGAATCGTTTCAACTATCATTACCGTGGAAAGCGATACAATATATGATAATGTGTAGCTGTTGTTCAGCAAATTTATTATCCGATGTGCTAGGAATAGTAACTATCGATAGTAATTGACGCAATTTATATCTTAGTAGTGGTATCTTCGGTGGTATCTTAGTAGTGGTATCCCTTAATTTTCGGCTATTCGATAACATATCATATAAAGGATTATTTGAGAACCTGATTAATCCTGTCCCGTTTTCAGATATTTATCTGAGACTAGGAAATGCACCAAAAAAACATGTTTAATACCCACGTATGAGCAAGCAATCAAAATTTTCCTTGGTACATGTTTACGTATGCTACAGAAGTTTTCCGACAATCAATTATCACTTGATCTAAAATAGAATTACTTGTTATAATATTCGACCTATTACGATATAGATTCCAAGAAAGGTCTTACCGGCTCACGGTTATTTCAATAGTCTTCCGGATGTATGATAAGAAAATTCTTGTCATTTCGAAAATTGACATTTGTGAGGGTTTAAGCTGGTTTGCAAAGGTCGTTCAGAGTTATGGTGATAGACGTAGAAGGTGACAACTTCGGAAAACAAATAGTTCAATGAAATAGATAAGGTCAAATCTTAGACCACTTAGATTTTAATGCATATTATTTGTAATTGTATGCAGTGGATATATTTGCTATTTCATTCTACGAGTAAAGGTTGTAAAAAAACGATGACCTAGCTTAGTCCTTTGTTCAATACCATGTCAAAGGTTCAGTGGCCTTAACAGCATGATCGATGATTGAAGCATATTGCCACAGGTGAAAAAGATTTGATACACATTGACAAGCTGTCATGCGAATGTTTCCGACCAATCGGGATTGACGCGATAAAGACTATAGTGTAGCCAGATTGATTCGAAATACTGAAATTTAATAGTTTTTCCTTATTGGGGATTATTGTAGTTAGAGCTTACATTACCATCTCCCTCTTCTTTTTAAACGCCTTCTTTAACGAGGGAAGTATCTAAGCGACTTATTGTGCTCAATGTGTCGCTTAGACATTCAATTATGTTTTGAAGGTATGAAATGATCACTTTTAAGTAGTATTATAGTAACCAGTGATATCCGTCTTAATATTTATAACAAATGCTGTATGGTGTACTGCCTTTTCAGTCAGTTTGTTTTATTAGTAACCAATTTTGGTAGATTCCTTAACATTTACACCGAAACAGTTAAAACATCGAAGTCTTATTGAGTTGCATCAGCTGCGTGCCGCTGATCACTTTCACTTGACTCGCGCTAAATAGTGGAAATATGTCGCTGCTTGGACGTTTCAAATAGGTGCCATAAACCGTTTTTTCCTGTCCAAGTAAAAGTCAAAGCACTCGAGCCAAGGTGGACTAATGGGGTGTCGTCATCCAAGTTCAAACAAAATGACATACAAGAGAGCAGTCAACAGTGGTTTTACTATCCCAGTAGCTTTCAAGTGAAACGTCAGTATCATTCAGATTTAGTTTAGTTGGTTGGTATAAACACGGCTTCAGTATATTTCTTCATCTATCGTGCTTCGATGTTTGTGCTCAAAGTAGCTGAAGATTTGATAGGGCATAACACGGTTTGATTACTATTGAAGGCATTTGAAGGTAGTTTATAAAATGAATAAAATAACTAAGTCAATTAATAAAATAATGATGATTGCCCCTTGTCATGTATTGTCAGATAACTGCACTCATTAAAATTCTGGTTTTCATAGCATTTATTTATAATGGCTTACTCGCTACCTTAATATATTTGTCTTCGTATTTCTTGATAAATGCCTTTCTGCTCATATACCCCATCTATCGGGACACTAATTATTAAAATCTTTTGCTTATTTTTAAAGTAAAAATTTATTTTTTATGTATCAACGATACTATTCGCATTTTTTCATTAGCATAGAAAAGAGCATGGCCTCGTTTCCAATGTGAGTTTATAGTAATTATTTTTTCTAAAGTTGAATAAAGATGTCTTGATAGTTTTAAGTATATGCGTACCGTGTTCAAGTTCAAGTTTTAATTATAAAATTAACCTTTCAAGATTTTACAATAATAATTACTCTGGCAATCTTGAACAAACAATGTGCACTTAATTACATATTTTTTTTAAAACGCATCTAACCGCACGTGACATGCAGCAAAATTAATGATTTTCTTACGTGTGACGAAGCTATATGAATTACTTATTTAATGTATGAATATAGTTATTTAATTTGATTTCATTATGTTATCGGACAACGGTTTTTTCGAGTTTATAGACCTAAAGGTCGTGTCTCGTATGACCTACGCGATATTTTTTACTAATGATTGGAACGAATCAGACAAATTGCTGTTAGCAATTTGATCGCAGCTATTGACTTTCGATTGTTTTTTAGCGTGTTTAAACGTTTTTGTTGGCGAAGTTTGGATATGTACAAAAACTGAGCGGAGAGTACGCTCCACAAATCACCGATTCGTCCCAAATATCACCTTTCACTTTCCATTCGTTGTGTTCTTGTCAATCGTTTTTGGTGGCTACGCTGCTCATATATTCACCTGTTGTGTCTTGGAATTATTTTATTTTTCCGCAAATTGTGCTCTTGCTATCAACCTTTGTCCTCATCAATAAAGGTTGTCTATATTTTTTATAGTTACAATATAAGAATACTGTTACTATGACTTGGAGTATTTAGGTATAAGTGATATAGAAATGTTACACAGATGATTAATGCGTTGATTAATAGAATTTAAAGTAATTATATTCTAAATGTCTGACTATCCCACCTCCAACTGACAAGTATATACGACAAGATCTGAATCATATCAATATTAAAGTAATATTTTCATAAACAACTCCTCATTCATAAACTGTGTATCAAATAGTTACGGTTCCTTGTAGTTAAATGTATCATAGTTGGGCCATAAATCGAATAAACTTGTGAAATATAACATAGTATTCGAACGGAGACAATTCGCCGAAACGACCTTTGCGCAATACCCATTCGACCATTAAGGACATATCATTGTCTACTAAGCCCGCTGCAGCGCTGAAAAACATAAATCACAATTTACACGCTCCGTTGCAATCTAGCGCTGTAATCTCTAATGTTTACAAGCCGTAGGTTTCCGGTCTCGATACCTTACTAGCTGAAATATGGAGTACTTGCTTTTAACAATGACGTTTAGAACTCTTACATTAAGTTTATTGGCAGCTGTTATCATGATTCATGAAATATTTTACCAGTTATCCATTCTTGCTTTGCTCTGTTCATCTTTACCTTATTTTATTTCATCAACTTGAACAGCTATTACAAAAATCTTGATACTAAATTCATATTGCCTTTGTCACTACAACAAAAACCCCAATTTTAATGTTTTTTGTAATGTCACTTTATTGAGTACTTATTTTTAATGCGATATGTGTGTCACAGGCACATTGAGCAGGCATGAAGTATCAATAGTGATAACATGTGCCTTTGCGGTGGTTTTTTAACTTAAGGATTACTTTTACATGCATTCAAAAAGATATTCCGCGATAACATTACACTAGGTTTATTATTCAACACTTGCTTTCAATATGAAGCTCATAATTTCCAGAAAGTCTTGCAGAACCTGGCGTCTAATATGAGCAGGAAATAACGGTACATTCACCGTTTTTAAAAAATATGCAAATTAGTACAATTTAAATTATATTTATCACAATTAGTCAAAACCTTGTCTACTTAACTTTATCTATGTTAAATCCGTTTCTTCCTTTTTAATGCTAAATATTCTATCATAATCATAACCCTTATGTTGATTGCACGTAGAGTCATTTCGGCGTGTCCAAGGGAAAGTTGATGTCCGCCCGCTCGTATGCGTATGACCGCTTTCGATGGCCAATGAGGAAATACCTGTATTTACGTTGGCATTCCTTCAGTATGCATCGGAATTATTGATTGATTGCGCTCTAACAGCTGGTTTTATACCGGCTGATTGTCCAATTATTGAATTATTGACTTGCTGGCTTTTGGTTTGATTCGAACGTATTAGGTCAGTTAAAGGTTTCAATAGGTTTGAAGCTGAAACTGATAGCTTTCATTGTTGGAATATTAAAAATTTCCTCTTCAATTCATATTAGTTTTAAATTATTTTATGTCGGCTACACATCTTAACGGTTTTATTATAACAATATCACCAGACACATACATTTGTTGTCAATTTTAGCACTTTAAATATAACACAGATGGTCATTCGGTCGGTCTAATTACCACTGTACTACACCTTCACGCCAACAGCCGTAATAAATTGTATAGTCATATTATTATCACCAACACTACTCTGCAAAAACATGTCATTACATCTACTATATTTTAGATCAAATAGAAAGATCTAGGTACCTAGTTTTAGCTCCAAAGCAAGGTAGTTATTAAGCTGTACAACAAAGTAATAGCATTCAATTCTGTGCCAGTACAGCATCAGAGGCATGTTTTATGAAACAGGAATCGAAGTCGATTGCATCACACAAACGGTTAGACGTGCTTGATATTGACGAGAGCAATTAGTAAAACCAATATAAATTATTAACTTTCACCACGCTTCACACTCATTTATACACACGTGGCTGGTATGAAGGTTGGATAGGTAGAGGCACAGGGCCCAAGATTATCCATAATGAATTAATGTCTGTGTATCTGGTTGCATTAATCACATATTCGTATTTATTTGACTTATCTTCTTAAAGGCTCAACTGTTGTTAAAATGGGATTGTCAGATACTAAAGTGAATACTGGCCAATGAACAGAATCCCAACTTTGATTGTAACGATACAATGAATCATCTGTAATTGCGAGTTAAATAATTGACTTACTGTTCAGTAATGAAGCCCAAATTACTGAAATTAGAGTCTTCCATTATTAAATTGCGACTTTCACCTCTTAATATATAATTAGTGGGATGTTAATTGCGTATTATGCTTATAGTGATTGCCTTCCACTTCCACTTGTCTCTAATGTGGTAAATGGAGATCTTATGTCTCAGCATTTTACTAGATGAGACTAAATTCGGTGAGTTTGTTATTATTTCAATAACCTTTAGTTTGATTAAGCGCAATAAAGAAGTCAGTAAATAGTAATCAATTAGAAAAATAATAATTACTTAACTAATAACGCTTCCAAAGAGCCTTACTTTATTACATATCATAGAAATCGCGCACAAAAACCAGCCACGTCGTTTTTCAATATTGAAAGAAAAAGTTATAAAATTTGTTAGTACTTGTAACGAACACGAAGTTTTAGCAAGAAAATTGTGTTAACATTATAAAATTGCAACTCACCATTTAACAATTAGGATAGGTCAGTGTCTATGATGCTTAGTCGTAGAAGCTGAATCAGGGAATCTTAAGTTTATAGCCTTGTATTATGTAGATCATGTCTTGAATAAACATAGCTGCATTCATTAACTTTGTCCTAAATATTTTAAATGTTTGATTAACTATACATAGTATAAAGAGGATAGATTTGTTTGTTTGTCTGTCTGTAATGAATCGAATCCGAGCCCAAACGATTTCTATGATTATTTCACCAATAGATACCAACTACGATACAAGGACAATATTGATATATTACGATTAATTTTCTAGGTCCTTCACAGTGATTGAATTTGTCGTGTTTAATATAGCAAGTGTTACAGAAACCTTATGTTATTTGTTAAATAACAACAATCCGTGCGAAGCCACCCCTAATTGATCAAATAAAACAGGTAATCTGAGTAAGCTGGCTATTTCCGTGTTTAGAATTAAAGGTGAAGATATACATTGATTAATGACAATTTTCTGAAACCACTTGCTAATCTGTAACCGGACTTAACTAAGTCCTTGCTCTATTCACTCGTGCCAGCATAGATCTATGTATTACCTATTCACAATGTCCTGTAGAACATTAGCCGTACGCAGAAGTCAGTCTGATGTAATTGTAACGAGAGTCCGTATCCGGGTGGCCGCGCTAAGCAGTCAAAAGTGCAACTCACGCGGCCTGCATTGCGAAAGCTCACAATAGATTCACTTGATAATAAAATGTGCTTAAGACTGTGTTGCGCAACCAGTAAAAGTTGCCGATCGCCGAGCGCTGCCTGAAACGCGAATTGGGCCGGTGCGATCGCAACACGAGGAAAAACTACCTTCGTCTCGGATTATGATTGGTGACACTTTGATTTGAGGTGCGGCTGTAGGTCAGTCTTGACGGCTGTCGTTTTCAAATTGGTGTAAGACTTCAAGTCGTTTTAGAGTCTGAAACTATTTCTTGGGTTGACGCTTCTATTACATACCCGAACTGGAATTTACCGTAGATTTATTTGTGTACGTGTACTTTTTGCCATTACATTATAAAATTTTATGCAGTTTTTTTGTAGTAAATGCACCTTAGAAATGTTGTATAATCTGAAGATTTAGTCGTTAAAATGTGACGAGATTTTTGTAGCAGCTTAGTCTTAATGTCTGCACTAATTAAAGTTTATACATTATCATAGCACATCAAAATTTTCAACTAGTTATTAATCTTAAAGCCGACTAACCCTGTATCGTGATTTGATTCAATAAAATTATGTTTAATATCGGGTTCCCTCGGTTGTGAAATCCACATGCTACAAGTTATAATTTAGGTGTCTATGACATAACCTAATTAAATAAAGTTTTCACAAATGTTTTCTATCAGTATGCAGTTGTGACGGTTCCAATAGCACTGTTATGCATTTCAATTTTGAAAGTAGAATGCTTAATTAAATTTTTGACTTTGCACCAGAGATGGCGCCTCTTAACGTGTCACGTGATTACATTCACTTTCTGATCATCAGAAACATATGAACAGGTGTTGTAATCTGGTATAATGCAGAGCGGCGGTTTTGACGAAAACATATTAGTAATAGTGAAGCGCCTTAGGGTTAAACAGGTTTTTACCTAATCTCTACATATTTTTGCTCTGAAGTATATACACCGTGTATTTTTAATTAATAAAGAAAACTAAACCTTATAATATTACTTCAAATCGCAAGATATTTTAGATCAAGAAGTCAATCCAGACGTTCTCAAAACCGTCCGATTATAAACAAATAAAAGACGCAAGTAATTTGTATAGTTATTATCGCTGCGAATACAAATGGGTGTGTGACTACGAATTGATTGGTGCGTATTGTAATGGCCAATGCTCATTGGAGCGGCCTTCGCCCAAAAACCTATATTCTTTCTCGTTTTTGGCTCAAGTTAATGCGACTTGTTACACTTTAGTGTACTGCTGATGTATCCGTTTCAAAACTGTCAAATATATCTTATAACTCATATGCCAAAGGAGGTAATAGAAGTGCAAATGTGGTCACTATGTTTGAAGCATCAACTTAAAACTTTTGGTAAAATTAAACCTGTGTATTTAACTCGACAACAAATCTATTAAAAATATCCCTGTTACATTTGGACATTCCAGATTAAGTTAGTAGTTTTTGTTTAGTATTGGTATTAGTTTTGTAATCTACTGCAACAGTTAAGAATAAGATTCTCTTACGCTTATGTGCTTGATTCTCAAAGGTTTCAAAGGCAAGATTCATAAATCTCTCGTTTCAGGTAATTAATAATCTATCATAGTTTCATAGGAAACTGTATCTGTAAACATTATAAGTTATTAGTAAAATACGCATTCCATGAGATTCGCCATGACAAGCTACGGAGCGGTTTTCTTTTCTTTACAAATAAAGTGACGTTCGTCTTACTTCCATTAGCTTATCAGCTAACGGTATTTACATATTAAATAGTTGGATGCGCGACACCTCACTTGTAGGTTATACCGGTTTTGACTTGCCGTCATCCTTTCAAATCTTCTTTACCTTTCTCATTACTATTGAATAATCGTACCGCTACCGAGGCTTTCGAAAATTTATATCCTACTATTTTAGAAAGACATTTTTGGGTTAATCTTTGATGGTAAACACGAAACCAATACTGGCGAAAATGAAAGGAATAACATTAACGTATTTGTTTTGGATCCTGTGACAGTGTATGAATAAGGGTCTTTTAGTTTCGTTCGATATAGATTTTTAAGTAGTAACAGGAAGACAGAATTCCCGTTTACACCTTGAATCAAACTTCGCCTTGTCACGAGCCTTTATTGCAACTCTTTATTTATTTCTTTAGCCGCCCTATTCTCTATGTATGTGAGATTAAATGCGGTAATACATAATTTATTGTATGTATGAAAATTTAAATTATTTTAGTTTATCTATAAGCTTTTTATCGCTTGTTATAATGACAAGTAAAACTTGCTACACATATACTAGTGATCATCGTGACTATTATATCCGTGAAGATATAAATAGACCTTCAAAACTGGAAGTAGTGGTCCAGTAGTATTTGTATTTTACATACCGATAGGAATTTATACTGATTGGCTAAGTCAGTCTCACTAAGTTGAGTAAAAGGCATTTTGATCGTTGTAGTATCTTTTATGCGTTGATATCTGATGCTTAGACCGATTATTTCAGATTGAGTTTTACAGACTGCTATTATGAGTTTCGGAGTAGATACAATCTATATGTTTGCATTGTCATCATCACTTTCGCTGGTATTCAATTCAATTATTTGTATTCGTCAGTTCTTGATATATTAATGGCCACCTGGGTTTCTAGCCAACACAAATTATTAAGAAAGAAAGGGTTTATAATCTAATAAGAAGCCTTTGTAAGTGGATTCTTTTTAATTCTAAACAGCAAATTATTTTCAATCAATTATTCGAACTATTATAATTATAACATAGACGTTCATATTCGTATATTCGTATTTTATTGTAAGCTTGTTTATTACAAACTCTAAAACGAAAGAAATAAGACGTCGTCGATAATGATCACATTCTTTCGTCACTCTGTCCTAGTTACTAACTTATTAAAACTACAGCATGCTTTCCGGAGCACACCGTTGACCGGTCGTCTTCGACCATATGACTGCTTTAAAAAAAGTGAAATAAATTAGCATTACATTAAACCAATATGAGGGGGCAAAGCTATTGCTAACGGTCGCTTTATGATTGTTGTAAAAAAAGAACCGCTGTAACCTGCGCTTAATAGATAGGCTAGTCTCGAGTGTGCGGTTGTTTAAATGAGTGCGTTATTTTATTTTATGAAACAAGTATCTTGTTAATAATGCTACTTTGTTTGCTATTGCATTTATTCAATATTAAAACGTTGAGTTGCTATCAATCAGAAATCTTACTTTTGTAAAGCTTCAAGCTGAGAGCTATAGTTTGTAATAGATAGTAACTTGAATAGTACCGCACCCTAACCTTTAACAGCATCTTATATTATTGGAATTCTTTTAATTTAGTAAAACATGTGACTGGAACTGTTTGAATATTTTTATGCAATTATTGCTTAATAAAACCTCTTTATGCAGCCATCAAACAATACGCGGAATCTTTATTTTAATTATATTACACTAGTAGAGTCACATTGAGCAATTTCGAGGCGAGATCCTCAATACCTTATTAAAATATGTCTGTTGAGTAACGTATTGTTTGTAGATGTAGCGCTTAATAACTAGCGTTACGGCTAATAAGATCGGCTGTATGTAACGGACCGAGAGATGGCCGCGTGTACACTATACTTCGATAGGGTTTCTCCGTTAAAACCAATTTATTACTTTTTAAAACTAATTAAATTAGGTCCTGTCTATTCATAACACTAAATTGACCTATACGGTAGTTGTATGCATGCATACAGTTTCTTTGTAATGTAAACACTCTATAAAGCAACGACGCTGAATCAAATTTTCTTTTGTGTATAATATTGACATGTGTCGTAGGATGATTTGATGTTTAGGTTTTTTGCAAAAATCCTAGGGATTTTGCAAAAATCCGGATAATTAGACAACGGTTATGATATTTTTTCTAATCTTACTAGGATTTTTGCAAAAAAACTAGTTGGTTTAGTATGACTCCGAAACGAAATGTCAGTTTTTATTAATACTGTACACTGATTGGTCGCTCATAAACACGTCATTTCTGATTGGTTGTTTATTAAGACGTAATTACTTCATCGTTCCTACCTACATTTAATTTGATTGTTATTTTAATTTTAGTTAAAAAAGTTCCAAAGTTTAAAAATAGTATTGTCGTTTCCCTTTATAACTTTAGCTATAAAACCTCAATACTACAATTTAAAACGTACTTACTCTATTGTTCCTACCTATATTGAAGACGTCCGTGGCCGAGTGGATAGGTGACTAGCTTTTCGGTCTGGAGGTTGCAGGTTTGATCCCCGCTGAGAGCAACATTTATGTGATGAGCATATGTGTATTATATTATATTGAATATATCGCTGAGTTAGTATCCCATAATACAAGGGTTACTTAGTTTGGGGTAACTCGATCTGTGTATAATATGTCCGAACGTGATTGTAATTTTACTCCAACAAAAGAGTAAAGAAATATATTTAATTCCTAGTATCAAATAAGTATTGTCATTTCTTACCCTTTATAACTCTAGCTATAATATCTCAATACCACAATGACGAACCAATCAGAATGAGTATAGGCGAGCAATCAGAAATCAGCCAATCAGCATTAAAGAAGTACGATCTTACCAAACCGACTAGTTTTATTGTAAAAAACCTAGTAAGATTAGAAAATATTATAACCTTTGTCTAATTATCCGGATTTTTGCAAAATCCCTAGGTTTTTTGCAAAAAACCTAAACATCAAATCATCCTACGACATATGTATCAATTGTGCTTATATTGGTGCAAAAGATAAAATAATTATGCAACTCATTGGATTATCACTGTTGTGTTTCTTTGTTTAATGTTTTAATAATTTGGTACTGCAAGAACGTTACACATGTAATTCTTTTTAAAGTTGCCATACAGTTTTTGGCCTATATTTTGGCTTTTGTTTTAAACACAGTAATTACTACGCGCACATTTTAAAAAATATCCACAATTATTGTGATTGCAATAATTAGCATTCTGTGCCGTATGCAACGTTCACTTGCATAAAAGTAAAATGTTAAATTAAATATTACCGTGATGCAATCGACAGCCCTAATCGGTTGAGACCGGTTAGATACCCACCTATACCTGCGTAGGCGGTCCAAGTAAATTCGACTTCCTCATAACAGTAATATTATAACTCGGACTAAATACGTTTACACTCCATACTTTTGTCTTGTAATCAAATTATTCACTTGGGATCAACCTGTAGTATGTGCATTCATATTTTAGACTAAACAGTTTTCAATATTAAGTCTTATTGTTTTTCAGTATGTCTAAATAAATCAAATGAGAATTCCAGAAATTCCTAACCCCTTTTTGGAAGCTGAGTTAGGAAAAGATAGTAAAATAAATGATGGGTCACCTAAATCACTTAAAAAGCCCTAAATTCTAAATACGAAAACTGCGGAAACAAAAGTTTTGAATATTTATTTATTTATTTATTTATTTATTCCAAAAAACATAATCATTACAGGCATAAACCTAATGCGATAACATTTTAAATTAAATTTTAACATATTAAATTTATGGTACTCTCTTACTTATTGTAACATAGATATTTCAAGGCAACGATTGTGAAGTCACCCAGATGACATGCAAAAACATCCACATCTTCTGCAATTTCCCGCAAAGCCACTAGTGCTCTGACCAGAGGGCACTGCTGCAATAAATTAGTGCGCGACTGTGGTAAGGCAAAAATTGTAACTAAACACTAAACAGCAATAGCTTAAAGACAGCACTTCAAAAACCTATGATAAAATAAGTTGTATCAGTAACCAGTCCTACCCCATTGCATACAACAATGTATGTTGTAAATAGCGATAGTGTAGCAATAGTAGAGGCGCGGATAGGCCGAGTCTCCAGGCGGATGCAGCGCGTATATTAAATTGCAAGTTGTCATCTTGTGATCGCACCCGATTAATCATCCTATTGAACTGATTTGTACAAGTATATGTTGAATTTGCGGCAGCGTGCACTTATAAGCCATTACACATTGCGGTAGGCTGATACTATTGAGTGGTATTTTGAACGATCCTGAAAAATTATATGCTTCCCTCGCGTTCGCTATTCTTGTTCTAGTTCAAACTCTTTCCATGTGGTGTTCAAACTTAATGCTATATTGCTGAGAGAGAATGATTTCTTTAAGAACCACTTATGCGTCAGAACAACATACATACTTATACTCACGGCTATAAATCCCTAGAAGGGGTAGCCAGAGCTAGAAATTCCTCAACACTTTTGGAAAGTTGAGTGGGGAAAAGATGGTAAAATAAAGGTTGTTGGTGATACTGATGGGTCTCCAACCGCATCGCCCAAAAATCCCTTAATAGCCCCAATACCGTTAGTCGCCTCTTACGTACACCCACCGGAAGAAATGGGGTAGTGCTATTCTAACAGCAGCACTACACAGCAGAACAAAACAAATATTTTGCAAAATTGCTTAAAAAACAAATATCAGTGGGTACTTTCTGTATATGTATTTCACTTCATTTATAGCATTGCTGTTCTTAAAATGACCCGCTTGTTAATTTAATTTGGCAACTCTCCATGGGGGTGTGATTCAATGTCTCTTTGATTTGAATCTTACAAACAATACTTGGGCGTGTAACATTGCCACTCGCATCTACCTCGTGTCATCTGTTGACTCAAAGCCATTTAGCTTAGTGTATCAAACTATACCGAAATTAGTATCCACCGGATAACAATTTAGAAATGCATTTTAATTTCAAATGTAAGAATTCTTAGTATTCATACTAAATGCCAGAAAAACTACATTTTCATATCTCATCATACTATTTCAAACAACAATTTCCATGATAACATTTCCACAATTTCAATAAAAGGAACTGAAATTGCAGACGAGAGTATCATTTGGTATCGTCTGTAATCCGCAGCCCCTTATCTCCCCACACTGTGACGTACGAACGGAGGCTCGGCTAGACGGCGCCAGCTTCCTGTTAGATTGCGAACATAACGTTCTATGAAACTGGTGATGCTGAAATTTTCAGAGGCATTAATCGGGCGGATGATTTTGTTGAGACTTGGGCGTTTTAAAGATTCAAGAAATTTCAATGGGTTCTATTCATCTCTGTCGTAAGGAAATATTTTGGCTGTATTAAATGTTGGCTCCCTTTTACAAAACTCGCCTGCTGCTCTATTACAATTATCAGTCTTCAAGTGTACTGTGCCAGGTACCAATTAGTTTCACTGAAATTGCAGACTTCAGAATATTAATTTACAATTATACCACGATACATTGAGCTTTCGACTAGCGATTTAGGTTTACTAAACTACAATTCCTGAATGTCTTGGCACATTGCTTTATCTGTTCCTGAAAATGTAAAATATTGTGTCCATATTCTGAATATTCCGAGTATTCTGAATACGTCACGCATCCCCCGCGTGTAAAAGACGTCACACTAAAATTGTCGACCGAAGCGAACGAGCGTGGGCCGCTGATAATATGGGCCTGAAATTGAGATCGCTATCCGCGTGAACCGTATTACGAGTTAACACCCCGAATGAAAGTATTTCAAGCTTATGAAAAGTTATGAAAGAAGCTTCTAGCTTAGGTTTTAGGGCTTTAAACGATATAGGAAAGCTTTACATCTATAGCCGTTTGTACGTACACCATAGGGAACAAAATAAGATCGCGATTATATTGCGAATAAAATTTATAAACTAGAATTAATCGTATATCTAATCTTGCTAGTGTTAAAACGACATCCGTTTCCTCGTTTTATATGAATTGGCCTTTGAAATAATGATTGTGTAATTTGCAGCCTGTAAACTATTGAGTAAATTAAACTAAATTACTCTTGACTACGTTTTCAGACTTGGTCGTGTGGTAGTCGCGCTGTAATCACCAGTCTTGTTCTAAATACTCTCACTTACGTCAGCGTAATTATGATTGAATAATTTTTACACGACTTCGGTGAACCAAAAGAACAAAAGTGGTGTATTGACCATGTATTTATGATTCAATGTTCGCATATTTATTAGTAACTCCTCAAAAGCTTTGCTCATTTTCGTAAACGTTCCCCAATTCTCAGATTTATTTAGTCACGCACGGCTTTTGATTATTTAAAACTCTAGTTTCATATTACCCTGCTCTTGTCCCGCTGTGTGGTGATCTCCTAATTCCATTGTCGAGCTGATTCGATCCATTGACCCACATTTTCGTATAATTAGCGCTCAGATTTCCGAACTAATCTTATTCGGCTTGTAAATCAGCATTGCTATCACGATCTGAGTCGTGTTTTCTCAGTAGCAGTCGAGAAAAAATTTCTCGGATCCGAGTTCTAGGCGAGTGCTGAGCGCGTGTCTCACACCTTGATCTAAATATTTGCGACAATGTCTCGTGACGTCACACATACGAGCCCGCCTCTCGTATCTAATGTTCTACACCTAGGCGTTCGTTTCGATCCGATTTGATTGCACTTTTGTAAATGATCTGTCTTTAGTAGGTCACCCTAAAAATAACTACGTTGTATCGGGAAGAAAAGCAAGTTTGTCTTCGGTAAAAATCTGTCCAGTCTCAAGATTCCTGTTGATAAAATGCATGCATACATAAAACGTAAGTTTTACGGGGCTATGTAAAATTAACAAGTCGCAACCTTATATCCTATCCTGGTTAACTTATCTTGATTGACCTTAGTCTGAGATTGATAGGATTCCTTATTACCTGTATTAATCTACAAAATATATTGTTTTGCGTTCCTCATATCATCAGACTTACAGTACTAGTTATTTGCGCAAATAAAATAAAGTTGACATTAACTATTTATAGAATATGTCTGTTTACAAAGGTTCAATATTGGTTCTTTTCTTTCCTACGTCAATTGAGGCCGGTAAATGAAGGCTTGGAATCTATTTCATCCCTTAACAGGGCCTTGAACCCGACACAGCCTACTCTGTTGCCGCGCCAGCTCCCGGGGGAAATAATCTCGAGTTTATCCGCTTTCATGTCAATATACTGCCTTTTAATGACCGCTGGATTTTATCAAACAAGGATACTATGATACTGACTTGGTTCAAACTTAGCATTCTTATTCTTACAAGTTTAATTAATTCCAATGCATTTTAATTAGTTTCTTTTCATATATAAGTGATATTACTCCGTCTGTGCTAATTATTTGTGTGTGACGGTAAAATAAAACTTCATCTTTTTTAGGTCGTAGGAAACGAACACCGCTAATTCTATATTTGGAATATTATGTTGCCCTTATTAATATATTAATTAGATGTTATTGCTCTTAAATTGCTCTTCCATGTTTAATAATCGTTATAAAAGATATGTTTCATTTCGATTTCCTCACAATATTATTCCTCACCGTTCAGTAAATATAAATCACGTACATGATAAGACTTGGAGGTGACTTACTCTCGCTGACATGTGTATTACTGGTAAATATTTTATCTTTAACTGCACAATCTCGGAAATTAATTCACCGTAGAGTCTTAGAAATACTCGCTCGAGATAAGAACATCAATTTGTATCACCTTCTATCGAGATCATATATACGACGTTTGATAAACGTTTATACGACTAGTTATATAGTTGGCTTATAAGCGTGTACATGACAAGAGGCTTGCATTGTTGCATTGTCCAACATGCTGGGAACTTGATCGACATGATCTTTTTGGTTACGTGTGTGTAATGTAGTGTAGACTAACCGAGTGGATTGTTTCGTTCTCGGTTAGTAAAAGTAATATGTACTATCATTGCGCACAATTGGCCGCTCTGTTGTGGGAACATTGCTAACAGCGCACGCCTTTTACTTACCATTGTATTGTTTTTACTAAATATAGGTTATTACTCTAATGATATACGATGAGATTCGGCTGTGATGTCGTATGTTTTATTAAGAGATGGCTGCTCTAGAAGCATGTGAAGTTGAAGGGAAACTTATTTATTCATATTTTCTTATGCCAGCGGATAACGTTATATTCTTAATTACTATCATTCCGTTTAAAATGTAAAAGCAATTTTATTTGGATTTAAAGCTTTTTTATTTAATAACAATATCTTTAAAGCATGGTATAATTTTTTTCGCAACAATTACACCTACAAGTCGTGAACAATAAACTGAAGATTATTTTGAAATTCATTTCTCTTTGTAGCCGTAATATCTCAAGGCATGAATTTCGCAACAATATCGAATGCTTAAGTAATGTCGAACATTTATATCTAGGTACGAATGTAGACTTATTGCGTCTTAGTGAAAACTGTTGTATTACCAAACTATATTACTAGATTCTGATTACAAAGTTTTTAATTTTATCAATAGGTTGGGCCTGTTCTCTTTTTTCCATGGCCGTTTGGTTACAGCCTCGCGAAGTAAGGCCGTCGCTGCAGTCACGTCGACCGGTGAGAGGCGCCCCTCCTCTGTTGGAAGGTCGCGAGACATACATTGGCCCCAAAATACATCCTTGCGGGAATTCCACTCAATCCTTTACTTTAAATCAATATCGCTTTTGACACCTTTTCCATTAAACTTCAAGACAACCTGTTCTCTATTTGAAAAACAGATACCAATAGAATTTGCACCTACTTTCTATCTTGCCCCACCTAGTGGTGTCAAAATAATTTATAATCGAATGTTTCGCAAAACGCGATAGTTGAAATATTGTTAGCTTTTTTGCAATAATATCTGCGGAGTTATGACGTCGGCATTTATATAAACAACTATACATTTTAATGTGATAAATTTACTCATGGAAAATAATTCTTTAGTTTTATATGAAAATAATGTATAACGTTAGATTAGAATTAGCACCATGAAATAAAATTACAAGGCAACCCAACAGAACAAGATGCAGATGAAATTGCACGTGTCGTTTTCACGTAAATGTACGTAATCAGCAACATTTGCACAACAATTAGACGAAACCAGTTCATTCACCAGGCTGGTAAAACTTGCCTAGGCAGTTGCATGCCTTTCCTACGAAAATTGCTACGGCCTATTTATTGATGCTTTTTAGGTTTCTAGAGCCCATTAGTAACTGTTCATTCAAAAGGAACTATTAACATTTATCTAATGAGGATATTAAAATGATTTGTCAGTATACGACGTCTAATTGATAGTAGGAAGGGTCATAGTGATTAGCGTCAAATCTTGCATGCTGAATTGTTTAAAGGCCTATGTTTCACTCTAAAAATGTAATAGTATAATTAAAAAAGAACATGAAATGTAAGGCGAGGTATTCCGGTTGGAGAGCGTCGTCTCTTTAATAACGTGCCGCTTTGGCCAATGAACGGGCGACGGGCAAATGAAAAAGCCAACCGGGGACGCGCAGCGCACGCGAGACTCTTCACTCGCAACAATGCACGACATTCGAACGCTATATATTTTTTACCCAACTTCAAGAAAAGCACACACTGCAGTTTTGTTTGAGTGAAAATAAAATCAATTGTCTGTAAATTTTGCTCATGAAAGATCAGGAAGTATCAATTGAAGCACTCAATCCATGTTGCAGTAAAATCTTTATTAGTTTTCGCAACCGATGAAAATAATCACGCAATGTCATACAGTTAATGCATCCCCACTTATAATATGTAATGTATAATTAAATGAATCGGCATTACCTCACCGCTGGCCAGTGCAGGATTGCGACAAGCCAGCCCGTCCATTAGAAAGTCGACAATATATGCAAATAGTATCGTAGAAATCACGCGACGCGATTAAACGGCCACCTCGCCTTTTTAAAATGTGACCACGATGAAAGTTACTACCGTTACGGATTTGCGTTTTGCATTCTTTCGTTGCCCGATTGCCTAAATTTTAAACGTTTCATCTGTATTTTGTTTGAATTGCTCACTAAACATACTGTAAAACTTGGCAGTGTTTAGAGTATAATTTTCCTTTAGTTGATGTCGCATCCAATCCTATATCTGTAAACATTACGCTATTTTATAAAAAAAACAATCATCATTTGTGCGAACTGTTTATCAACAAGACTAAATTATCGTAATCACTATGTTTCGCTTTATCTGAATTCGTTTCATGTTAATTTTTCGTTCATGTCCCGACATCTATCGGTGTTCGAACAACCATATTTTCATTTATATCGCTCAACTTTATTTCTGCCTTGAGATAATTTTGAATTACCATTATCAAAAGACTATTTAATTTTGCCATTAGCCATAAATGGTAAACGTTCGTTTCGGTGGTAAACTTTATTAAAAACAAGTTTTTTGTGACACGAATTTAGATGTCGGCAATGAATTAATATAAATTTGTTTATTCTGATTGAAGTGGCGGAGCAATTATGTACCGAACCAACTTGTTATCGATGGCCGTCGATCACTCGGTGGACGCGTGCTTCGCTTTCCCGTCACTATTTTGTGATACATATAGTACAGTTCCACTGACGTGTTTAAAATCCAATGCCAATGTGACAAAATGTGTCCAATAGTCTAACAGTTACTGCAGAAATTCCATTGTAGCTAGCTGCGGCCACAATCGACGCGATACGTTACGTCAACAAGATTCAATACAAGGCGTTATCTAGAAGCCAGCGCGTTTCGTTTTCTTGTCCGGGTGTGTCTTACCGTCGAATACTCTGTTAACTCGCATACGAAACCCGGAACTCGAACGTAATATATAAGCGGAGATTGTATATATATGTACTTGTAAATTAAGGCTTGTTGTCTCGATCTGACCGACTGAGCCGCACGGACCGGTTATGACAGCCTCTCACTTTGCAACTAACTACACGAAGCGCGCTACCAACTCCAATTGAGTAACCGACTAAAGGCAAAAGTTAGACGATAGAGAAATCTACTGAAACCAACAGTATTGTTACGAGGAACTACGTTGCTATCGGAATGCTAAGGTACGAGCGAAAATTTCAATTAGACACATGAGTAATACCAAAGCGGATGCTGAATTTCCTTGTGTTTTCCGGCCTACCAAGGCGCTCTGTTGTGACCTTCGCTAAAAGACAAATGAAACTAGCGACCTTGACATAATACCGATTGCAGATGCATTTGCTCTCGTTACCTATAAATAGACATCTGATCATGCATGTTATTATATTAGTTGCAACATAAAGAATGAAATAAGAAACAATAGAGGAATGCAATGCAGTAAGACGGCGCGGGCGAAACGGCTGTGCGCCGAATGCCAAAGTATTCCATCGCCAGCCGCTCTTTATATTAGCCAGAACGTACCATAGAGAAAGCCCTCCCCCCGCTTCGTCGCCCTCGCACCGCGCTGTTCAACTACTAGCGGGTTTTTTCCTCATTATTAGCTCTGATATACACCTACCTATAATATAAGTCATGTTTATCATTCGTGTTTTTAGACGTCACAAGTTTTTGTTAAAGAATTAGCGACAGTTGACTACCATTGAAATATCAAAACCGTTCTGGTTATTTAATCACTGCTACATTGTTTTAGATTTTTCTGGATGCTTTACCAATTTGAGTGGAACATTGGGATTCTTGACTTTATTGGGTTATTGCCCGGCGTAGGTTGCTTTTAGGCGCACTCCTGTTTATAGGTTAATTGTCTGATATTGTGGTGCTGGCACACATCATCAACTGCGACCTTAAAATGTAAAGCTCGGGGCCGCGCTATTATGATTGTTTCGTGTCATCTAATAACAATGTTCCGCTTAACGAAACTGTCCTTAAACTCAAATGATTGTTCTCTCAATACTAAATCAAAAATACAGCTCGGTCTACAGAGAAACGTCGCAAGATACTTTTTTCTACGCTATAAATACTCTCAAGAGACAGGTGAAAATTAAGAAAGCCCCAGAAACCCGTGACCTAGAATTTGAAATTGATTCGAAACACAAAACCGTAGATTAAGATGGTACCTTATATTGTACACTCAATAAAATTACCCTAACGGAGCAAAGCGCAGAAAGATTAATAAATAGGCATTGTCGTGTTAAGCAATGCATGAATACACAACGGTATGCGTAGTGATCTGTCCGATGGGTTGCCTTGCCGTAAACATTACCATTCGCGGCGATGAAAGTTATCGCTCGCCCACCGGTGTTTAACACGCATGGTCACACTGGACATCAACAAGTGGATCTCCATATTTGGCCAGACTCCACATTTACTAAGGCTTCTCGTTTCAGTATATCTCTTATAGTTTCATCGGAACGATGTAAATTGTTTTGTTTGTGTAGTCAAATTCCAGTATTGACCTTACTCGCATCAGCTGATTGGTGTTTATCTAGGTTAAAGGTCTTTATTGCAATCGATTTGATAATAATGAATAAATGTTTCCAGACATTTTGCACCTTTTAAGTGCAGTTTCATTCAACACAATTAATTATCAAAATGTATTTCTTAACAATTATAGTTGTAACTTTGACTGCAGGAGGCTCAATTTTATTAAACTGTAACTCCTATTCAAAATACACAGTAGAATTTCATGCCGCTCTATGTTCTAATGCCCTAGACTAAGACACAGAAATTTATTGTTGATACCTGCAGATGATTCACGAGAATATCTCGAGAAATGTTGCCAATCCAACAGCGTGGGTGAGCAACTAGTCACTATCATCGCTGAAATGCTTTGCATCTTATTCCTCTGAACACCAGTGACGCAGGAGATGACTGCCGAGCTGCCATTCCTGATGATAAATTCACACTACTTTAGGATGAAAATATCCAGAATCCAAGTGTCTTTGACACTTTTGAGTAATAGCTGCTCTGGCATCTTAATGTATATTTGCGAAGAATATCGTTATTGAAAATATTGTTTTCTCGTTAGTGACTTTACTAGAAAATATTGGGAGCAACAAAAATTGTATAAGCTTTTTGATGCTTGCTTTAAGGCGACATCGTTTTCAAATGTGTTTGAGGTTGGTTAGAGTAATTTTTTATGCCTTCTTGTCCGTTAATATCAAATTTTATTCTCTCAATACAAAAACTAAAAACACTCTTATATATTTTTTTTCTTTTGTATAAAGTCAAGGCTTAGAATCTTTCCTGGAGATATAACTTTTTTCAGGATTCCCAGATTTAGACAAAATATTTCTTTTGATTTCCCAACTCAGAAATTGATCAGGTTGACTTAATAGCCGTAGATTGGAAACCAATCAAGACTCTTTACAGCGCACTGTCGAACGAAAGTTGTTTGCACATGAAATAGCTACACGAAAGGCAGATAATGTGCGACATTAATTGTTATTCAACTTATATCTAAGTACTGTGCTCTTGTTATTATTCGCGGTGTCTTATTTATCATCGGCACCGGCCGTAAGTCTTGCCGTGCGTATCACGTCAACACACTCGTACGATATAGAGATATGACAGTTTTTCTCTCGCTTTTCATGTACCTAATAGGTGTTTTAACTTAACTGAGCTCTGCTGGCAAAAAGTAAGGATTCGCCAAATGCGACTATTGAAATTGAACTTATTTCTTTGTATAATAATTTATATAACTAATTCATACGTACGGTTGGAGACCCATCACCAAAAACCTTTATTTTACCGCCTTTTCCCCACTCAACTTCCAAAAGTGGCTGAGGAATTTATAATTGCTTGGCTCTGGCTACCCCTTCTAGGGAATAATAGCCGTGAGTATATGTATGTAAGTTAATTATTAATTCTAATCCTAATACAAATGCGGCGAATGTAGGCTATTATTTATCTATATCTGTAAATGATCAATTGATTAATATTCTCCTCTTAAAAGTGACCTACTCGTAAGAAATCAATTTATGCATATATCGTAGGATGATTTGATGTTTAGGTTTTTTGCAAAAATTCGGATAATTAGACAACGGTTATAATATTTTCTAATCTTACTAGGATTTTTGCATAAAAACTAGTTGGTTCAGTATGACTCCGAAACGACATGTCAGTTTTTATGAATACTGTACACTGATTGGTCGATTGCAGTGCCCCATAAACACGTCATCTCTGATTGGTTGTTAATTAAGACGTACTTACTTCATTGTTTCTACCTACATTTAATTTGATTGTTATTTTAATTTTAGTTACAAAAAGTTCCTAAGTATAAAAATAGTATTGTCGTTTCCCTTTATAACTCTAGCTATAATACCTCAATACTACAATTTAAAACGTACTTACTTTACTGTTCCTACCTATATTGAAGACGTCCGTGGCCGAGTGGATAGGTGACTAGCTTTTCGGTCTGGAGGTTGCGGGTTTGATCCCCGCTGAGAGCAACATTTATGTGATGAGCATATGTGTATTATCTATACTTATAATAAATCTGTAGAGAGGTCAATTCTGTACATGAAATATATTTTCAAAATAACTATCAGGTGGTGATTAGGGATCGATACTGATGCCAAAAATGCAATCAGAAAAATTTTTGTCTGTCTGTCTGTCTGTCTGTCTGTCTGTCTGTCGGTTTGTATGTTCCTTATGGAAACCAAAACTAATCGACGGATTTTAACGAAACTTGGTACAATTATTCTTCATACTCCTGCGCAGGTTTTTGTATACTTTCCAGCAGAGAAGTAAAGGGGAATTTTGGGAAATTTTGGGAAAACGGGAGAAGTTACTCCATTTTTTAAGCTTCCGTCGCGTGTGCAGCCTTGATGGTTAAACTTACATAGAAATCATGTGTGGCGGAAATATTCTTCATAAAATTATCTAAAAAAAATCCTCAACAGTTTATGTCTATCTTTTACGGTTGACTCACAATAACACGTGTAATTCCTGATAGCTTAGCAGTTCGGAATATTCTGATTATATTTGTTTACTCTTACGTTTGTAAACCTCTTACTCATTCCTAATTTAAAAAAGATAACATTATCACCTATTCAATAAAAAAAGAATCATAGAAATCGGTAGACAAACACCGAAATTATTTATAAAATAAGCCATCGCGCCCGGGATCGAAACCAACTCTTTACTAATTTACATATAACATACTAGATGGCGCCAGTAGTTGCATCCTACATAACGTAATGATTTATTTTTTAGATTGTTATAAATACTTCATGGCGTTTTATTCCAAAATTTGCTATTAAACGGAAATACTGAACCGTTCATTAAGCGCATTCAAAATCACCAAACTACACTGTTAAGGGAGTGCTATAAATTTAATAAATTGAAAACATTACGCTGAATTTCACAATGCTTGAGCAGTGACTGAAGAAAGAAACCTCAGATATTTAAAAAAACAACGCTACCCCTGCGAAGCTGGGACGATCCACTAGTATTAAATATATCGCTGAGTTAGTATCCCATAATACAAGTGTTACTTAGTTTGGGGTAACTTGATCTGTGTATAATATGTTCGAACGTGATTGTAATTTTACTCCAACAAAAGAGTAAAAAAAATTATTTAATTCCTAGTATCAAATAAGTATGGTAATTTCTTACCCTTTATAACTCTAGCTATAATATCTCAATACCACAATGACGAACCAATCAGAATAAGTGTAGGCGAGCAGCCAGAAATCAGCCAATCAGCATTAAAGAAGTCAATCTTACTAAACCAACTAGTTTTTTTGCAAAAACCCTAGTAAGATTAGAAAATATTATAACCGTTGTCTAATTATCCGGATTTTTGCAATCCCTAAGTTTCTAAGTTTAAGTTTAAATCCCTTGCAAAAAACATAAACATCAAATCATCCTACGACACATATAAATCAACAACCAAATTTCCTGTGTCTTCGGAATCACCGAATCTACATAATTTATTATCACCATTTGACGTCCACGCCCTCTCTGCGGTGGTACGATAGATAATATTTTTCTGCGGCTTATTTTTGGTGTATTTAGAACATATTTGGTAATATTGTGTACTATGACAGAACATTCGAGATTTATACTAAAATTAATATCTGTCAACCCGAAGTCCCGTACTTGCAAATTATTGGCATCGTATTATTTATAATATTTTATTCTTAACGTAGCAGTTTCAAAATTTTATCTGTTCAAAGCAAGACTGGTTATGGTCTACAAGAATTTAACTTTCCTTAATGTTTCTTAGTAATCTCTGTCCTTAATTCCTTAATACAAAGATGGTTTTATCAAATATCTAACAGAATATTTGTGTATATTTCAGAAAATATCCATTCCGGCTGGTGGCAATGGCTCAGCGGGCGAGGCTACGTTCCACTTCAGCATTAACAGTAATGCAGAAATGGAAGGCCCACAGGTAACTCTTTTAGCTATTTCTCACACTCAAATTAAAATAAAACAATTGAATGGTACGAATCGCTATCGTGGTTCTCGCTCGGTGGCAATGAAGTGGGTGAATGAAGGGTTTTTCTATACATTTTGACTCTAACACAATAGCAGTAAAAACTTTTCTAAAATACTACGTCCGATCCGATCATAGATTATGATTGAAATATAAGTTGCTGAATTCAATACCACTACAAAACGACGACGAGTTTGAAAATTTATATGTGCTATTCTGATCTGAGACCACGCATTTAGATACAACCGCGGAGATATGAAACCTATTCTTACAAAGACATATGAGGTGATGATTTATAAATACAAACATCATTTATAACATGTTATTTTTATTCGCACATCGGCATTACGTAAGAGCGCACAATGTAACGTGAATTTTTGACATTATCGATAGTGTGTCACCTTGATAGCGTGTTGACTTGGCCAGTGTTGATGACACTTACTCGTGTGTTCTATTCATTTCTACAATGTTCTAGTATTCTTCATTATACTCCCTCTTTGCTTGGATCTAGTTAATCACTTAGTAATACATTAACATAAACATTAACACCTTATACAAAAAAATATATAGAAGATTTGATCATTTTCTATTCTTCAATTTGGGTCTAGTTCATTGTTTTTAAACATCACTATTGGTTTAACATCAACAGCTAATATTTATTGATCATCTACTATTCAACAAAGTTCACTTTTCTAAAGCTTTCAAGAAACAAACATACATCTTAATTAATACTGATTGCTTTAGAGTAGATCTAGTAATGTAATAATGGATTCTTTTAAAGCTTTCATCACCACCCTACCCTTCCTGAATAAGTTGAGAAATCTTTGCTTTGCTCTACTACATTACTATTTTGTCTAATTGAGTTTAACTGTCAACCTTCTCATAAGGTTAACGCAAAGTCTACGTAAACTTATGGTATACCCGAATGCCATGTTTGTACAATTAATGAACTAAAGTTGATCAACAACTGAGTAAATAATAACTCGTAAACGTGAGTATACAATTCAGTTGGTAAACGCTTTTTGCACTTGTTTCATAGAATAAATTAGACAATTGTATTATCATCATAATAGCGAGGGACTTTGCTTTTTCAACGTTACATGTACAAAGTATCCTGTTATATACATTTCCAGTATATACTCACATTTAAGAACTTTTTACTGTGCAAATATCACCAAGATATGCTGACAGATCTCCTTATTTATTTACATGAAGTGAAGCCAAATTAAATAATGATGTTCAAGTAAAATGTATCTGAATTTGTATTTGTATCACTTGCCATGCAGATTTAATTTTTACATCTAGCACAGCTCTTTGCTCATATGTCGTGTGAGCTATATTGTTTATTTCCTGTTCTTTTATCAAAGAAATCCTTGATTGACGCATAAATTGTACAGTATAGATAGACTATATAGTTTTTGTCTTGTTTTAAATATTTCAAAGTAAATTTAAACGGTTCTATTATCTCCTCGTTTCGTCAACACATGGTTCACCATGGCCTTGGACATTGGCAATCAAAAGAAATTGTGTGTCTTTTATATTGTGTTGACACTCGTCCATTGCTACCTGTTCTAGCGAGGTCGTCATATGAAAATAGTTTGTTTTGGAGGTAATTAGAATAAGTCAAGAGCGAGGTTTAGATGTTTTGTCTAGTTACATGTTACAATTTAGCTCATGTTTTTTGGTTGGGTAATTCAATAATAATTATGGCTAGATGAATAATGGTAATACGATTTTGTTATTGAACATAACCATAAGTAGCAAGATCAGACTTAACCAGTCTTTAATGTACAGAGATTTAGTATAAAACTATTTTCTCCAACTTTTATTATCTTTAACCTGCTTTTGAGTTAGACAGACAGCAGTTTAGTGTCTGCTTAGAATAGCTCTAATTCACTTCCACTCGCGGGTGACGTAAGAAGCGACTAAGGGTCGTAGGGAATTTTCAAGTGATAGTTGGGCGGTGTGGTTGCAAAACACATCTCCAACATCCTTTATTTTACAACCTTTTCCATTATTTTCCAAAATGAACTAGTGAATTCCTAAGCTGTAGCTACCCTTTTTTGTCATTTATAGCCGTGAGTATAAGTATATACAAAACAGCGAAAACACATATAAAAACGTGCCATTAATCTGAAGTGTGACAATGTTAATGGACGATAGTTGGTGTGATAAGATCTTGGTATCGCGTTTACTGCCACTGATTGTTCAACTAATTAGTAGAATAACTAATTCATATTTATATGAACGGTGTTTGATAACTGGAATGATGACCCGGCGAAGGTTGGGCTGTGGCTGCTTATCGTGTTGTAAAGGTTTAGGTCGGTTGAAATATATATTTATCTTTGTTGTGAGGCAATGGACTATCGCATTGATAGTTTCTACTCATTCTTTTTTGCGGATGTCGTCAACTAATAGAGTTAATGTGATCTATTATGTTTTGTAGTGTCGGATTAGCATAGCACTACCCCATTTCATCCTGTGGGTGAAGAGGAGCGCTTTTAAGTTATTTTTGGCCGATGTGGCTGGATACCCATCACCAACAACCTTTATTTTCAAAACGCGTAATCTTATTCTGAAGCTCTGGCTAGCCCTTCTAGGGATTTATAGCCAGAAGTATATTTATGTAACAAATCTTGTTACATCCATTACAGTAGAATTTTATTTCACTTGTCACACTTTCATTATCATATATTGTGGATAAGTGGCTTATGAAGCTTGAAAAAGGTATATAAAACGGTAGCATTTAATGAGATGCTGTCTTAATACTCAATACTCAATAGATTTATTGCGTTCCACAATGGTTTTCTTAGATGTTAAGTATTTACTTTATGACTCAGTCAAGGGATTCAATCGTACTTCGATACTGCTCAGTTCAAGTATATTATTTTCTCAAAGTGAATGATCGGTTTTTACGTGTAAATACAACCTTAGCAACACAAGTGCACATTTATATCCTTGGTAGTTTAAATAGCAATAGCGGGTCGTCGAATACGGAAGTATCGGATTCAAATTCAATGTCTAAGTAACGCCTTGAATGTTCTTCTCCATTAAAATTAACACATCTATTAGACGCACACAAAATCAGTTGGACTTATTACGTTTAGTTTAAAGCTCTTTAGTACGTTTGTGAATCGTACAAGCAATTAGAGTTAAACGGCGATAGGCCTGCCCCCTATCACATGAGTAAACTGTCCAAGCAAAACGTGGGTACTCTGAACACCATTTGGCAATGTCACGTGATGTTCAGAAGTATTAGTACCTCTGCCAACCCCTTCGTGGATATTCGGCGTGAACATTTGTGTTTGAGTTGAGTTGAATAGTACAATTTATAAATTAAACACCATTAATTTTCAACTATACATATTCAATATTTCGTCAGGTCAACTTGCATACATAGTGAATACCAAAATTTTATATGTAACAAAATTACCCGTAATTATTAACAATTAACTTTATTAAAACAGTTAACAAGATGTAAATTCCTTTAAAGTCTACCTTCCCTGTGTTGATGAAGCCCAATCATATATAGCCAATCAGCGCAGAGATTAAAACATTTTCCGCTTCATAATGTCCAATTGCTCTGTACATTAAATTGTACATGGGCGGACTCGGTGGTTACGTAAATCAATATGGTTGTGACGTTTCAAGTGTGATTTGTTTTCCATCTTGTCGATTAGAATGCGTCATACAATTGCTTTTAATACTCCATTACTTTAAGTTAGTAAAAAAGACTTAGCATGGATCTTACCTTTCCACTTATGAAGTTTTGAAAGTGATTTGAAGTGTTGACACATCTGGGGATAATTGGGAATAAGATTCTATTTTTTAACACGCTTTTTTTATACTTGCAATCTTACTTCATTCCTTATATTATAAATGAAACTGTGGCTTTATCAATGCCACACCAATTTTAGCAATATTAACCTCGTAACGCCCGTTGTATCACTAGAGGAACAAAACTCCTGTGACTAATAGTAACTATTAAAAAAAATAAAGCCATAGGAATAGTTCTTGTTAAAGATATCATTAATTTTAATAATGGGCATTCAGCACACTTTTTTTTTGTTCCATTAGAGATACATTGGATAGAACTTACAAGTCATAACAATTTCTATACGGGCGTTACGAGGTTAAGATAAAATAATAATAATGTAAAATAATAAAAATAGTAATAATAATAAATATACGATAGGCGCTGAAGAGTTGTCAACTGTGTTTACTCACTAAATCATCGTATAATTCTCCTTGAATATTTGTGCTATCCGATATAGTAATATCGCATTGTTTTTTTTTAGTGTATATTTTTTCATAGTGCCCAAGTATGTTATGTACACACGAAACATACTTTTGGTGAGGTTTGTGGGTCGCGGAACGGTCGCCAGTCCCCGTTTACTGCTATGCCGTGCTGCGCGTACCTCGATTTCGATTTGCAAGGGACCTTGTCTCACCTTGTCCTGAATACGGGGGCTTACTTGCGTTTTTGTAAGGTGCCGTAATAGGCTGCCTTTGATTGTAATTAGTACTTTCTTTTGGAGGAATTAGCGAGTTGAAGTTCTGCTGGGTGATGTAGTACTTGCTAGGTTGCTAATGTACTTTTATATTGTTCGGTATTTTATAGAGTTATCTAAAAATTTAAGATGCTATCGACGAGTGACAAAATAACTGGGATTAGCAAATACTTTACATTAAATATTTTAGAAGAATTTAAAAGTTAAAATTTGGCTTTTTCTCATCTTACTGATTATTGATGTAAGAATGCGATAAATGGGTGGTCTTAGATTGTAATATTTGATTTGACCACCAATTCTATCCTAAAACTTTTTTGCTAATTCTCAAAAAAAAAACTGCCCACTTTTTAAACAAAAGAGCGGCTCAATATTCTTGTATAATAGTGTAATAAGGAATGCGGCGGTCGGCTCCAAACAAAATAGTTACCCAACCGAGCATTAGAAAGTGCGATTTCAGCGCCACGCCGCGCCAGCCGATGCATTTCAACTAGATTGGCCATAACACGTATGAAAATACACGTAACCACCTCTTGTTTACCACTCGCCAATCCTTATTATTAATCTTTACGACCAGTTTTGTCGAAAGGGTGATAGAGGTACTCATTTGGTTGCATTCTCCTGACCGATTTTTATAAGACGCTGTGATAGATCTTTACGTACTTACAAACAAATATATTTGCTAAAAAATATATTTAACCATAAAGGTGTTCATATTTCCTGTCAATGAAATAACCTCTCTGGCCCCTTTGCTGGTCAGAACTTCGGATGAGAATCTCAATAGTCTCAATTATATTATTTAAAATCACTTACTGTTTAATTATTACTTACATCGAGACTGGCTTAAATGCATTACCGTTTACACTTGCTTTGTATCAGCATAAAAGTTATGTAAATGTAGTTAGTTTGGTATCAACACTCAAACTTGAGACACTAGAATAGTTATGGTTTGCCTATATTTGAAAGTCTTATAATTTCACAAACCTCCTTTAGAAGACTTAAAGGTTTTACCAAATTGGCAAATTCTGAAAATCCATCTCATCTGTTGAAATAGTGCCGAAAGTGTAAGTGATAGTTAAAACATTTCTTAGTATTACAACGCCTAGCTGCGAACGTGACCAATAGCGCGCCAGCTTTGCTTTATGAAACAATAATTGGCCAACACTGGCGACTACAATTTCTCAATATCATTCTATAATCTTATTATTATTGAAGGTTGGACGCACTACACTAGACGATTACTTTGTTAGTCATTGATTTTCCCCTTCGTTTTGTGTTGGAAGTAATGTGCAGCGATACCGTTGATATTTTTATTCTTTGTTGTCATCTTTGAAGGAATTTCTGTCGATTATTGATTTTATAATAATGATTTCATAAGTAATCACGTAACAGATGATAAAAAGTAATTGAAAGCATAGTTCCTCAGAAGCCCGATGCCAAACATTGGATGTCTGTGGGTTTTAAATAATGATGCCTGGTTATAATGTTAGAATAGTGGTCGATAAAACAGTAGCAATAACATTAGATAAGCAGAAAAATCTTTTCAGATGAATGCAATTCTAAAAACATTCTATCGTATTTATAAAATAGTAATTTGGTATCACCTTTTGGGTGATATAATAAAAAAAGATAATTATTATAAACAATTCCTTTTGATATCACATTTATATATTAGCTGTGTAGTGTCTGCTTAGAATAGCACTACCCCATTTCTGCCGGTGGGTGTACGTATGAGGCGACTAACGGTATTGGGGCTTTTAAGGGATTTTTGGGCGATGCGGTTGGAGACCCATCACCAACAACCTTTATTTTGCCATCTTTTCCCCGCTCAACTTTCCAAAAGTGGCTGAGGAATTTCCAATTCCTTAGCTCTGGCTACCCCTCCTAGGGATTCATAGCCGTGAGTATATGTATGTATGTATATTAACTAAATAATATGGAATCTTTAGCAATGTTTAGCATACTTACCATCTTTATAAAAGCGATGAGATTATATGTATTGGTTTTGGTGTATTAAATTCATGCAATGTTATGAATCTAATTTACTGTAACGTTTTTAGATTTTCCAGCAATTGGTATAAACAATTTAATAATTTTAATAACCCGATCATTTTGTTCAAGAACAGGTACCTATCTCACTTAGGTGTCTCACCTTGGCATCATAACTAATGGCTCTAGGGAGAGCCGTATGAGGAAAGAAATTATTTTTCATTGTTGTTTTGACTTGTGAGGATTGAGGAAGTATGCTTGTGACACTGCAAGTATTCATTGTATTTACAGCAGAAAGAATAACATATTTACATTTTGTAACCTTATGTTATTGTTTACGAAAGATTTAGCTGCGCAATTTGTAAGAATCAGTGTTTATAGTGCTATTGAAACGCACATAAGATGTAATGAAAACGTTAAACCAAAAGTGGTAAACCTATTTTAACTGTACTTAACAGCGCATAAATTTCATTAGCAACAAATCATTTAGAGCATAATTCAAACGAACAAAAAGTTGTATAGAGTGATCGCTGCAAATTTGGTTTGAACATATGCAGTATCTATTTTCTATGTATTTTTAGAGAAAAGTTATCCATAAGAGTTCTTGAGACTTTTATATTTCCGTTTTCCTTGTTTTAAGGGATAATGTAATTTAACCGCTCTTTCAGCCCCAGAGACAATCCTAACATTTCATACATATACTCATCTATTAGTTCTCATTACCTCCCTAAGGCAGAAGCTATCGTTTCGTTTGCATATAACTTCAGTTAAATCCCTTCATCCCCTACGGTCTATCTCTTCTATTCGTGTAACATTACTTCAGTTTCATTTCTACAGTCTACTTGTCTTTCTAAAAGCCACTAATTGATATCGCGAACTTATTTCGAGGGGTCATTTCATGTGTCTAGTTCTACATACATATACTCATACATATACTCACGGCTATAACGCCTCTTACGACACCCGTGGGTAGAAAGGGGTAGCGACATTCTAAGCCGGCACTACACGGCAATCTACATTCACAGCGTCTAGTTCTCAAATGTACTAATACCACACATTAACTTCAAGGGGTCATTTAAATGTGTCGAATTCTCAAAACTACGAAAATTTCACATCTATTTTCTAAGGTCATTCCAATGTCACAAATTGTTGAAGCTACTAATTTCCCACATCTAATATCTTACATAATATTTGCAGGGGTCATTCGAATGTGTCCGCGGCGGTGGCGCGAAGCGTCTGGAGTCGTACGGGCCGCTGCCGCGCCGGATGCGCGTGCAGGCCAACGACGACTCGTACGAGGCCACCAAGGACCGGATGGCGCGGACGGTAGCGGCCGAGCAGAGCAAGTGGTATGATTAACAACATTTACATTAAATATATCTGGATACTCCTGGGATTTATATAACTAATCACAGAGGTAGCCAGAGATTAAGAGTTAGCAATGCGCAGCCACTTTTGGAAATTGAGTGACGACTTGCACTAGGCCCCCAGAGACCGGATCACCAAGTTAGTGTCGGTATGTATTACGTTACTATTTGTTTAGCAAAGTTTTAAATGGTGTGGGAATTCATCGTGGCTAAGCTTTTACAGGGTATTGGTACGAGACTCCTGGTTTCCTCACGAAATCAGTTTTATCTCTAATTTGGATTTATATTAGTCTCCGCATCACGTGAGGGCAATGTAAAAGCTTGTCCATATGAACTCTTATATTCTTGAGAGAAGTCTTACTAGTACAGTATAGTAGAAGCTGTATTATTTTAAAATTATCATAAAGCACCAGTTTTAAATTCAGTCCATGGCTACGCGAGATAGCTCTATACGGGCGAGCTCGTTTATTACCACCGATAATGACGATGATAATATGCAGGTTAAATGTATAACTGTATTATACCTACCTTAATGATTAGGGATTTGAATTTTCGAGTTATATTTCTCATATGCTAATGAAGCTATTTGTACAAAATATGTTCTTCTGTCTCTGTTCTATTTTTTGTTTAGAATGGAAGAGTTCTCCTTATTTGATGTATCATATATAAAATATAAGTTATCATACATTTATGCAAAATAACAAGAAATATCTACTGCCCATGTTTCATGAACTCATACAACAAAATTATTATTTCAGTACTCGCGTGATAAAGCCTAACCAAACGGACATAGGGCGACGGGTCAAAGTGCGGCATTCGTTATATAACTCATCACCCTCGGCGCCGGCGCCGACTGTACATTTGCCTGATAGGCCGGAGAGGCCTGAGCACCGGCCGGAGCCTCGGCAAGAGCATCGGCCTGAACCCCGGCAAGAGCACAGGCCGGAGCCCCGGCAAGAGCATAGGCCTGAACCTCGGCAGGAGCATAGGCCAGAACCCCGGCAAGAGCACCGGCCCGAGCGGTCAGAACGGCCCGAGTCGCGACCGGACCGGCCGGACAGAGCGGAGTCCCGGCCGGAGCGACCCGACAGGCCGGACCGGACGGAGCGCGCCGACAAGCCGACCGCCCCGCGACCCGCGCCGCAGGCTCGCCCGCCCGGGAACCCCGATCTGGCTCGTCGCTCCATTGAGTGAGTTACCTCTTTCCCCTTCATATATAATGCCATGCGTTACAGCACTTTTATGTCAACAAGCTATGGACTATGCTTGTGATAACTGTATACAAACAAATTTTGTGAATTGATGCGCCTAGAACTCAGAAATTTTACGCACACGCACGTCTAAATGTTTCTGTATACAGTAAACAACAATTATAGTGCACACAGCTTCGTGAAACAAACGTACTGTACGCAGCATTCAGCCATTTGGATTTTAAAGAAATATGCTAAGTTTTTCATATTGAAAAGAGGAAGAGTTGGTAGAAAAATGGGTTGCTATTGTTAAAGCGCGAAAATCACCAATATTAAATTTATATTTCACGTTTTTATTTGTATGGAATATACACAAATCTATATTTGTATTTCTTTAAAAATACCAGCTACAAACAGGTCATTTTATCCCAACTTTAAAATAGCAAATATTTGAATGTTTATATAACTAAGCACGCTTTAGTAATTTCAATTTTATACTTTATTATTTAAAATTGCTGTATCATATCAAAATCATATCGATTCAACAATTTATGATTTATAGCTAAAATGTTTCTATAAATTTCGATGCGCTCATGAAATTCTTAGTAGGATATTCTTTACCTTCAAATCGTCTTTATTAAAACAATAACAATCGCCTCTAACCTAAGTTTGAATTCCTGTAACATTTGTTCGACAATCATATAATATAATTTTATCGACTAATATCATAATCAAAGTGTTCTTTATTTCCTGTGAATGCCGCAACAGTTATCTCTTCGGTTTTGATAACTTTTATCGTATCATAAATTTAATTATAATTATTCACAAAACATATGAGTAATTTTATTCAGAAAGACTAACAAAGTAAAAGATATTAACAGTATATATTTGCTTTACATTAACTTACCTACACTCACAGCTATATATCTAAAAAAGTAGTAACCAAACTTTTGGAATTGGAAATTCCTCTGCTGTCTCGGTATGAGTTTTGCACTATCAATCACTGGTTATGGGATTTCAAAGCGCCCAACAATCACTATAGACCCAAAACCATAATTCGCCTATCACGACATTCGTAGAAAGACATGAAAGAGTGCTAATCTAAACTGACATTACACAGCATCTCTTAAGTATTTTTTATGATTAACTCAAGTCACATATATTTTTAAAGGTTGTGCCCAAAGCGTGAGCGCGTAGTTTTGTCTTTATGACGCAAATTAACTTTTCTTTTGTGACTAAATACATACTATTCGTTCTTATTTCACAAAACATAGACAAAATTATTTATAATTGAAACCTCTTACACAGCTTTGTGTATAAATAATATTTTACATTGGCCTTTATAGTCAAAATTGTATTGGTTTTTATTAACTATTCGTACAACAGAGGTCCATAATTTCAATGCCATCAATATTTACGGCTGAGTTTTTAGGATGTTTAACACTGCTAAATAGTATATACCCTAACAATATGTTCTGTAGAAAGTTAGAAGGGTATCAGAGTAAAATATATGTTTTATATTCAATGAAATATTTTTATTTTTCAGAGAAAGACTTATACAATTATTAGCCTTGAAACCATTCAAGAAACCAGAACTGTACGCTAGACTTAATAGTGGTAAGTGATCATAATATTTGTACCTTTTTTTGTAGATGTACCTACTTACTTCATATTTTTGACTATATAGCATTTAGCAATAAGTAAAATTATTACAATATGTTTGAAAGAAATAAATGTTCTATTACAAACAATTGTCAATATCTTGCTTCTATTTTAAAATTGTATAGAGCCTTACACAATCAATTATGGTTGTTAACGTTTACGCTTCAATTGATCAAAGTTTTATTTGGATTTTCTTGACGAAATTTATTACTTTTAATGTTGCAAATATCAGAATACCCATGGTTACTAAATTGAATCTAAGAAAATAATGTTTATTTGTTTTGCATTTCAGAGGGCATAAAAGAAAAGGAACGCGCGCTTGTGAACAAGATATTGCCCAATATAGGTACTATGAAAGACAATTGTTACCATCTACGTAGGCATATATGGAATGACGTCAATGAAGATTGGCCTTTCTATTCCGAAGATGAAAAAAGAGCGCTCAAAAGGTAATATTTATTCTTAATTATTACCGAATTTCGGAATAAATGCATCTGAGGAAGATTAAGAAATTATGACTAATTTGATAAAGCAATATACATTAAGAATAAAATCTTAACTTACTTACTGGATTACTTATGAATTGGACCATAAGTCTCCTTTCATGTCATACAGCACATCCTAGTACATTTTTTAATGAGAGCTCATCTGACTTTTAACAGCTTTTTAAGTGGATTTTGGCCTTCACCATAAACATTAATTATTACCATCTTTTCCCCAATCAACTTCGAAAAGTGGCTGAGGAATTTCTCATTCCAAAGCTCTGGCTACCCCGTTAAGGGATTTGTAGTCCTGAGTCAGCTGACTCTTATAGCGAAGAGAAAAATAAAGTTGGTCAAATAAAATTGGGTCCTTATTAAAAGTTGTTCAGTATGATTACTATAACATCCCTCTTGAATTGTTACCAATTTTTGTAATAACATCTATATATTTATAATAATCAAAAAGAAACATCCAAGACCATGAAACACACATAAACATTCATCATATAACTTGTAGTTCTCACCGACCTTGTCATAGTGCAACACTGCCATACCTATTTCGTCTCTCAGGTGGCGTACAAAGCAACTAAGAGGATTTATAAGTTGTTGTTAGGCGATGTAGGCGGAGACTCATCATCAAACGATAATCTATTCCAAAAATAACAGCAATTCCTAATTCCGGAGCACAGGATACCCCTACATACACAAATCCATTGTCCCCAGACGGAAGCCCGCGAACCTGACCCCGCCGCTGTCGAGCGACGGGTCCCCCAACGCGAGCGCGGGGGGCGAGCCGCCCGCGTGCAAGAAGCGGCGCATCTCGCACTACCGCCGCGCCGCCGCCTCGCCCGCCTCCTCCGGCTACGGCACGTCCGGCGCGTCCTCCGGCGAGCGCCACTGCTCCGACAACGAGGACGACCGCACCAACAACGGTACGACACACTAGCTATACTACACTGCGGTACGACACACTAGCTGTACTACACTGCGGTACGACACACTAGCTGTACTACACTGCGGTACGACACACTAGCTGTACTACACTACGGTAGGACACACTAGCTATACTACATAACGGTATGAACAACACTAGCTATGCTCCACAACGGTACGACACACTAGCTGTACTACACAACGTACGGCACACTAGCTATACTACACTGCGGTACGACATACTAGCTATACTACACTACGGTAGGACACACTAGCTATACTACACAACGGTACGACACACTAGTTACTACATAACGGTATGACCAACACTAGCTATGCTACACAACGGTACTTCACACTAGCTTTACTACACTGCGGTACGACGCACTAGCTATACTTAACAATGCTACATAATGGTACGAGACACTAGCTATACTAAACAATACTGCACAACGGTACGACCAATATTAGCTATACTAAGAAGCGGCGCATCTCGCACTACCGGCGCTTCCTCCGGCGAGTGCCACTGCTCCGACAACGAGGACAACCACACCAACAACGGTATGATGCGATTACTTGATTACGATATCAAGCTGCTGTGCTTACTGCTCCTCACAGCCCATATATGTCCCCGCCAAGGGGCACGAGCCTACCCTATAAAGTGCGATTTGGCCTTAGTCCACCACGCTAGTCAATTGCGGGTTGGCAGACTAACGACTACTACCGTGATAGAAGCCTGGCTTAACGTGCCCTCCGAAGCACGGAATCATCTTAATTTTCGGATAATCAGGTGATTCAAGCCTGCAATATCCTTCCAGACTGGGCTAAATCTTACAAATTAAATTTGTAAGGTTACCACCCCCGGGGATCGAACCCGTGACCTCCGTACTTGAAACCAAGTGCTTAACCGCGAGACCACGGAGGCAGCTTACTGCTCACTTATGTGAAATTCATTGAGACTGAAAGGGACGGAGACAATTTATAAAAATAGTAAGCTTAGCCCCTGAGATACAAGGCATTCTGATTTAAAGATCGGGCACTGTGTTTACTAATGGAATGTAAACCTACTTATAATAATGAAGATAATTTTCTACTACTAAATATTAACTTCGCTCACGCACGCGCTCTGTAAGCGTACTGCCATACCTTTAAAGTGACGTTGTCGCGACGAATAATCACAATCAGTTCGTTCTACCACAAACAAGATCCTTCACGCGGTGCGTCGTGCCAACTTATGCGCTACTGTCCGCGATATAGCACATCGTTGGAGGACCCTTTTAGATGACATAGAATAACTTTTGAAATATTCAGAAATAGTCACAAAAAATCTTTTGTCTTACTTGATCATAATCCTGAGTACTCCTTTGAAGACTGAATCGCTAGATCAGCAGTTTCGCTTTATTATCGATAACATAATTAAGTAAAAGGTTTATCTTAAAGATCTGCATACTGTTTAAAAAATCAATTAAATTCCGCTATATTATTCTTAAATATCAATGATATCCTAATATTGCCTTCTATTTATATAAATTGTTTTAAATTTGTGATTCCAGTGAAGAAAGATAACGGCTACACGCTGAGTTTCAACACGATACCGACGGATCTCTGCTCGGCTGCGGTGCCCAAAACTAACGGATTTAGGAATAGTCCCCCGCCCGAACAAACTTGTATCACAGGTATTGCATTGATTATTTACTTAAAATATCCTGAAGTACCCGTTTTTCAAATACTGTTTAAAGCTCATAACCTAGGAAAATTTAGTGGCTTTAACATTTAATCTGTTAAGTTTGATTGAGATAGTTAAATCAGATTTGGTTCACTTTTCATGGGACTAAAGGTTTTAGCCCCAGTCCAGCCCCCCTTTAGTCCTTATTTGATAGTGTAATAAATAAAAGAAGAAGAAGTTCACTGCATGAGTCATAGAAAACATCATTTTACCAACCGAATCCTAAATAGTCCTATAAAATAGTAATAGAACAATCAGTTTGTACATTAACTGATTCAAACATATATATCAATTTAAATTAAGTTTCAAATGTTGTTTCAGAAAAAGACATCACAAATAATGAAACGATAGAAAATACAGAATTATCATCAGCGCCAGACGAAAACATGAGCGATTTGGCAGAAATTGAGCGGTAAGTGTTTTATTTCATAGCTTAAGATACATCTATACTATAATAAGACTGTAACGAGGTCAAAACTGTACATTGAAGAAAAAAAAAATAAAAACCGGTGGAATATGTTTTATTTTCGATACTGAAGCCAAATTTGCTATTTTTGAAAAAAATGTCTGTCTGTCTGTCTGTATTTCCGTTCATCACGTTAATCCTACCGGACCGATCTTGATCAAATTTGGTATGAATGTAGGTTATACATCTGGCCAACATATAGGATATAATTTATCCCGGATTTCACAAGGGTTCCCACAGGAGCATAAAAAAAATAACTTTTATATTGTTCCCCATATTTACACGATTAATTTTTTCATCGACCGACTTTATCGGACTCTTCATTAATAGTCTTTTTGGAAAAAAATAAGGGTTTCTTCCATTTTCATCAAAACAATTGTCCATTTAATTGTTTGTCAATAGTATGACTACTAGATACATAGGATATCACAAAGGGTCATGGTCAAAATGGGCGTAACACCAACAGCGTTAAAATATATTTTATGTGAAAGCTAATGATCATTACTTAATTTTATACTATGACGGCAATTACCCAAACAACCGGAGAACAGAGATATTCAGTGATGTTCAAACGCATAGAATCCAAAACAATCGCTCACCGCAGAGACAACACAGACAATATCATGCAGTACTAGGCAAAAGATATCAATCTATTGGTTGGTAACCTAACGAATTACTGCATTCCATCCCTTTCTAACGTCTCTCACTCAGGTACCGAACAAAGAAAGCGTGCGTACGCGTCACTGCGCGTGCGCATAACGATTCAGTGAAAAGAACTTAGTTCATTTAGTTCCTTCACTTAAAAGAACTACTTCGCGAATGTAGTCCAGTAGTCCACTTCGTTCAGCGGCTCATTAGGCTCCTTCAGAGCCGTTGGACTAAATGAACTGCAGAACGAATTGGACTAAATGAAGAGATTGAGATGGAAAGATGAATAACTTGCGGTTCTTGCGTTCTCGTATCTTTCTTATAACATTCGCTAGTTCGCGAATGAAAAAAATGATGCTTTTGATAAATGAATGAGTCCCATGTGTTGTATTACTTGTACTTAATTTTGAAGAAACATAGTTATTTATCATGAAGTATCAGTAAGAATAAATATCTCGATTGTCTTTCATACTTTCCAGGCTTAGGACTACTAATATTTTTACTATTAGAAAATAAACATTAAAAATAACTCATTGACGGGTCTCGAACCTTATATTTATGTTTTTGTATTGTGTAAACGAATAGTGATTTAACAGCAAAGAAATATAGGTCTTAACACCATGTGTGGAGAGTTATTTTCCCCTACGAGAGAACAGCAATGCATAAGTGAGGTGAACTAATAAGGTGTCAGTATTAGATTTGCGATCAAACGAATATAGTCCTTAAGACGATGACCGAAGATTTTTTTTCGCCTGACGGCAAAGTATTATTTAACCAACCTTTGTGTTTTTTTTGCAATAATACCCGGTCCATGTTGGGGATAACAAGTATGTAGGGGTTATCAAGACGTGCAATAAAGTAAATTACAACGCATTTTATTACTGTTGGTATAACGCCCAGCTCCCATACAAAAATGCCCATGATCCTTTGAAACTTACACAAATGTCTGCGTGGCGTAGCGGTATACCGTTTGGTAAACACTAAGTACGAAAGACCCAGGTTCGAATCCCGGGTGGTCAAAGTCTTTTTGCGTATTTTTTTTGCTTTGGTGTTAGGTTAGAATAATAGGATGCACTAATCCTTCTTTTTCACATTCAACTATGCGAATATGTATGAATAAAGATAATTGAAAGCATATTGTATGAATATTGCGTTGCTTTCTGCATCGCGGTACGATTTCTTATTTTCTTTGTTATAGATACTTCAGTTCATACTAAACTTTTATGACAGTTCGAAGACTGTCGGGTCAGCTAGTAATGAATAAAAGCACTTTAAATGTTAACTATTCAATATCGGTTACGTTACTTATTAAAGATGTGTGTTGAAGAATTAATAAAAGATTGAATCTTTTTAAATATTATTCTGGCCGTAGCGTTTTAATAATTTTATATTGCTATTAGATATAGTTCGCCACTACATCAAATAGACTGGGACTTTGACTATAGAAATTGCTTTTAAAGTAAATATCTTTTTGATATTAATGTGTTCTCTGTCTTCGTTCTCTAATTATATTATTATCTACATTGGTTCTATACATCTCTTTCATCATTATGCTTTAATCCATCTTCTATTATCGAATTAATGAGTTGGGGGTTCGATCCCTGCTGGAGTCAAAATTTTTCTTTTCTCTATTTGTTAGCAGACTAGATGATTTCCTCCAAAAATGCTGGGCAAATAATTTGATTTTTTAATAATTTGTAGAGAGATATATTAGTTCAAAAGTTAATCGTCTTTGTATATCTGTTTCCATAAATCGCTGCCCGGCTAGTACGAGCCGTGTTTAAACTAGTTATCTCGTGGGATAAAGCTGCCATCACTTACGCACTTACTTAGTATTGCACACTGCCATCTCATTCTAACCGTTATCGTGTCGATAAAATAGCGTTCGTGCTTGCCCTTCTGATGATATCTTATATCGCATATTACATTTCAGTCAGTGGCCAGGCGTGTCGGGCGCGGCGTCGCGGCGCGCGTACAAGAAGGAGTTCTCGGTGCTGTACGGCGAGTACGTGGCGCTGCACGGCCGCGTGGCGCGCGTGGCCGACACGTTCGCCGAGCTGGAGCGCCAGCTGCACGCCGCGCCGCCCAGCTCGCCCGCCAGACAGGTACGAACGCATTTATTGAAAATATTCTGCATTAGGTACACAAAAAAAACCTAAAATAAAACATACATACATACTTACAGCTACAAATCCCTAGAAGGGGTAGCCTGAGCTAAGAAATTTGCTCATCCACTTTTGAAAAGTTGAGTGGGGAAAAGATGGTGAGATAAAGGCTGTTGGTGATGGGTCTCCAACCGCATCGCCCAAAAATCCCTTAAAAGCCCCAATACCGTTAGTCGCATCTTACGTAAACCCACCGGAATAAACGGGGTACAGCTATTCTAAACCGACACTACACAGCTTTAGTGGCCCTGTAGCAGCGAATAGGCACTGACTCAGCAGTTGAGAGCTGTCAGACTCTCAACACTGAACCCAATCCAAACAATTATCACACATACTAAAGACACGTTCGTCGAGCTGGAACGCCAGCTCGCCCGCCAGACAGGTACGAACATAGGAAGAAAGATAACATGGTCATTCGCCATTACATAAGGTACAAAAAACCTAAATAAAAAAAGAAAAATGTGACATAGTACTACTTTAGTGGAGCTATTAGACTCTCGACACTGAATACATAGCACACATACTCAAGATACATTCGCCGAGCTGATACAAACACAAATACTTTTTTGAAAACCGCATCCAAATAGCTTTAGTCAAACGCGAGATTATCGCGGTCAAACATACATACATACAAACAAACAATCGAACTAAGAACCTCCTTTTTTCGAGTGGGTTAATAAAATAGATAGAAAACACGCTCACTCGCCATTTCATTAGGCAAAAAAAAATAAGCCTACGTAATACTATTTTAGTGGCCCTGTAACAGCGATTAGGCACTGACTCCGAAATATGTTGAGAGCTGTTAAACTCTTGTTATCCATATAAAATAGACACCTTACAAAAATAAAAATAACGGATAAAATCCCTTTAGTTTCTAAAGCCCACTGTACAGGCGCGATGGCTGCTAAAAGAAAAGAAAATGACTAACAATAGTTAAAACGTTAAATTTTATCCTTCCTCTCTATGTGCCAAAACCATCTCAACATTCCTTTTTCTATCTTTTGTAATTTAATATATTGATGACAAAAAAGTTATTCAGTTATATTTCAGTGTATTCTAATATGATTAATTTGTTCCGCAGAGCATAGAGCAGCGCATAGTAGACGAGTACCGTCGCGTGCGCGGCGACGAGGCGTACCAGCGCGACCGCAGGAGAGTCAACTACCTGCACCGGAAACTGACGCACATCAAGCAGTGCGTGCACCATTACGATCAGATGGTGAGCCGCCTTTTATGTGTATACTAGCTGATTATAATTGAAAAATAACATAAATACATATACTCACGGTTATAAATCCCTAGCCAGGGTAACCAGATCTAAGGAATTACAAATTCCTCAGCCACTTTTAGAAATTGAAAAGATGGTAAAATAAAGGTTGTTGGTGATGGGTCTCCAACCGCATCGCCCATATAATCCCTTAATAGCCCCAATACCGCTAGTCGCCTCTCACGTACACCCACCGGAAGAAATGGGGTAGTGCTATTCTAAGCCGACACTACACAGGTATAAAAAATAAATATACTACTTATTATATATAAAAAATAAATATCACTTAGAGGTATAAAAAATAGTTATAAACTTGTTCTCAGACCTACCGAATGTGCATGTAAAATTTCTTTTAAGTCGGTTTAGCCGTTCCGGAGGAGTTTGGTGACAAACACTCTGACACGTAATTTTTCATATATTACATTATTACGGGGCGCGAAACAGTCCTCTACACGGATAAAACAATAATGTTTGTCAAATAATATGCTATTAATTAAAAAAAAAACAAAATTTACACTTGAATACCAGTATTCGAAAATAAGACCAATTTTTTAGTTCATATTTGATGCCAAAACCGTGTTGTTGGCTATCATCGCGTCCGTGAATGGTTCTGTTTGTGATGACTCTTTAAGTGATTGATGGACGGTGGTGTGCCTGGAGACCCATCACCTACAATCTTTTCAAACTAAACTTCCAAACTTGGCTGTCACTAATTCTGAATTGCCTGTCACCCCTTTTTCGGTTTTATCGCGGTTATAGTAAGTAAAGGTGTGTACTTCGTAGTGATATTCTAGAACGTGTTGATAACGCAGTTACGTAAATGATTTATCAGTAAGTGATAACAGCTACTTTGATATCACGTCACGTTTGCCTCGTGTGTTTGTTGACGATTCTACTATTTGTTATGCATAATTTAACTTCACGACTTTTAGATTGTAAGACTGTAGGCAGACATAGTGTTATAATGGGATGTATTGTTTTTTTTTTCAAGACTATCAAACATATGAGGGATATGCAATCGGTAAGTTGGTAGAAATCATTATTAATAGGTACGAAGTTTGATTCCAAATCAGACTAATATCACGGGAACCAAAGATATACGTAGCCCTTATCTTTGAAAAGAACAAAATTATCTTAATGTATATCTACAAAACAATACAATGATTAGTTTAAATGAGTTGATGTAAGGCATTAGATCTTGCTACGTTTGAGATATCTTCAAACAACCGTTACCTATTTTTGCGATAAGTATTCCTAAACTATGTAACTTATCTCAACAAACTCTTAAAAATATAACGGCCAAATTGTATTGTGTTTACTTCAGATCATACCTCAACTTGCATTTCGTCAGTCAGTCAGTTACAGAAGAGTTTTATATTTATTTCATAAGAAGGGGATCACTGTAAAACTAATCCCACATATGCATACTCACGCCATCAGTTCCCATTGGGGAAAGCAGAGATTATGAATCAACACTTTGTACGATCCTCGCAAACCTCTCAAACTTTTTCTCTATTTGATGTGTCCCCTGACATTACCATCCACATAAATATTGTAGTTACCAATAAATAAAATAAACCTATTAATAATTGTTTCAGCGCAACCTGAAGCCCGAGCGCGTGGCTACAGCGACCACCACGCAAGCATACTGACACGTACACTACCGCCCGCCCGCCGTCCGCTGCTGGTAACACCACTATACCTTCCACCATCATACCACTATATCACTATACCATGCTCTACCATCGTGACTTCTAGCAAACTTTACTCGTTTATATTTTGTTGGCTCCTGGACTACTTTTTGTGTGATTACGTTGGCAATACTATTTTAGGGTTGTCACAGGACTTTAAAAAAATGAATAAAGTTTTTTATTACAAAATATCTTATGGTATCACACAAAAAGTATAACAAGATCCATTTAAAGCCTTAAATACAATTTTTTTGTATGAAGGCATGTACTATAATTTATATCAAACTATTTTGTATAGAATAGGTTTTCTGTATGTAAATTTGGACTCGATCATACACTAATACTTATTGTTGATGCAATAAAATAAAATGACAATGCTTCGTAAATTTTCTTTTTTTTATTTAATATGAGTGTAAGATTAATAGTTAAATTTCAGTACTGTTATGGTTTTATACTTTGGTTGTGATATAGATGTTTAATTAATACAAAAACTCTTTTTAATTTTACTTTTAACATGTATTGTCATTTTATTAAATTGCGTGTATTGTGTTTATTGAGACCAGTTAAAAAAATATTTATATTAATATTTTTGAAGCTTATCAGCACTACTTTAGTATAAGTTATAGTTTTATTAATGATTTTATTCTCAATAGATTTCAGTGAATGATGTATGCAAATTGTCTTTTAATATGTGTTTGAATTGTAAACTCGCAATATATATATATTTACAATAAGTAGAATCAAATTAGTACTAAATAAAGATCATTGATCAGCCATTTTGCTCATTCCTATGTATTGATTTTAGTGCGAATATGCTTCAAATATATTTAAATTTGATACTTTGAAATGAAACACATAATATTTATATATCTATCTAACTAACTCTCATCGACTAGCGCCATCTTTTGTTAGAGAAAAGAAAAACCATAATTATAATGCTCGGTTTTCTACACCTTAAATGAAATAAGTATTTTCCTACAAACTGATACCAGCTTTTAAAATGCGAAGTGTTGGAAAGGCGACATATCTCTTAAGTGTTGCACTCGTTAATGACTTTGTATATTAGAATTGTGGGAGTATGCTTAGCTAAGTGTTAGTTGAAAACGTTGTAAATATTTGTAAAATAAGTCAGATATTATTTCGTCCGCATCTTTCCATTCGAAAATCATCAGCCGTCTTAATAAGTCCATTCAAGAAATGTAATTTCATGGAATTATTTTTCAAGAACATAAAAGTTGACAACCCTAGCCGTAGCGATTTCTCTTTCATCGATATAACGTCCCCAGAATTATTTATTTAATTCCATCCAAATTTTAATACTATTATAAAGTGATCTTGCCCCTTTATTGGAATATTTATGCTAGTTTTTATTAAATATTATGATTTTAAAAGTGCATACGAGTCTTCGTTGTTGTTGACGTGAAAAGGTTTTTTATTAAGAGACCATATTTGCGGGATTTTATCTTAAAAGTTTTAATATTTTAAAAATGTATGAACCGGCCAGTTGAGACATCCATTAGTTTTAATATTTGGTCCTGAAATAAAAGTACCCTCCAAAACAACAATAAGGCATGTTTTATAACTAATACATTTGGATCATATTTATCTTCCATAAAGACATTCTGAAAGACCATCATAAAATATCTATACTTTGGCCCAATGCTAAAAACCGTCTTTAAAATCCGACCAAAATAAAAATACTCAAAAAAGCGTAATCGGTTTCCCAAATGCGCTAACTCATGATAACTATGGCTCTTTGGTCGGATGAACAAATTGTCCTTTTAAATAGCGTCCATAAAGTATTGAATTCAATTAGCATTAAGAGCGATTGATTTCGCCAAAAACACACCGAAAAGCGCAGCGATGGAATCGGAAACGAATCAATTATGAGACATTGTCATTTATATTGTGCATAAAACGATATATTTTAATATTTGTTAATGAGGTGTATGGATGGAATTTTGCTCTCAATACATTAATTAGAAACAAGCAACGCAATACCTTTGGTCATTGGTTGAAATATCTGTTTCAAATCACAGATCTAGATCAAATGTTACAACTGTAGATAAACTATTGTTTTAAATTCCGCTCATCGGATTGTTCTACTCGTTAACTATCGAAACATCACAAATCAAGGGGTTAATTCCTTAAAGTAAAAATCCTGATGTAAAGACAATGGGGCTTCCATAAATGGTAATTATTTTTATTAGTTTGTACAAAGATATAAAATTAAGCAAACTCCTCTTTGTGAGACTTATAATAGAGTTTGATTTACAATTTCCTGTATATATTAGTTCTTGAAATAACTTAACTAGCAAATTTAAATAATAGATTCATAATAGATAGATCAAAGACAGAGTTTCATCCACCACCTTATATTCAAAGTATGTGCACATTAAAGTTTTATCTTAGGGTTGTAAAATGAATTATTTCAATGTTTAATTATTTCTCGTCAATTATATATTGTAGGGTATCGTATTTTGTTGCCGGTAACGGACAGTCAATTGTTTGTATTTTTTTGTTTTCTGTATATAATTGAAATGTTTTTTTTATTAGTCAGAAGGTTGATTCGTCAATTTAAAAGCTGAAGTGCACTTTTGTTGCTGGTTGTAGTAGAATTATTCAATTATTGATGCGATAGTGTTTTGGGATTGAAAGAAAACCAATAAAATTTTACACAAATAAAACACAGTTAATTAAATGAAACTAACGTAATTTTTTCGCACTAATTTCTTATCGCGTCCCACAAATCGCTAAACTTTTAAATAGATCAATTTTCGCCAATGTCAATCATTGTTGTTATCTTTAATCGAACTTTGTTCGCGTTTTACTCGTTATAATGCTCAATATTTATGTTATCCATGATATTATATATTGCAAATGAGGTTTTAACAATAATTATTACAACAATTATATTTGTAGTAGTAATACAAATAGCTTGCCCATATTGTCCATGCCTTAAAATAGGTACCTGCTAAATTCACCAGTGTCTTAAGCAAATATATTATAATGAGTCGCAATGTGGTTTTATCATCATCGATATACATGTATAATTATATCGTGCTATTAGCTAACATGAAATCAAACTTTGTCTTCTTTTTAAAAATATATCTTGTAATCTTTGTTAACATTATCTATTCCGGATGCAACTCAAAATACACGATGAAGATGATGATTTACCAACAATGACTCGTTAAAACATATGAAAAATATGCAGTTACTTGTTACCACTAGTCTAAGGCTAAAAATTGTTTTTGTGTATAAAATAGATAAACACTTGTTTTAAACTTCTTTACGTTATATGTATTCTCATTAATGGATGTTATTTGATTTTTTAATTATAATTGTGAATAATGCATTCCATTATTTCGAACAGATGAAGCACTATTTCTATAAATACAGTGAGGTGAGTCGGTTGCTCTCTAGCGCCACCTTTTGGTGTCGGCAAAGAAACACAATGTCGCATTTCGACACTAGATGGCATTTTACTCGAAGTGATAATACGAGATTTTAAACGGATTTGTCTGGAGAAAATGAGATCTGTTCTATTCTAAATATATACTAGTACCACAATGTAAATTATGAAACAAATGTCTCAATCTATATAGTCATTTGCAAAAATTTTAAAGCAAAAGTTATAATTAGAATTTGACTGCAAAAATATATGATTAGTGTTTCGTATGTACATAGTATAGTAGCTTATATAATACAAATGTGTCTTAACTGGAAATCGTCTAGCTAGAACACTACTGGCCTTAAAGAAATGTTTTAGACTTTTTGATACTAAAATTCATTTTTATAAGAAAAATATGTTAGCAGTTCACCTTTGCTGTAAGTGCTAGTAGTGCCATCTAGTTATTTCTATTGTACTTATATAACAGAATTCTAGAGAGTAAATGGGAGTGCTCTGTCCTAAAACACTTGATTGTTACCTATATATTAATAATGTATTAGTATGATATAAATATAATGAAAACGAACTTATTTTGTCATGTTTATACAAAACTGCAGATATATCACAAAACGCAAAGTCATTCTTTGTGCTAATTAAATCAAGTTGTTATTGAATTTCGATGGGAAAGAATTATAAGCAATATTGATGGTCCAATTTGTTGTGTTTCTGTTGTAATATGTGACCAAAAGGTTTTGTTCATTTGAACGATATTTGTACAAATGAGAATATCGCTAGAGCAATAAATTGTAATTATTTTGGTGTTGTATAATATTGAGGTTTATTCGACACAAAGAATGGCAATGTATGTAATTATAGTCCATTGTATTGAGTAGGCGATATTTTAGTCTATTTATGAGTATAGTGACGTCATATTTCAGCATTTTAGAAATACAATTAGAGTTAATAGTGTTAAGGTTTGCTATACGACAAAGATGACTCGGTTTTAACGTTTATTTTAAAAATACGTAACAATATGAGAGGAGTTGGGTAACAATCGTTGGAGCTTACAATGAATCAGGCCTATTTTTTTATTTAGAAAAGAAATGAGTAATTTTATTTTAATATGTTGTCTTTGTCGCGTTCAAACTAGAAATATATCCCTTAAAGATAGCTGATATTAGCGACGGCGGGCGTTGCACACGTCATTATATATTTTTAATAGTCTATAGGTTTTTGAGTTGTATTCAAGTTTAAAAGAGTTATTTGTAAATTTGCTGTACAGAAGTAAGGTCGCCGTACCCGGTCTCGCTCGCTGACAAAGAACAATTACTTATAACGAATTAGAGGAGTAAGACGTGTAATAGTAGTGTTGTATTTTAGTTACATGATTAGTTCGGGTTGTTAGGAGGCGAGCGCGGCCGGCGGCGGCGGCGGAACGATGCTGCGATATAACTTGTGCCCCTCGAGATATCAGTGCATTAATAAGTCAAATGTATAAAATAAGCGGTAGTCTTGTATCTATAAATAGGTTTTTTTGTTAGGCTCGATACCAAGGCCGATACTTGCCAGGGTCGGGCACACGACGACTAGCTACGAATCCTGACATCGGCTCACGTTAAATTAGCTTTTAAAGTAAATATCATCAAAATATAAAATACACAAAAAAATGGATATAAATTCTCGACCAAGAGGTTGTTTTTTTTTTTAAATTATTAAAATGTAAAAAAAATATAGTATTTAAAGGATGTTTAGGTACAATTTATGAATACTTTTCAGCATTTTCCTAACGTGTGGGAGTTAACGCTTTCGCTCAGTTTATTTTTATGAATCGCGCACCAACCAGCTTGGGCGTCTACCACTTCACTTACTATCGCTCGAACTCGAGTCGCTTCTCTCGCTATCACTCACATATTATTTCTTAGAGTAATAATTCAGAACAAGAAAAGCTGCAATTATTTTAATTAACCATTCAGTGTAACCATTGTTTGGAGAGCATCGGTGGGAGAGACCGATTTTATTTTGTTAAGAATGTTTTCCTAAGATGGCTTACAATATTAGTTACCGTACGAGCATAGTTTGGTGCCGCGACCGCACTTGGAGTGTTTAAGAGTATTGCTGTAAAGAGTACCTACTGAACTATCTGAGTGAACAGACTAACTGATGTACGTGAATATGTTATGTAGCTACAATGTGCATTTATGCCATCTTTTCTGTGAATGATGAATGAAGAGATCAGTGCCAAACCTTCTCCTGCTAGCTCAAACGATGCAGTTGTAAGCATGCTTGTATGAAAACAATTAGATAGTTAGTCTGCCATTTTGTGAATATTTTGTTTTGATAGTAATATGTAAATCTTTTATAATATATTTGTTTACAATTAAATGACAACATTATAAATAAATTGTATTTTCCATTTAAACTGAGAAAAAAATATAAAAAGAATAATATGCAAAGAATGCTATTGTTTCATTTCTTCAATTCAGATTTCTGATTCTAACTAATTTCTGAAATAACAGACATAGTTCTAAAATTCTGGAGAGATGTGTTTCAGAACCACTTTTAGCAAGTAGTTTGCTTCGCTAGCTACTAGCAATATTTAGATGTTTTTCAATGAGAGTAATTCCAAACAGAAATTGTGTCTACTACTGTTTTATAAAGTAAACAAAATATTTACTTCCTTGTCTTGTCAGGACCTTAAGAATTAGAAATTCCTCAGTCATTTTTAGAAGCTAAGTGGGGAAAGATCGCAAAATAAAGCGGTCATTCTTCGTCGTGGCACTAAGTTTTGCCTCCAGTGGTAGAACGAGAAGATGTCATTCCTTGTTATGCCACTTATCAAAATTGATAGACTAGAATAATAATGTTCTACCTAAGATTTAATTTTTGATTTTAATCTGCCGAGAACAAATTTGTGTGAGTAGTTAATGTCCACTGAAATAGAGTAACAAAACTACATACATACGTATTCTCACGGCTATAAATCCCTAGAAAGGGTAGCCAGAGCTACAGAATAAGAAGTTCCTTAGCCACTTCTGGAAGTCGAATGGGAATATAAAATAATGGGGAGACCCATCGGACTCCAACCGCATCGCCCTATAATCACTTAAAAAGCTCCAATACCCTTAGTCGTCTCTTACTAACACCCACGTGAAGAAGTGAGGTAGTGCTATTCTAAGCCTAAACTACTATTAATACTGTTATCCTAAGGTATCCTGTTGGACCAGTCGGCAATTGTAATTTTTTTGTGAGTGTTTATAACATAATTGGCAAAAAAACTCAAAAAGTTTTACGAAAATACAGCAAATTATTGAACGTCTAGTCCGTCCTGTCATACCGTTTGTTATACCGGTATACTGTACAATCAGTCCGCTGCTCTGTTCGCCTGCGCTGTCGAACAGAACGGACTATAGTCTAAGAGCCCGCGACGGCCAGACCTTAGTTATAGTAGGTATAAAGTCTAAAAGTTTCTCTGTGTATGTCCACTATACAGGTAAGAACGATCCCAGGCTATGAAACTTGGGTCGCCCCGGCTTTGGCTGGTAACAGGTGGTAAAGGTGTGTAAAAATGTATCTCAAATTAGGTATAGTATAAAGCTTAGTTTCTATATATTTTATTAGTGGTGATCTTAGAAATCGCCTCGTCCACAGCCAGACACTTAGTACAGTTGCAACCCCCTGCCAGACACCCTTAAAGTAGGGTTAATTTTAATGATACTTTAGTTATAGTATAAAATCGGAATTTTATATATGTTATATGGAGAACTATAAAATGATGTTTCCTCAGTAGCCAGACAATTTTTAAGGTTCCCCTATATTGCCAGACACGTTAAAGGTCACCGAAAAAATCCAACTTCTTACAAACCAGAAAATAACGGTTGGGTACTGGAAAATGACCAATACCATTTTAAATGGTTTGAAGGGGATCAGCTACCAAATTATGTCAGTGATTCTTTAACAACTTTGTCAGGTATGTAATTATGATGTTAAATTATTATAGATACATTTAAAACTATTCGCTATTATATTAATTATGTTTTATTATTACAGAAAATGACGAAGAAGGAGATATTGACGACGACCAATCGGCAGACAGAAGTAGCAGTGATGAGGATGATGAAGATATAGACGAGGACGGTGAAAATAATTGAATATTTTTTTAAATTTCATAATAATAATAATACATGTTTAAAATATTATTCTTTTACTTTGCATACCATAGCTATAATTATAATTAAACTCGTTTTTCATTGAATATTTTACTATCACAATAATTATTCCCTCCTTATAGTATATAAAAAATTGTTTGCAAAATATTGAAAATTTTATTGAATTAAATATTTAAATTAAGCATATAAAACTCTACAACCTAATTTATTGGATTGTTGATTTAAAGATATATTTGCGTAAAATTTTAGTAAATATTTTTTTTAAAACTTAGTTTTTGGTCTCTAATAATTTTAAATAATAAATTTTCTTGATAAATCTAAAAATTTGTTTATTACAGAATGTAAAATAAAAGATAGCTGATGCGCAGTAAAAGATCGCCGTGGACCGAGCGCACTCTCTCACTCGCACCCATTACGCATATGCCCCTCGCGCTCGCACCTACAATAATTTAACGTGTCTGGCAATATAGGGGAACCATAAAAATTGTCTGGCTACTGAGGAAACATCATTTTATAGTTCTCCAAATAACATATATAAAATTCCGATTTTATACTATAACTAAAGTATCATTAAAATTAACCCTACTTTAAGGGTGTCTGGCAGGGGGTTGCAACTGTACTAAGTGTCTGGCTGTGGACGAGGCGATTTCTAAGATCACCACTAATAAAATATATGAAAACTAAGCTTTATACTATACCTAATTTGAGATACATTTTTACACACCTTTACTACCTGTTACCAGCCAAAGCCGGGGCGACCCAAGTTTCATAGCCTGGGATCGTTCTTACCTGTATAGTGGACATACACAGAGAAACTTTTAGACTTTATACTTTAACTAAGGTCTGGCCGTCGCGGGCTCTTGCTCTACTACGAAAAAAGTGTCCGGTTTGTTATACTGGTGAGTTTAACAGGTAAATAGTGTTGAGCTACACAATAATATAATAATGTTGTGAGTGGTGGGACTTGGAAAATTTTCGCGAGTGAAAAAACATCAAGAGATAAAAAAACATACATTTTTTACCAGAAATATTGGAATAATGCAATAATTTTGAGATGTTCCCCTCCAACGAACTGAATTTGTACAACTAAAAACAGACTTACCAAACTGTGCCCCACTGCCTAATGCCGCGTTTACATTTATAGTTTCGTAAGATTTAAACTATGATGTTTTAATGTGTATTTGCTGTGTAGTGTCGGCTTAGAATAGCACTACCCCATTTCTTCCGGTGAAGGGACGTAAGAGGCGAGTAACGGTATTGGGGCTTTTTAGGGATTTTCGGGCGATGAGGTTGGAGACCCATCACCAACAACCTTTATTTTATCATCTTTTCCCCACTTATCTTTTCTAAAAGTGTCTGAGAAATTTCTAATTCCTTAGCTCTGGCTACTATCTACTACTACCCCATTTCTTCCGGTGGGTGTACGTAAGATGCGACTAACGGTATTGGGGCTTTTAAGGGATTTTTGGGCGATGCGGTTGGAGACCTATCACCAACAACCTTTATTTTACCAACATTTCCCCACGCAACTTCCAAAAGTGGCTGAGGAATTTCTGATTCCTTAGCTCTGGCTACCCCTTTTAGGGATTTATAGCCGTGAGTATATGTATGTATGTAGCTCTGGCTACCCCATCTAGGGATTTATAGCCTTGAGTATATGTATGTATGTACAGTCGCCATCAGATATATCGGAGCGGCCGAGGTAGTCAAATATATCTGAGCAGCAATAAATTTCAATAAATTCTTTACGATAAATAAGGTCAATAAGATCTGAACATCCAATTCGCCACAAATATAGGAGCAGTGGTTTTTCAATTAAATCTGAACACCCAAAGAGACAATAATATCTGAAAGCACAACTCGTCAAAGTTATCTGCTCAGACAGGCTGATCATAAATATCTGAACATTTAAGGAAATTATACCTTAAAGCACTAAGCATACAGTTTAAAATTCTTAATTGTACTACGCTAGAATACATTTTCTACACAACCACCATTTGGTTTTATTAATGTCAAAACTAAAAAGAGTCTTCTGCTGGGAGGTATGCCCCACTGGTTGTACGGTCCCAAATAGTTGTACGGTTAGTATATTATTAGAAAAAAAATACTAAGTCGTTCTCCACTGATCAACTCCATTTTTGACAGAAACAGGTAAGTACATGGTGTTAATAGAGGAATGGGTTTGTAGTTGTATAATTTTCACCGGTACAAGAACATCAAGAGGTAAAATAACTTAGAATTTTTGAAACATGTATGCCATTTTTTACATTGTATGTACCAGGGTAGCATAAATATAAATGCAGCTTTAATAAAATAAAAGGATAAAATAGTTTTTGCAAAATTGAACTTTTTTCTGCTGTTTTCTGTAACGTATTATACGTATTCATATATATAATTATAACGTAATATGTAGCATTATATTAAATGAGGACAATAAATCTAAAGGCTTAATAAATAAAATGGAAAAAAAAGAACATGAATTCTTGATAAAAATAAACACAAGTTAGGATTTGAACCCTAACGCAACGGATTACAATTATGATTTCTATTCACTAAACCGCTAGGCCATGGTGACTGACACGAAAGTGGATGAAATATTGCAAAGCATTCGTACTTATTTTAATTTGGCAGCTTTTATATTACCATAGATATAGAAGCACATGTATTAGCAGTAAGTGACAAACGTCATAGCATAAACGTCAACAAAGGCAGGACCTCTCAGAGACGATAAAGGCCTACAAAGGCCTACAACGATTTTGACATAAAACATGAAAGAAAATAATTGACTTATTTTAACCTTAATGATTTTTTGAAAAAAATAAATCTACATCGTATACATTTTCTTCGGCAAACACAAAATTATTAGCCATTTATGTCCAAACTAAGTAATTACAGGTCTACATGATCTTAAACCAAAGTTTTCAATGCAAATACGAGGGCGGTCCCAAAAGTACCCGACCTGACAAAGAAAACAATAAAAATATTGGAAAAATATTTATTATTTTTCAACGTAGTCTCCTTTTAGCTCGATACACTTTTCCCAACGATGTTCTATGGCTTCAATACCCTCTTTATAGTAGGAACCGTCAAGCTCTTCAAAATAGCTATTAACAGCACTCTCTACTTCTTCATTGTTGGCAAATCTTTTACCGCCGAGCCATTTTTTTAAATTTGGAAACAGAAAATAATCCGAGGGAGCTAGATCTGGCGAATAGGGAGCATGAGGAAGCAATTCGAACTTCAGTTCGTTGATTTTAGCCATCGCAATGACGCACGTGTGGACTGGTGCGTTGTCGTGGTGAAACAACACTTTTTTTTCTGGAGATGGGGCCGTTTTTCCATTATTTCTTCGCTCAAACGCTGCAATAAGGCTGCATAATATTCACCGTTGATTGTCTTTCCTTTTTCGATGTAATCAATAAATATTATCCCATGTGAATCCCAAAAAACGGAGGCCATAACATTTCACACGCACACACATTCATTTACGCACAGCGTGGTACTTTTTTTTGGTCTCGCCTGTCGTATTTGTATTGCCAATCTATATACGTAATTATAGCATAATAAATCTGCGAATCTATATATATAAAAGAAAGTGGTGTTAGTAACACTATTTATAACTCAAGAACGGATGAACCGATTTGGCTAAAAATTTTTAGAGAGGTAGCTTAGAACCAGGAAAAGGACATAGAATATACGTGTGGATTGGCCTAGCTTCGCACGGGTAGCGTAGTTTTAAAAATATCTGAGGTTTCTTCAATCGCTGCTCAACCTTTGTGAAATTTAGCACCACTTATAGCACTCCTGAATAGTTTAGCTTTGTGATTGTGAAAGCGTTTTAATGAACGGTTCAGTATCTCCGACAACAAACCCATGCAAACAAAGAATCAGAATTACAAACTTTGCATACATCATACATATACTCACGGCTATCTTTTGCCCGCGCAACCATTACTAAAAAATAATCCAGCATGATTCAGTATTCACGTGCGAGGACAGGACGCGATGGCTTATTTCATGTATAAGTTTGGTGTTTCTATACCGATTTCTATGATTTTTTTTTATTGAATAGGTAAATATGTAAACCTTTTTTAATAAGAGATGAATGAGAGAACTATAAATGTAAACAAATATAATCAGGATGCAATAGAGTAAACAAATATAATCAGGATGCACCGAACTGCTAAGCTATCAGGAGTTACACGTGTTATTGTGAGTCAACCATAAAAGATAGACATATGCTATTGAAAGATATTTTTTAGACAATTTTATGGCAAATATTTCCGTGATTCATGACTTCTATGTAACTGCTACCATTAACGCTACACACGCGACGGAAGCTTAAAAATTGGAGTAACTTCTCCCGTTTTCCCAAAATTTCCCTTCACAACTCTGCTGAAAAGTACACAATGACCTGCCTAGGAGTATGAAGAATAATTCTACCAAGTATCGTTAAAATCCGTCGAGTAGTTTTTGTTTCCATAAGGAACATACAAACCGACAGACAGACGGACGGACAGACAGACAAAAATTTTACTGTTTGCATTTTTGGCATCAGTATCGATCACTAATCACCCCCGTACAGTATTGACCTCTCTACAGATTTATTATAAGTATAGATATCATTATGCTAAATATCGTAGGGAGTAAGCAGTATAAAAACTTTACACCATCCGTGCCAAGCCGGGGCGGACCACTTGTATTTGATAAAATACATGCAGTGAATTATATGCAATGACAGTTAAGTTATCGTTTTTGTAAATTGGCAAATATTTTATTCAAATGTGTTTCTTGTTACAAGACTGTAAAGTTGCTTTACGCAGATTTCTATTTTGTATACCTACTCATTTTGACACGATTACATTTAAACTGTATGCCTAGTGCTTTAAGGTATATTTTCCCTAAATGTTCAGATATTTATGATCACCCTGTCTGAGTAGATAACTTTGACGAGTTGTGCTTTCAGATATTATTGTCTCTTTGAGTGTTCAGATTTAATTGAAAAACCACTGCTCATATATTTGTGGCGAATTGGATGTTCAGATCTTATTGACCTTATTTACCGTAAAGAATTTTTTGAAATTTATTGCTGCTCAGATATATTTGAGTACCTCGGCCGCTCCGATATATCTGACGGCGACTGTATGTGTTAAAATAACTTGGACGTTTGCTATGAAATATTGCTTCTTTTTCGTGTTTTTGTAAGCATGCATGAAGACATACATAATTTTTCTATGAACTAGGACGGTCGTTAACTGAAAATTCAAAAGACATGGTTTATGTTTGAAAATATGAATTTTATTACAAGAAAAATAAGTAACCTATATAAGTATACGCCTAATATTTTACACTACACTTGACAAAACAAAAAAAAAAGATTTTATTTAACTTGATATTTGATATGGTCCAGCAAATATAGAGAACTTAGTTTTAAATTAGCTTTAACTGCAGATATCTTTGTCACATCAAAAAACAACCGTGATAGCTCAGTGAGAGGACAGCCGTCTATCATCAAATACCGTGTCGGGCATACAGCTGTGACTTAGATTTTATACGAACACAATTTATCTTATGATATAAGTACAACTCTGCCATGTGGGTTTCACCCCGATGTTTTCCCTCATCGATCAATTAATCACCTATGTGACTATTAAACAAAAATCTGTCACCCTACCTTATGCCTGCCTCTGGATTTGATCACATGTCTATCAGCATTAGAAGCAGTCCTCTTTTCCATTGAGCTATCAAGGTCATGACTATGTTAACTCATCTTATTTATCAAAAATCATAAAGCATTAGTACCTCTGCAATAATTTGGGGCATTATTTCAATTTTTTTTACAAATTCTTCTATGTTTTTCTTCCTACTGTTATTTTACACTGTCGAAAATTTCACAAGTCCCGCCAGGCATTAAAAATACATACAAATTTCAAAATAATTTATAAGTCTTTTTACCCCTTTGTTTTAAACATGGTAGAATTGTATGAACTACAATAAGTATAGTAATACTTATTGGACCTTGGTAAATACCCATCACTTAAAACAATCTCTTATCTAACAAACCGGACACTTTTTTCGTAGTCCGTTCTGTTCGACAGCGTATGCGAACAGAACGGACGTTTTTTATCCGTTCTGTCATACCGGTATAACAAACAGTATGACAGAACGGACTAGACGTTATTGAGACATTATTTCTACTAGGGGTTTATATACTCAGTACAAATAAAAATAATTTAAATATCACACTGTATGTTTATTTATTTGCTATATTTGTATTAAAGCGCTTTGGTGTCGAAAATTATATACATATTTCTTATTTAAGAAAGAACCTGTCATTAACATTAAACATCTTTGAATCGTCTCAAATGGTAACGTTGGACAAAAATACATAATTACTATATTTGATACGGAATTATAGATAAAATTGTACAGATGCTAAAACCACTAAAATAACTGCATGAATCTGATAATGTAACATATTTTCATCACATTATATCCATTCCATATCCCCGGTATTTTTTTCATTTTCAAAAAGCTTTAACATATATTGATTTTCCGGGATCAAAAACAATAAAATTAAAGTTTCTGTGTATTCTCTTCTTCTTCGTTTCGCTTCATTTTTTATATCGCCTTCTTATGTTGTCTTTTCTATACTAAATATGATTTATCTTCGATACAGAAGTCAAATAATCTTAATTTAAAAAAAAAAACGCAGTCTACATAACCGATCATCATGAAGCTTTGAACACATATTACTGGAGTTATAAGAAAAAACACAAGATTAATTTAAAAAAGTAATCGATCGTCAAAATACCATGTTCATTCAACGGCTTAAATGCGAGCAAAGCCGCGGGTATAAGCAAGTAATAACTAAATTCCTAAATACAGACTTCAAGTTTTCTGTCAATGTCGCAAGCTGTATTGTATAAAGAGTTAAAATTAACTGAATGTTTGTATGGTATTAAAACAGTGATTTAACAATACATTTCTATAAAGAAGTACCTATTTAATTCACAAGTTATATACTTTCTTAAACATAGTATGTTCCTTATTGCAGCTAAAGACTTTGCATCGTAGTTTTTGTAATTGTCTCTTTGAAACTAAGTATTTTGTGGAGTAGCATGAAAGGAAAATTGACCGTTGTATTGTCATTAAACTTCTTTTGTTATTCATATTCTCTGTAATACAGCAGTTGCATTTAATCATAATTTGTAAATTACAAGGGACGAAGAAACAATATCAATTACGCAAATATGACTAGGAAAGCAAAAGCTCAGTAAATAAACAAACTACTATTGTAACAAACGGAAAAACTAATCAGCTAAAATGGCTCCCGATATCAAGAAATTGATTAAAAAATCTAAAATTGCTCTTAGCTTTATCCGATTATATCCTACACAGAAATTAAGTTTAACAGACAAAGCCATGCAGATGTTTTTCATATCATTCCTAATGATAAATATGTATATTTTTGCAAACTCTCTCTTTTTCCATGATATTAAGCATGGAGAATACGTAGAAGCTTACAAAAACATATTTTTGCTCATCGTGTGTCTCTTGGTTTTATTCAAAGTTATAACTCTTATTGCATTTAAAAGAGAGTTGCAAAACATTATTCGGATTATGATTACCGATAACAACAAAGTGGTATCTTTTAATATCCGTGAAAGTAATATAATCCATGAATACATGAAAAAAAGTGTTTTTGTATGTAATGTGTGGCAGATACTAACCATTATGGTTACAGTTTCTTCTTTGTCTAAACCTTGTTTTATGATGATATTACATTATTACAAACATGGCGACCTCTCTTTAATTCTACCATTTCCAATTGAACTACCAAGTTATTTGGGTACTTCTACTACATTAAGTTTCTGTTTACTATGCGCCTCACAGTGTGTCATTATATGTTTTGTTGCTTGTATATTTATTGGTTTCGAGCCATTATTCTCCATTTTTGTTTTACATGCGTGTGCGCATTTGGAGATTGCTAGAATACGGATTCCACTGCTAAATGAAGATACGAATGACGAAACAAATTTTCTGAAAATGAAAGATGCTATTATTCAGACTCAAAAAGTGTACCGGTAGGTATAACAACACTTTATTTAAATTATTTACTGAACTCAGTAATTTTATTTACTGGCTTAGTAACATAACTTTTGGCTCAAACCAATTAAATTGTGAACATTTACTAGTAGCTGCTTTTAGATAGACTTTGTTGTGACTCCGGATTGAGGTGGGCCTGTAGCAAATCCCATTAAGGAGACCTTGGAATATAGCGTATTAACACGTTGGCTGCCCACCATACTTCACCTTAAGTACTGCTCCTACGCCCCATACATATTTTATGATCCCACGGCTTATTCCGTTTATCCACCCTAAAAAATCCTCCCTAAGGCGGATATTCGGAAACGCGTGTCCGTCTATCCACCCTGAACGGGGTGGATATCCGGAATGCATATAATATGGTTCTTCCGATTATTTACCCCAAGTACAGTAATTTACAGAAACATACACAACACAAAATGGGTCCAAGGAACATCGTGAACATTAAAATACTTGAGATAAACATACCTACTTTCTTACTTACAGATTAAATAAAATATCTTACAAACTTAGGGTCTTTTTTCTGTAAATGACTGTACGTAGGCAGGGTAGAAAATCGGAAGAACCATATTATATGCATTCCGGATATCCACCCCGTTCAGGGTGGATAGACGGACACGCGTTTCCGAATATCCACCTTAGGGAGGATTTTTTAGGGTGGATAAACGGAATAAGCAGATCCCACCGGTGATGCCCACAGCATAGCCTTATTACTGAGATGCCATGAGCATCACCATTAACACCTTAACGTAACATTACGTTTCAAAGACTATTAGAAAAAACTAAAACATTTTCTTTATTTAAAACTTATGATACATATAATTTGCACTTTGGCCCCCAAAAAAATCCCCATAATAATAACCTGAAAATTTTGCTTTTGATCCCACCGGTGATGCTCATGGCCACACAGAGAATAAAAATTTATCCCACCGGTGATGCTCATGGCAGCCAACGTGTTAAGTAAATGAATAAAAAAAACACTTATCTCGCTTTAATGTTGGCAAATTTTGAAATGTTACTTCTCAAGGTCTTTTTTAATGTTTTTTTAAGTTGATTTTGGGCGATGCGGTTGGAGACACATCATCAAAGATACTTTATTTCTACCATCTTCTCCCCTATCAACTTCCAAATGTAACTGACGGTTTTCTAACTGAAACTCTGGCTACCTCTTTTAGGGATTTATGGCCCATAGTATATGTGTGTTGTTCGGGACACTTACAACAAAAACATATCTCATTTTTTATCTTTATCTTCAGCTTTACCCACTACATCAATCCTGTATTTCGTGTGTTGCTGGAGTGTTACGTGATCGTCGGAACCTTTGGCTTACCGCTGTCACTGTTTCAGGTCATAGAAGTGAGTTGAACTATATTTACCTTACATACATACATACATATACTCACGCCATTAATTCCCATTGGGGTAGGCAGAGACTATCGATCGCCACTTCGTACGATCCTGACAAACCTCTCTAGCTTCGTTTACATCCATCAATCTTTTCATACATGCTCTTTTATTCTTCATACTGCGGACGCCAGCCTTTTTGAGCACACTCTCAATTTGGTCCAAGTGTGTTCTCCGTGGTCGTCCTCTACTAACATTACCATCCACACTAGCTCTATAGATCCCTTTTACCAATTTTCTATCATCCATCCTCTCTATGTGCCCAAACCATCTCAACATTCCTTTTTCTATCTTTCTTACAATACCATCTTTCACACCACACTTTTCACGAATAACACTATTTCTCACTCGGTCACACAATCTAACATTACAAATTTTTCTGAGGGACCTCATCTCTACTGCATTCACTCTGCTCTCATGCTTCTTCTGCCACACCCAACATTCGCTTCCATACATAAGCGTAGGAACAAGAACAGCATCATGCACAGCCATTCGGGCCTTTTCAGACACCGATTGACTGATCATTAGGCTATTCATTGCTCCATTTACCGCATTACCCTTTTTCACTCTTCTTTCAATATCTTCATCACATTTTCCATCCCTTGTAAACAAACTTCCCAGATATACAAACTCCTTCACCTGTTCCACATCCTTACCATCAATCGCAATCACGCATTCTGTCACATCTTCCTGTCTCTCAAAAACCATCGTTTTGGTCTTATCCACATTCACCCTCATTCCCTTTCTTACAAAAGACTCACATGCAATATTCATCATCTCTTGCAACTCTTCTGCCGACGATGCAAGTAGCACTTGATCGTCAGCATACAAGAGGCATTTAATGATGAATCCACCCATTCTTAGTCCATAATCACTTTCACGCAACTCTGTCAAACAGTCATCCATGAACAAATTGAAGAGCCACGGAGAAGCTACACATCCCTGTCGGACACCCCTAGAGATTCCGAACCAGTCAGTGTTTTCCCCGTTTACTCTTACACATGCACTAGAATCCTCATAGAGTGATACCAATGCACGTATAAGTTGACTCCCCAAACCGAACTTGGATAACACCTCCCATAAACACTTTCTTACCACCCTATCATACGCCTTCTCTAAATCAATGAAGGAGCAATACACCTTTTGGTTCTTAGCTAAGAACTTTTCGGTGATGCTCCTTAGAGAGAAGATTTGATCCATACATCCCATTCCTTTCCTAAATCCCGCTTGCACATCCCATATTTTCTAATCAGTTTCATTCATCACTCTTTCAATCAGTACCTTAGCATACAATTTACCAACAATGCTGAGTAAGCTGATGCCGCGGTAGTTTTTAGCCTCTTGGTGTGACCCCTTTCCTTTATATAGAGGCACAATCACCGCCTTGCACCAATCTCGTGGAACTTTGCCACTCGACCAGCATTTTTAGAAAAGGAAGTACAACCAAGAAGCCACCAACCCTTTACCAGCCCTCAGCATTTCGATAGTAATCCTATCATACCCTACCGCCTTCCCTACTTTCATACTTTTCATTGCTTTCATTATTTCTTCCATACTAATCTCACTGTCACTGAAATCACCCATCTCTTCGTTCCAATCAACATTACTGTCGATTGGCGGAGAAATGGATGCATCCTCTTTTTCAAACAGTCCCTCAAAATAATTCTTCCATACCCGTTTCTTGCTACTTTCATCCGTCGCCAATTCACCCTGTTCATCTCTTATTACACTCACTCTCGTGTTTTGGGAAACTCCCTTTTCCTTCCGGATATACTTCCAGAATAACTTTTGGTTATTCCGGAAATTATCAGAAAGTTTCCTCTCACACCACTCTTGCAAATCCCGCTTTTTCTTTTCTATTTTCTTCTTCACCTCATTCTTAACTCTCTTATATTCATCTTCACTTTTCTGCACTACATCGTCAGTTACACTCGCATTCATCCGTTTACTAGCTTTAATCGCTAGTAAATCTAACCACGCTTTTTTCTTATCTCCAACCGCCTCTTTCACAACTTTATCCCACCAACTTGTTAGTGGTCTATTTGACCTTTTACACACTCCACAAACTTCCGTCGCACATTCAACCATCGTCGATTTGAGCACATCCCATACTTCTTCTATTTCCATTTCATCCTTCATCTCCACGCAACTTAGTCTATCATCCAATTTCCTCACGTATTCATCTCTGATATTTTTATCTTCTTGCAGTTTTTCCACTTTTATTCTCGCAAAATCCGTTGTTGACACTTTAGGCCTGTGACGCCAACGCGTACACAGACCCCTTAATCGTGATATAACGAGAAAGTGATCCGTGCCAACGTTCGTGCCTCTATACACCCTGGTGTCAACAACCTTTGCTCTCAGCCTTTCATCAACTATCACAAAATCAATCATACTTCTCTCGCTTCCCCTCTGTCTTGTATACATATGGATATCTTTGTGTTTAAACAACGTGTTTGTAACACAAAGATTCCTCTCCAAACATACCTCAATCAATTTCTCACCATTCTCATTCATCCTTTGATCGCCAAACTTTCCTAAAACTCTTTCGCAACCGTTGCGTGACACACCAACCCAGCCATTAAAATCTCCTAACATTACAAGTCTCTCATTCTGATCACACCCATTCACAACATCGTCTAACAGATTCCAAAACTCCTCCCTCTCGGATAGGGATTTAGACATGTCCGGAGCATAAACGCAAATTATGCGCATCCGGACTAGTCCCAATTTCACCTTAATCCACAGGAGCCTTGGACTCACACATTCGTAATCTTTCATACACTGAGCCATCCTTTCAGATATCAGAAGTCCCACTCCTTGGCTAGCTCGGTCATTGTCAGCGACTCCAGACCAGATTGCTGTGATGTTGCCAAGTTGTGAAACTTCCTTTCCCTTACGCTTCGTCTCATTTAAACATAGAAAATCCAGTTTTCTTTAATTCATAATCATACATACTTCATCTAATTTTTCAAACATTCCTCCACATACATTCATCGTACTGAAGCGGGTCTCTTTAGCCCACTTTTCGCCCCGTGAGAAACCATGGCGTGATGAGTGGCGAGCTACATCGCCGCCTCCGTGTCTTAATTCGAACACATATTGGACCCACGAGAAGCAAGGGAAGTAAACTGTCCACCTAGCCAGAGCCCCGCTTGACTAGGTAAGGTTATTTAGTACCCGGAGTGCACCAAGCTCCGGGACGGCGGCACGCTAGCGACCAGGCTCACCCCTGGCCATGCATCCCTCGGCGCGGCAGACCTTGGATTGGTGTAAGGGCGAAGATGGTAAAGCCCTAGTCCCTTAGTCGACTTCTACGACACCCACGGGAAGAGATGGGGCTATTCTAAGCCGACACTACACAGCACCTTACTATTTTGAATTCCATTCAAAAGACTATAATTAGATAGATTGAGGAAAGAAAAAAAATCTTAATAATAAAGAAAAAAATGCTTTTATGTCATACTAGTATGAACTAGCATGACACAAAAGCATTTTTTTCTTACCTGTCACACTACTTTTTCTTTTGATTGAAATAAAAATACACGACGATTTTAGCAAAAATAATTGGGAAAGTAGACGGTTTGTTTCGGAAAGTTTATTCAGTAAAGGCATTATTTAGTAAAGGCATGTGTGGTGACCACTATGGTGACCACGCACCTAAGAGGCCTACGACGTGAATAAACGGTTGGTTCGACTCAAAACTGCTGACTGACATTCGCTTTGTACATTGGTAGGAGTTTTAGTATTTAATCTAAATATAAAACTGACTGTCTCCGTGGTCTCGCGGTTAAGCGCTTGGTTTCAAGTACGGAGGTAACGGGTTCGATCCCCGGGTGGTGGTAACATTACAAATTTAATTTGTAAGATTTAACTTACTTTGGAAGGTTATTGCAGGTTTGAATCACCTGATTATCCGAAAATTAAGATGAATCCGTGCTTCGGAGGGCACGTTAAGCCATCGGTCTTGGCTACTATTACGGTATTAGTCGTTAGTCTGCTGCCAACCCGCAATTGGTCAGCGTGGTGGACTATGGCCAAATCGCCCTATATAGGGACATATATGGGCTATGGGACTAAATATATAAAAGGAGGAACTGACTGACTGGCTGACATAATATCCCCGGCTCACATGGCACCACCACATCAAATACATACGCAACAAAGCCTCATTCGTCTTGAATAGGCTATCACCGATGCTTGGTGCTCGCAGTAAGTTATTACTACGTCACAAAGTTACACCATACAAAACATGTGTACGGTCAGTCCTCTCGTACGGTAGTGTTGCGTTCGCAAACGCCAGAGAGGGCTTGATACACTGCCTCCAGGTGATACAAAATAGGTTCTTGCGCAAGGCGGTAGGGGCGCCTTGGTACGTTAGGAACCATGATCTCCACAGAGACTTAGTACTCAATACAATCAAGGAGCACTTCAAAGAAATCTCACGTAGATACTTTGATAGGATTCCTGATCACCCCAAACCGATACTCAGAGCACCGGATGTCGGAACTCGAGAGAGACGCCCTCGTAGCGTGCTCTCGGATCCCGACGACCCGATCAATCGCGAGCTTAAGGCCTCAGAGGCCACCAGCGCTCACAGACAAAGAACATACCACTCCAGACACCGACCTCGGTCGAAGAACCCCAAATTAGAACCTCCCTGGCCGTGCCACTGGCATAGGACTCCCGAAGGACGCGAGAGTTCGCACTGTATGACATAAGCCTCCTACTTGGTCACCTTGTTAGGGCTCCTTTCTCCCTCTATCCGATTTAGCTTAGGTGCCCCTTTGCCCCGCTAGGCCCTCAGCTCCACCTATTATTATTAAGGGTATTGGGCTTTTTAAGTAACTTTTGAGCGATGCGGTTGTTGATTGGAGACCCATCACTAAAAACCTTTGTTTTAAAATCTTATCCCCCCTCCTTCCAAACGTGGCTGATGAATATATCCAGGCTGTATCTCATAAGCCGTGATAGCTAGAAAGATGACATTTTCAAAAATGATATATAATAACGCCGCTATAATAACAAATACAAGAAGTTAAAAAAATATAGATTAAGGGGGTCCCTTATACACTAAACGTGTTTTTTCATATTTTTTGCTCAAAGGTAATAAGTAGACGCTTAAAATTTTCATAGAGTATTTACCTTCAAAAATAAATAGTTAAATAACAACAAACTAAATACTAAACGTAAAGCCCTTTTAAGTAAAGTAATTTTCGTGAGCGAGGCCAACTCGCACTTGGCCTGTTTTTTTTATTCAGTTGACACAATTCAATCATAAAATACAATTAAATCGTAAAATACACCTATAATAGGCTATTTGACAATGCGAAAAATAAAGTGTCAATTGCTGTCATCAGTATAAATTAAGAGTTTAAAAATGGTTATTTATTAACGTAAGTTGAAAATAATAATTTATTTCTTTAAAAATCCATAAATAAAAATGAAAATTTTTAAACGTTTTTCACGTGACACAAAACGTTCTTGAATGGTCGAGTTTATGATGACGTCACATGCCTGTAAAGAAACCTCTTGGCTCGTTTGTTGCCATAGACCAAATACAGGCAAGTGACGTCACCGTTTGCAGCGCCATATTGTCAAAATAGTGTTTTGACGCGCTATTTGAATATTCAATTTTTAATTTGATATTTTTCAGCAAATGTGCACCAGATTTAAAAAATATAACTTTTACTGGGTTCGTTAAACTCTACTACATCATATAAAATGGATTTTAAAAACCTGCCAAATAGCCCATTCGCAAAAAACTGTTTTTGGGCAACTTTTAGGGGCAAACATCAGTTTGTGCATTAGTTTTTATGAAAATTTAAATATATTGGTTTTCCAGGATCTTAATAAAAGAAAAATCAATTTTGACTTCTTGTGCTTCGTTGCCGGTAGCATCTTGCATGTCCTCGTGCCGTCCTACTATTGCGATCACTTGATGGAAAAGGTAAATGTATATCCTATTAATATTATAAATGTGGAAGTTTAGATGTTTGGATGTTTGTGTGTTTGAGGCGAAAAATCTACTCGATCACAAAATGTATATGAACAAAAAAATATCAGAATGCTAAATCACGACCCCAATTATCAAATAGAATACTTTTTATCCCGGAAAAACTTGACCAATAAAATATCCACGCCTGATTGAACTCAGAGTACCGGAAAAAACGCCTAAAATTTGGCATAAGCAAATTGACAATACGAAGTCTGTCGGGTCAGCTAATTTACTATATAGGTATTAGCAATCCAAATTGCTCCAAAAGAGAGGCTATAAAAGGTAATGTATTAAAATATAGATTAACATATATGAAGTTCTATAGGTTTGCCAGGATCGGAGGAGTAATTGAAATAAACATACATACATACATACATATTCTCACGCCGTTAGTTCCCATTGGGGTAGGCAGAGACTATCGATCGCCACTTTGTACGATCCTGGCAAACCTCTCTGGCTTCGTTTACATCCATCAATCTTTTCATACATGCTCTTTTATTCTTCATACTGCGGACACCTGCCTTTTTGAGCACATTTTCTATTTGATCCAAATGTGTCCTCCGAGGTCGTCCTCTACTAACATTACCTTCCACATTGGCTCTATATATCTCTTTCACCAATTTACTGTCATCCATCCTCTCTATGTGCCCAAACCATCTCACCATTCCTTTTTCTATCTTTCTTACAATATCATCTTTTACACCACACCTTTCACGGATCACATCATTCCTCACACGATCACATAACCTTACATTACACACTTTTCTGAGGGATCTCATTTCTACTGCATTCACTCTACTTTCATGCTTCTTCTGCCACACCCAACATTCACTGCCATACATAAGCGTAGGAACGAGGACAGCATCATGCACAGCCATTCGGGCCTTTTCAGACACCGACTGACTAGACATTAGACTATCCAGTGCTCCATTTACCGCATTACCCTTTTTCACTCTTCTCTCGATATCTTCATCACACTTTCCATCCCTAGTAAACAAACTTCCCAAATATACAAACTCTTTCACTTGTTCCACTTTCTTACCATTAATCTCAATCACGCATTCGGTCATATTCACCTCTCTCTCAAAAACCATAGTTTTTGTTTTATCCACATTCACCCTCATTCCCTTTTTTTCAAAAGACGCACATGCAATATTCATCATCTCTTGCAGCTCTTCCACCGATGATGCAAGTAGCACTTGATCGTCAGCATACAAGAGGCATTTAATGATGAATCCACCCATTCTTAGTCCATAATCACTTTCACGCAACTCTGTTAAACAGTCATCCATGAACAAATTGAAGAGCCACGGGGAAGCTACACAACCCTGTCGGACACCCCGAGAGATCCCGAACCAGTCAGTATTTTCCCCGTTTACTCTCACACATGCACTGGAATCCTCATATAGTGATACCAGTGCACGTATAAGTCGACTCCCCAAACCGAACTTGGATAACACCTCCCATAAACACTTTATTACCACCCTATCATACGCCTTCTCTAAATCAATGAAGGAGCAATACACCTTTCCGTTCTTAGCTAAGAACTTTTCGGTGATGCTCCTTAAAGAGAAGATTTGATCCATACATCCCATTCCCTTTCTAAATCCTGCTTGCACATCCCAAATTTTATCATCCGTTTCATTCATCACTCTTTCAATCAAAACCTTTGCATACAATTTACCGACAATGCTGAGTAGGCTAATTCCACGGTAGTTTCTAGCCTCCTGGTGTGACCCCTTTCCTTTATATAAAGGCACTATTACCGCTTTGCACCAGTCTTGTGGCACTTTGCCACTCGACCAGCATTTTTGGAAAAGAAAGTACAACCAGGAAGCCACCACCCCTTTACCAGCCCTCAGCATTTCAGTGTATATCCTGTCATACCCTGCCGCTTTCCCTAGTTTCATACTTTTCATTGCTTTCATTATTTCTTCCATACTGATCTCACTGTCACTAAAGTCACCCATAACGTCGTTCCAATCAACATTACTACCGATTGGCGAAGAAATGGATATATCCTCTTTTTCAAAGAGTCCCTCAAAATATTTCTTCCATACTCGCCTTATGCTACTTTCATCCGTCGCCAATTCACCCTGTTCATCTCTCACAACATTCACTCTCGTGTTTTGGGAAACTCCCTTTTCTTTCCGGATATATTTCCAGAACAACTTTTGGTTATTCCGGAAATTATCGGAGAGTTTCCTCTCACACCATTCTATCAGATCACGCTTTTTCTTTTCTATTTTCTTCTTAACCTCATTCTTACCTCTTATATTCATCTTCACTATTCTTCACTACATCATCTGTTACTCTCGCATCCATTCGTTTACTAGCTTTAATCGCTAGTAAATCTAACCAAGCTTTCTTCTTATCTCCAACTGCCTCTTTCACATCTTTATCCCACCAACTTGTTGCTGGTCTATTTGTTCTTTTACTCAATCCACATACTTCCGTCGCACATTCAACCATTGACGATTTGAGCACATCCCATACTTCTTCTATTTCCAATTCATCCTTCATCTCCACGCAACTTAGCCTGTCGTCCAATTTCTTCATATATTCATCTCTAATATTTTCATCCTCTTCCAATTTCTCCACTTTTATTCTCGCAAATTCAGTTGTCGACACTTTGGCCCTGTGACGCCAACGCGTGCACAGTCCCCTCAATCGTGATATCACGAGAAAGTGGTCTGTGCCAACGTTAATGCCCCTATGGACTCTGGTGTCAACAACCTTTGCTCTTAGCCTTTCATCCACTATCACAAAATCTATCATACTTCTCTCGCTTCCTCTCTGTCTAGTATACATATGGATATCTTTGTGTTCAAACAACGTGTTCGTAACACAAAGATTCCTCTTCAAACATACATCAATCACTTTCTCACCATTCTCGTTCACTCTTTTATCACCAAACTTTCCTAAAACTCTTTCACAACCGTTGCGTGACACACCAACCCAATCATTAAAATCTCCTAACATAACAATTTTCTCATTTTCATCACACCCATTCGCAATTGAAATAAAATCATATTTTTATCTATTTCCGTGGAAATGAGAAGTTATCCCGTCTTTGTGCACACACATGTTTGCGAAACGAAGCCAGATACCAATTTACCGCTTTTAATTACGTTGCTATGTATTAAGCATAAGTACTAAGGGCCAGTCTTTTGATCCGGAGTTAAAAATATAACCATTTGTTACATTGACTATAGTTAAATGACTAACTAGTAGTTAAATCGCAAATCCATTTTTGATGTCTTTTTTAACTATAGTCAAACTTAACAATTGGTCAATTTCTTGCCTGTGCAATGAACAATGACCAGTGATGTATAAGATATCCTATACAAAGTATTTGAAATGCAAGATGAAATGAAGATACTTTAAAGAAGAGTATTGCAGGTACAGATAAAAGTAGTTTTCTAAAAAGGTATTTGGAATACAAGATAACCATTAGTTAACTTTTTTAACTAATGGTTCGATATTTGACCATTAGTTACTCTAACCACGGGTCAAAAAATGCATTTTGCTGATATTTAACTAATAGTTACGATATTTAACAAATTGTTGAGTTAACCACGGATCAAAAAACTGGCCCTAAATAGGCACTTTATTGAAGCTTTTACTTAATGCAATTGAAGGCACTAAGTTTTTACTAGATGTACAGATCCACAATCTTTTCTTGGCCGGCGGGACTACTGGTACTACTGTCGCCATTTTGAAATATCCGCCTGTCATTGTCAGTTAGTTCTCAACTAAATAAAAATTATAGGGTGACCTACGTATATAATAGATTATCACTTTCATTAATATTTTTTGTAGTGGAAACTTTTTTTTAAAGACAATTATTTTTATGATGTATCTTTGCTTATTAATAAACGCTTTTATTTCCAGTATTCAAAATAAAAAAATATGAAAATTATTATTTATTTTGTTTAATTTTGTCTAAGTAGGCTAACACCGTCCGAAAAGTTGTGCGCACATGACTATAGCAGTGCGGGTTACGGGAAGTGGGGAAATGCTCCCGAATAAGATTTCACTTCGTATACACTGATGCGTGGGTTCTAATACTAATGCGGGGATGCACAAATGTGTAATTTCTTAAGTCATAACACTCATAACTGTCTGACATATATATAAAAATACAAGGCTGTTAACAGCAATGGAAAAGTGCCCATAAATTTACTGACCCAGCAAAATGAATGACCAAAAGGATATCTAATGTTTAGAATTATTTTTTCTGTGCCACCTTTATAGGGGATCTATGTGTGAATATGAAATGTAAAAGACAGTACACGACAAGGTGGCTTACTGATTTACAGGATTAAAAAAATGACTTTATGAAGTTACCCACTTATTAAGCTCTGAGTGTCACAAATAACAAATCCTTGAGTATAAAATAATGAAACAATTGGCAGTGTTATCGCAAAAGCGATCTCTTCCAGACAACATTTGGGAGGTAAGATCAGCAAATTCAGGATACACAGCCATTCGGGTAGACATACAAGACAAGGCCAAAAATAAATAAATATAATTAGCTTACATTAAAAGGAACTTGTTTACTTACAATAATAGTTATTACATACATACATACATATACTCACGGCTGTGAATCCTCAAAAGGGGTAGCCAGAGCTAAGGAATTAAAAACTCCTCAGCCACTTTTGGAAAGCTGAGTGGGGTACAGATGGTAAAATAAAGGTTATTGGTGATGGGTCTCAAACCGCATCGCCCAAAAGTCTCTTAAAAGCCCCAATACCGTTAGTCGCCTCTTAGGTACACCCACCGGCAGAAATGGGTAGTGCTATTCTAAGCCGACACTACACTGCAACTAGTTATTAATTAAATGAATATAATATAAATTGTATTATTAAGACATTTCAATACACATATAAATTAACCTGTATAATGTAAAATTATTTCCCTTATAATGGTAAATTTTTATTTACTGGCAATACTAATATCGATGACAGCGACGCCCTTACCGGCCAAGAAATGTTTGTGGATCTGTATGGCCGTTAATTTTAACAATACAACATCTCACACCAATGAGGAAAATGGCATGAGGCGCAACTTAACAAAATGTCAACACATTCAGTTGAGGTTAACACAGGAAGTTGAGTTAGGAAAATATTGTAAGAAAAATAACTTATGAAAACCCCAATTCCCAATAAAAGCTGTTGGTGGTGCGTCTCCAACCTGACCCAAAATTCAATTTAAAACCCCAAACACCCTTAGTCGCCTCTTACGAACACCCAAGGCAAGAAATGGGTAGCGCTGTTTTAAGCCGACACTACACAACCATATATATAACATCATCGAATTAAGAAATATTTTTGAACCGTCTGAATCAGTACATTGTATTTTTAGGCAGAAGAATTTAGACAAGCTTTATACAATAATGGTTGGCAGAACAGCAAAGATATCAAAATGAGGAAGACTTTGATATTTATGTTGATGAGAGCAAGGAAACCCCCCACCTTAGGCCGAGTGTTCGGCGTTATGGATTTTCAATGTTTCGGAAATGTATGTATACCCAACAAGGAATAGCGGTATGCAAAAATAAGACAATTAATACTTTTTCATATAAGAGTGCTGCAAAACGAAAATTAATTTAATAAACATTTGGGACTGTTTGCTTGGGAACCGTGCAAGGCTCTTGCCTGCACCCTTGTGCATTTTACACTTTGGATAAAGCTACCATTAAACAATCGAAAAACCTGAATCCAAGTTACTGACGTTGACTTTTAAAAGATCCTTAGATAAAAACACTCTGATGGACTTGGATTAAAACATCGCAGCATGATCGCAGCGGACAAACTTGGATATGTCGTAGGATGAATTGATGTTCAGGGTTTTTGCAAAAAACTTAGGAATTTTGTAAAAACACGGATAATTAGACAACGGTGATAATATTTTTTAATCTTATTAGGTTTTTTGTGACAAAACTAGTTGTTTTAGTAAGATTGAACATTGTTTCATACTGATTGGCTGATTTCTGATTGCTCGCCTACTCCTATTCTGATTGGTTCGTCATTGTAGTATTGAGATAGCTAATATAGATTAAGATTAAGTTAGCCCCAAAATAAGTAAGACTTCCATCCAAGACTAAGAAACAATCTAAATGAATGCTCGTCACATAAATATTGATCTCAGCGGGGATCAAACCCGCAACCTCCAGACCGAGAAGCTAGTCACCTATTCACTCGGCCACGGATGTCGCCAATGTAAGTAGGAACAGTAAAGTAAGTAAGTCTTAAATTGTAGTATTGCGGTATAGACAATACTATTTTTATACTTAGGAACTTTTTGTAACTAAAATTCAAATAACAAACACATTAAATGTAGGAAGGAACAATTAAGTACGTCATAATTAACAACCAATCAGAGATGACGTGTTTATGGGGCACTGCAATCGACCAATCAGTGTTCAGTATTCATAAAAACTGACATTTCTTTTCGCAATCATACTAAACCATGGAAGTATTATTTAAACAGGAACGCGCGCTGGCGACCTAAAGTGTCCTGAAAAAGGATGGCTAACTAGCTAACTGTGTCGGCTTATTCCGTTTATCCACCCTAAAAAATCCTCCCTAAAGCGGATATTCGGAAACGCGTGTCCGTCTATCCACCCTAAACGGGGTGGATATCCGGAATGCATATAATATGGTTCTTCCGATTTTTTACCCCAAGTACAGTAATTTACAGAAACATACACAACACAAAATGGGTCCAAGGAACATCGTGAACATTAAAATACTTAAGATAAACATACCTACTTTCTTACTTACAGTTTGAATAAAAATATCTTACAAACTTAGGGTCTTTTTTCTGTAAATGACTGTACGTAGGCAGGGTAGAAAATCGGAAGAACCATATTATATGCATTCCGGATATCCACCCCGTTCAGGGTGGATAGACGGACACGCGTTTCCGAATATCCGCCTTAGGGAGGATTTTTTAGGGTGGATAAACGGAATAAGCCACTGTGTCTCGTTTTAAGTAGGGTGACCATCTGTTGGTGTTTTAATAAGAGTTCCTCTAAAGGATACAAAAACACTTATATTTACATATTTTGAATGTTTTTGTTCATGAAATCCTCATGTGGGGACCTGATGCACTCGCAGAATTTGACACGGTAGCTCAATTGGCAGAGCGACGGGGGCGTATACCCGAGGTCGCGGGTTCGATCCCCACCTGTGTCGAAATTTTTCTTTCCTTTATTTATTAGCTATATTTACATACATACATTATAAAAAATATTATAAAAACACTTATATTTACATATATACATTGTTTTTGGTAAATCAACGTGTTTTTTATACATATTTATTCTTAATTAGTAGATTATAAAAGAATGGGTAGCCAGTGCTTGAGAAATAAAATTTCCTCAGCCACTTTTTGAAGTTGAGTAGAGAAAAGGTGGTAAGCAAAGGAAGGTGGTATTAAAAGGATGATAAAGTATCTAATAAAAAACTTCAAAAGACCCAGAACCCTCAGTTACCTCTTCCAAAGCACGCAGGTAGCAGAAGATTTGTGCTATTTAAAGCCGTCACTACACAGCATTTTATTTCACTTACATGTATACTTATATACTTACAAGTTGCGTGACGAAAAGATGGTGAAATAAAGGTTGTTGGTGATGGGTCTCAACCGCATTGCCCAAAAATCCCTTAAAAGCCCCACTGTCGCCTCTTACGTACACCCACCGGAAGAAATGGGATAGTGCTATACTAATCGTTTCGTTTCGTTTAATGCATTCATGTGGTAAAGTTCGAGATGATACAGGTTATTTTATTTATTGTTCCATAACATGAACCCATATTTATCACTATATTTTCTTAATTAAATGATGAAAGCTCCAAAACACTCAAACAGATGATAAATTGTGGACACCACATTTATCTTGTTTCGATGGGGATACCCGTGACAAATATTAATATCCCTTTTGCCAAACTTAACCAATTATTATTTATCTCCAAATCGAAAAGCGACAATAATAATTAAAATAAAATAAAAGACAAAAAAGGAACAGTTAATAACCTGCTTTTTATAAAATATTCCCTATAAATAAGTTTGAATTTGTTTTTCTTTGAACTTAATCTCGACTGGCAACCGCGCGAGCGGGACACACTTCTCTCTCACAAGGCTCTCGTTCTAGGACGTTTCTCTGCTTGACAGTCTTTAAAAGATAATTAACTTTATTGCATGGTAATAAATTGCATTTTTGTTTACCATATTTTTGTAAGTACGCTCTCCTGTTTAGTTAGTAGCTTCATGTACTAAACCAACTAGTTTTTTTTGCAACAAACCTAGTAAGATTAAAAAATATTATCACCGTTGTCTGAGGTGACCAGTAGGCGGATTGCGGAGTTTTTTCGAGTAGTTTACTTTACGCCGTAGTAAAGTAACGCTATCCTTAGCTTCAGGAGTAAAAGGAACACAGATATGTATTGTTTTCACTCAGATATTTGCTGTGTTATGTCGGTTTAGAATAGCACTACCCCATTTCTTCCGGTGGGTGTACGTACGAGGCGACTAACGGTATTGGGGCTATTAAAGGATTTTTGGGTGATGCGGTTGGAGAACCATCACCAACAACCTTTATTTTACCTACTTCCCCCCCTCAACTTTCCAAAAGTGGCTGAGGAACTTCTAGTTCTTTAGCTCTGGCTACCCCTTCTAGGGATTTACAGCCGTGAGTATTTGTATGTATGTTTGGAACTCGATAACCTTGATCGAAAACGAAATTTCGATAGAATCTCGCATTCCGCCTACAGAGCTTAAGAATTAGAAATTTCTCAGCCACTTTTGAATTTTGAGAGGGGAAAATATTGTAAAATAAAAAACTTAGAAAAGCCCTAATTCCCTAAGTTGCTAATTGCTAAGTCGCTCTTCTAAGTTTTAGAAGACATTCCGAATAAGTTTAAGCCAAGTGACCTGCAATGCAACCAAAACATAAATTTTAACTGAAATCTTGTTTTTTTCAGCTTTGCAACAACGCTTACACAATATTGAATTTTATACTTGCAGCGTCCCGTCGTAATTAAAATAATATTTTTAGTAACTCAAGGACAACCTTAAAGCACAACAAGTATGGTAAGAAATATTTTCCTGGATAGTTTAGTTAGCACATACAATACTACTGAGTTGAAGTATTTTCCACAGTGAGAACATACGAAATTGAGTACTTGGATATATCTGAGACGAGATCAACAATGAATACCAAAATCAGTATACGAGGAAACTATCCATGTAAAGATAGAAACACATTGTCACTAAATTTAGCCGATTAAAGAAAAATATTTGTACTTGGTTGTTTTATTTGTTAAATACCTCTCCATCTGTCCTAGTAATAATTAAAAAAATGCCTGTTAATTATTTTCATCTCCCTCTACCCCTCTGCGGCTTGATACTTCGAAAATTATTAATATTCTGCAAACATCATGTTTTCAGGTCCATTATACAGTTATTTCCGTCTAGTCCGTTCTGTCCTACCGTTTGTCATACCGGTAGGACAGAACGGATAAAAATAGTCCGTTCTGTTCGACTACGCTGTCGAACAGAACGGACTACGAAAAAAGTGTCCGGTTTGTTCGACAAGAGATTGTTTTGAGTGATGGGTATTTACCAAGGTCCGATAAGTAAATTATTTTCTAAACTTAACTTATACTTATAGTTCATAAATTTCTACCATGTTTAAAACATAAAGGGGTAAAAAGACTTAGAAATTATTTTGAACTTTGTATGTATTTTTAATGCCTGGCGGGACTTGTGAAATTTTCGAGAGTGTAAAAACATCAGTAGAAAGAAAAACTTAGAATAATTTCTATAAAAAAATTAATAATGCCCCAAATTATTTCCGAGGTAATACAGTAACGATCTTGATAGCTCAATGGAAAAGAGCACTCCCTCTGATGATGATTTGCTGGACCATATCAAATTTTAATTTGATAAAAACATTCATATTTGTTTTGCTATGTGTAGTGTAAAATTAGTTAAATCATAATTATTTTCAAAAAAAAGGATGTTTAATTATTCATTGCTAGAAAAGTTCTAAGTAAGTAAAGTACATAAATAAATTTGTGAATCTAGTTTAACCAAAACACATTTGTTTCGTGACTTTATTACTGACGATTGTAATAAAATGTCTACTTATTTAAGTTACTTATTTTTTGTTGCAATAAAATTCATATTTTCAAACATAAATGGGTTTTGTATTTTCGGTCAACAATTGTCCTAGTTCATTAAAAATATATGTATGGCTTCATGAATGCTAAGAAAAACACGAAAAACAAGCAATATGCAAGCAAGCGAATGGCTAAGTTATTTTACCACTTTATAGTTTTAATCTAACGTATTACAACTTATAAAGGTCAACACGGCATTAGGCAGTGGGGCACAGTTTGGTTAGTCTGTTTTAAGTTGTACAGATTCAGTTGGTTGGAGGGAAACATTTCAAAATCATTGCATTATTCCAATATTTCTGGTAAAAAAACCTATGTTTTTTTATCTCTTGATGATTTCTCACTCGTGAAAATTTCCCAAGTCCCGCCAGTCACAAGAATATTTATTGTGTAGCACAACACTATTTACCTGTCAAACTCACCGGTATAACAAACCGGACACTTTTTTCGTAGTCCGTTCTGTTCGACAGCGTAGTCGAACAGAACGGACTATTTTTATCCGTTCTGTCCTACCGGTAGAACAAACGGTAGGACAGAACGGACTAGACGGTTATTTCTATTGGCGAGGTGCAAGGCGGGTGAAAAAACTCTACCTAACAAAAACCACACCTTAGCTCATACATATAGTGTGTCTGTTAAGACTCCCGTTTCCAGGTAGACACCATAAGGGGAACTGTAGGGGGGCAGAGAGGAATAAATAGCTGGATCATGCATCTCTATCGCTTGTTCCGCACTCTCGCTCTCGGAACGTGACAATGGTCAAGCAAGTCATTCCTTTCTGCCACTCTAGAGAGCTGCGCTCCCAGCAACCGGAAATGAGTACCCTAACAAACACCCTAGCTCAGGATATAAATATATATATCACGGGCCACTGATGACCAATAATTCACTTTATTTTCTCTTCCCATCCATTAACTATTAATATTTAAGTCAGCTGTACCACGGGTAAAATCTTTTAATGGTGATCCGGTTACACAATGAGCGCAGAACTCCCCGTAGAACTAAGGTTAGATAAATAAAAAATACACTGGTGTTTTACTTGTTTGTATATTATATAAACAATACATAATTCCTTTACAATGTTTTGTATATCAGTAAAAAGTCTATGTTCAATAAAACAAAATGCAACGCAGGTTGAAAATCGGTACAAATGACAAAACTTCTCTAGAAATACAAGATCAAAAGCACTTTACAGATATTGAAGAAGTTATGTACAAATATATACAGAGAGATGACAGGTCCTATGATATCGAAATCGTTGTTGCACATTATTTTACTTGAACACTAGACTGTATTTGTACAGCACAGTTAAGTACAAATAGCCAAATCAATTTGAGTTTAATATCTTTCCATGCAATCTCCAAGGGCTATTCTCAATTCCATGAACATGTGTTCCAGAATTTATTTATGAATATAATAAATAAATAAATAAATGAGTACTAAGCTAAGATGTTACGAATTTGGTTAGCTTATTCATAGTAATTGAATGTTTTATGTGTACGGATAATTATAATTCAAGAAAATAAGTGGAGCGCTTCGTTAAGAGATGTTGGATACATGGAATACATCAATATAGGCTTGATAATTGGATGATACAAATTATAAATATGCAATTAACTATCATGACAGCTCCAAGTCCCGAGCCGGACAAATGATCGCAATTATTTAGAGATTCATTGTATAAATATATGAATATAGTGATTATAGAGTATAAAATAAATACCACAAAAAGCTAATAAAATAGTACCGTCTGATAAAACATATATAAAAATACTTATTTCACTTTATATTTGAATAAAACACACATAAACATATAAGGACATTGCGACCAGTTGTCCGGTTACATAAAAATAATAAATATATATTTTTATAGTGATTAATAATACATACAAAAATACAGTTGTTTCACAAATGTATATATATTGACCGATCCATAACACAGGAATACGATTTTATATACGAATAACGTATCCATGAGTCAGTTTACATTGTAAAACCAATAATTTTATAGATAAAAGTAATAAAGTTATGTTTGTAATTAAAAAGTTCATACTGTTCTACAAATTAAGAAGGTTAAAATAGTATTTCATTGATTTGTCATAAAGGAGGGATATGTATAACGATGTAAAATTTTGAAAATGTATATATATTTATTTCATTTATCAACATCAGAACATCTTAAATGCAATAATTCTGTAAAATATCTTATAATGATAATTCTAAATTGCAACGCTAGATTTTTTTAAATTCATACTCCTGTGTTACGGATCGTTGTTTATTTTTATTATTTTTTTCAAATATTTGAAAATTCCGAAAATAATAAAATGGCAATCTGTACAGTTTATTCATTAGTTTGCACGATTTGACGCAAGCGTTTCAAATAAGGGTGATGGAGTGTGGGCCACAGAAGAGGAAACAAAGATATATATACATCTCAGCGGCGCGACCGCAGCCGGCGCCGCCTGTCACTCGAACCCCATCACGATTCTTTAAACACTACTTGTCGTCAGCAAACCATGAACGTCAACATTTTTACATCATTTTTTTATTATTTTTATATTTTTTTTGTAATTTTTCATTTTTTAATTTTAACATTTTTTTGTTCTTTTTGTGTCGGCTTAATAAATTATTAAAATTAAAATATTAATTTTTAATATTGAGACTGACAAACACATTATAAAATCAACTTACTTATACATAACAAAATTCTCAAAAAAATGTGTAAACAAATTGGCATATATTTTCGGTGCTTATTGTACTGTCATCAGACTAGTGGTGTAGTAGGTGTGCGGCGGTAATACACTATCTCCCCGCACACACATACTCATACATCTGGCACACAGCTCACAGCTCACTATCACATCACCTGGTCGCTTATTTCGCGCTCACTACCATTCAAGGGTCCAACTTTTCTAAGCTACACGAGATTTGACACTATTACTTATCATCAGTCAGTGAGTCGTTCCCAACTTTGATACGTAATGGAAATTATTTACTTCACTATATTTTTACTAATGATAAAAACAACTAACAAATTATAGATTTATAGTCGAGGCAATAACAAATAAGGCAACGATATAGCACCACATGTGAGACTCGCACAGCCACTGCGACCGAGAGCACTATAAGGACGCAGCGGGCTGCACGCGATATATCTGGCAATACACATCCATCACATATTTTTGTCATTCATACCTTTTATTATCAATTAATAACTATATACAATCGCACCATATATAACATAAATATTAATATTTTGGTTTTTTTTCCATATTTATTCTTACTTTGTACATTTTTTATTAAATGTCTTAGAAACAATATAATAATAAAAGCTCTGGTGACGAACGATGATTGTTTCGTGAACTGAATTATCAATGGCATTTAAAACAGTCGGTGAACAGAATACTTTCTTGGTTCGATAAGACATTCATGCAACGATCATCTCGGACAGTCCCACGAGTTTACAATAAATAACATAGACAGTGAGTGTCGTCGCCACCTCCGCGTACTCAACAGAGAGACGCTTCATGCGGCAGCTCTCAAGAAACCAAATTACGGTCTCCATTAAATGCAACACATTCATGACATCGCCCTCAGAAACATGCAACCGTAGAACAAACAAAGAACAGAACAATATAAACAAGTTACCTCCCAACTACCAATTTAACAAACTATTATTACTATATATTTGGCAGTGACTGAGGCAGTTCGCAAAATTGCCATCTTATCATAAAAACATTACTATGGTTCGATTTGATCGGACTAGCGTGATTATCATCGAATACTAATATAGGAACTAGTTGACGACATAGTGGAGTTTTCAATACTTTAACAAGACTAGCCATGTTCAGGTGGATTCAGTCGCTTATCACAGCCTCTCGTGTTCGCTTATTGCTTGTAGCTAACTAGTTGATTTTTATTGTCTAACTATTGTTTAAACTCACTAATATATAACCACCGAGTGAGCGTCGGATCTCTGCGTAACGTTTCAAAATCAACAAGTCGTAGCTGTATAACTAACACTTATTTTTGGCTTATATTTGTGCACTGATTGACCGCGTATAGAAAGTCTCATTACGTTTGACAGGGACTAGAAGCAAATACGGGTCGTGGCGTATGCGCACGAGCTACGTCGAGCCCCGTTCATTATAACACTTAGCGAATATCAATATACACGGCCGACACTTTTTTACGATAACTAAAAATAATTTATACAAAATTTAGTGTAAAGTGTGTCGATACGACACGATAAGAGCACTTGTACAAATTTCCGACGGGCGGTTGCATGCAGCGGCCGCGACGCGTCCTGCGACCTTCCTCTGCGCACAAAAAAAAAGCGTCATTACATTGTGCCGCTTTGTAGTCAATGAATCAGTTTTATATTTGCGGAGATGCTTGTAAAACCTTGACACGAAGGAATCTATCAGAATATAAAAAGCGGCTCTCACACTGCCCCGCATGATGCAGCGTAGCGCTTGGATGCATGATTGCTGACATTTCCGTTGCTTGTAAGTATCTCCGTTTGTATAGAAAAGACGCACAGTCTAACACACACAAAATGTATCATGAAACATGTATCCCCCGCGTAGGTGCGGGGCGAGACGCAATATGCAGCATGATGCGGGACAGTGTGAGAATCGCCTAAGGCTGACTAATAATACGCGTGCGTTGTGTAGTGCGCAATGTGCTGTGGCAGCGGCAAATTGTAACAGCTCCATAATATGTATGTCGCAGGAAAATTTACAAACACGTTAACTTATAAAGTTTCCTAGGAAACTTGTAAGTTGACAGAAATCCGTCAAACAGCATGCGATTATACATCTTACTTGATAGTTTTTAGGAAACTTGTAATACAACGGACTCACCTCAGGAAACTTGTAAGTGGGGATCATTTCCGGCATATAATAAGTTAAGGAGTTTGACGATTTTCCTGCGACATGTATAGTGTGTAGTAGTGAGTTGGTATAGCAACCTAGGCGCGGCGGCGCGCGGTCATCGCTCGGCGGGCCACGCGTCCGCCAGCCGCAGCGACGCGGCCAGGCGGCGGTACGAGTCGCGCAGCGCCGACACGATGCGCGCGAACGTGTCCGGGTCGTACACCGACCGCGCCGTGTTCGTCAGGTCGAACGGCTCTGAAACAAACACTTTGTTTAAATCGCTGCATACTTAATTCCATCGTAACAAGAGATCCAAAAATGTATTCAACAGAATACCTTAATAAAACTATTGGAGTCACACTAGCAATTAGGTTTAAATTTACAACAGTTATCATGCTGTGTAGTGCCGGCTTAGAATAGCACTACCCCATTTCTTCCGGTGGGTGTACGTATAAGGCGACTAACGGTATTGGGGCTTTTAAGGGATTTTTGGGCGATGCGGTTGGAGACCCATCACCAACGACGTTTATTTCACTATCTTTTCCCCACTCAACTTTTCAAAGTGACTGAGGAATTTCTAATTCCTTAGCTCTGGCAGGGCTTTATAGGGATTTATAGCCGTATGTACATGTATGTTATCAAGAAATAAATGAAGAGAAAAGAAATAGGCGATAGGCCTGCCCCACTGAGTACACTGCCCAAGCAATATGTGGATACTCTGAAAACTGAGGGATAATGTCAAGTGATGTTCAGAATTATTAGTATCTCTGCCAACCCCTTCGGGGATATACAGCGTGAACGTTGAGTTGAGAAATATAGTAAATATATAAATAATAGTTATCATGAGCAAACTACTTTTTTGTGTGTTGATGTAATTTTGTGAATTAAATTCAATATTTCTTTACACGATAAACTAATAAATGAAGCTTACCTTCAACACAAAGCAGTTTCCATTGGTGCGGGTCATTCTTGTGCGTGCGGACCATGCGGCACTCGGCGATGGGCACTGGGTGACCGGCGCGCACTGATACCGCCATTTTGTCAAATCTGACAAAACATTTATATAATTAACCAGTGCTGCCCGGTGTTAATCCTGTATTAAATCTTATTAGATTTTAACTGCGGATAGAGCAATCATTGCCACATTTTCACTAGGACATACATACATACATATACTCACGGCTATAAATCCCTAAAAGGCAGAAAGAGAAATTATAAATTCCTCAGCCACTTTTGGAAGTTGAGTGGGGAAAAGATGGTAGAATAAAGGTTTTTGGTGATGGGTCTCCAACCGCATCGCCCAAAAATCCCTTAAAAAGCTCCAAGTCCGTTAGTCGCCTCTTACCCCTGGTCAGCAGCCAGACCAATTGGAGGGGTCAAACATCCCCCCAGACACACATAAAGTGTCGCTAAAATTCTGCTCTGTTCGATATAATCAAGAGAGATTAATGATTCGTTACATACAAAATGGAATCGAACCTGAAGATTACAAGGTATTTTAAAGTGATCTGGGTTGAGAAAATTTTATAAATAATAAATATAAGTTTCTTATAAACCTATTTTTCACATCTTATCATCGAGTTAAATTGAATACTACTATTTAAAAAAATCATATTTATTTAATCTTAAAATTATACAAAGCTATACATGTCTTTCTTCTTTCGGATTATTTGGTGTTTGAACATTCAGCGTGATCTTTACTGTCATCATCGTCTAAGTTTGATAAGTCATTATCAACCCAATGTTGGCATTGACTATCTTAATTATCATCCATATTACTTTCATTTTCTGTAACAAAAATAACATAATTAAGAATCAAAGAGTTATACGGTTATATCAATTATTCAAATTTAAAGTATAATACCTGATTCTTCTTGAAGCGATTCACTGACAAAGCTCGGCAATTGGTCCCCCATCGAACCAGTTAAAATGATATTTATTATCTTTCAACGTCCACCCATTATTGTCAGGACTAAAAATACTAATTTTCTAGAGCATTTTTCCAGAGACTAAAGATATAATTAGCTCGTCGAAACTGCTGTGAAAGCTCACTTTTGCATGGTGGTAAGTTACTAGCATCAAAGTTTTTCACATTTTTATGATTGAACTCTTCATTTACGTCACAAACCAGTGTGTGTTGATGAAGAATTGGAGTCGGGCAGCATCTACGTCAATTATTCCGGCCACGTTGTGCAGTTCACAAATAAATTTTTGTATAGTGTTGAACACATTTTGCTCCAGTTCTAAGTCACTGAATAAGTCTACATCGCCGAGTTTCATAAATGCTATCTGGTACTCTAATTTTTTTTTTTCAATACATTAAATGGCCTTTGCTTGCTTTTTCTAAAAAAGCTGGATTGTAATCACAACCAGTTATTGCGTGAAATCCTAAATGTTTATAGATCTCAGTGATATCAATATATCTAACTTTATTTCCAGTGCCAGTCAATATCCACACATGGGAGTCATCATTTTTTAAATGATGTATATTGCCCAGCATAATTACTGCAATATCGGTGTCAGAACACTGTATAACAAAATTAGCTTGATCAACAAAATTGCAGATATGGTGGATAATCTTAGTGTCAGCTTCCTCATGTTCAGGGCCACTTAAATTTTCATCAATAGAAGATACTACTGCATTATTTATGACGGAAAAAGAGTGACAATTCTTGAAATTAACAACAATGTTTTTGTTGCCAATAAATGGTACCATCTCGTCTGTAGACCAGTGGCGTATAAAGAAGTCAATGAGAGCCTCTTTGAAGCGTATATTTTTCAATTCTTTCGCGAAATCAGACGGTCGAACTTGATCAGGTCCACTGATGCTAAACTCAAGTTGTGTCGATTCATTTCGAAGTGATCTTTCGTAATCTTTTATAGAAGGCGAAAAATACTGATCAAAAATGACATCGAATCTTGACGCTGGTAATTGTGTGACCATTGTAACATTTTTTTGGAGATACTCCCAAATGTTTTAGGGTCATTTTTCATACTATGAAGTAAGTAAAATCCATTAATTAGTATAATATCTATGTGAGATGGTGGATCATGTTCAACACCATTTTCTAAACATTTCATTAAAATTGAATTTGAGTCTTACAAATGCCACCATCAAGATGGCACATTGACAATGGAACTGGAGTTATGGGATACGAAAATATTTTGGCTATATCGACTTTGTGATCAATTCTTTGATCGACTCTGAATTCTTAATTCCTGCAATTTTCCACCGACTTTCGTTACTTTTTTTTTCTCATAATCTACAGAAAAGTTGTTCATCGTTGTTTTTTTAATACTTCTCTCAAACCTACTACCATCTTGCTCACATTCTGCGATATTTTTTTTACGTTCAATTATTCAATTATTTATCTACCTTTAGCACCTGGTACCTATGAATTGGCCATCGACCCAAGGTAGCAGGTATGCACACACTCAAAGTACGTACTAACACTACTTTATTCCATTAATATTTCTTATGAGAAAATAAGTAACGTCTGGGGGCACCGGGATCTTACTCTATTGCATTAGTTCGTTTCCCGGCCACTGCTGCCGTAACCGCCAAAATGGCGAAAATCATATTGCCTCAATATGTCACGGCCTATAATTGGCCCAACGTATTTATATAGTATAATGGAGGTCAGTGGTTAGCATTAATATGAATGACCCATGAATATGACGAGTATATTAAAGTCTCATCTATACAAGGTGAAAACCACTTTTCTTTTAACTACGAATCCAACTACCACAATTAAGTATACTTAAAAAAACGCTCTACGCTAGACGAACCGAGCACGACCGGAGCACGAGCCGAACATAATTCGTATAATGTGGACCAACTTACAAGCCTCGAACGAGCGCGCTGCGAGCATTTCGTTCATGGTCGGCTGCGTTCCGCCTGTTGTCGGTTTTATAACGAACACAAAGGGATTTGCTAGATTGATTTGACAGTGATCGTAGTAGGTCCGTTGCACGTCCACACTTGACGCCGCGAACGCGAAACCGAGAACAGTTTCGTTTGTGCTTCGCTTCGTGCTCGGTTCGACTAGCGTAGGCCCACCGTAGCGTAGGCTCGGACTACATGCATCCGGAATTTCCCCGGTCCGCGAAAAAATGGCATCGGATAAGCCCTGATTCAATCCGTCGCTCAAACTAACGTATGAAATTTGTACGCCATGACTACATAGCTTGCGGAGGCACCCGATTCCTATTTTTACCCGGAAGCCTCCAGATCTCATCACGATTTCTCCGTCCACCCGGTCCGTTATTTTCGGCACAAGTGGGCATGGCCTATCAATATCGTATGCAGTTGTATGGAGCCGACCACGACGCGGTTCGTTCCGGCCGCGTCCGGGAGAACATGTAGTCGATTGCATGCAGAATTTGGTTTTTTCTCGGACGGGAAAGATTCCGCATGCGTGTAGTCCAAGCCTAATAGTGGCGTACTCACGGGAAGTGCGCGTAGTACCGCAGGAAGTCGAGGAAGAGCTCGCCCAGCGACTGGCGCACGTTGCGCGGGCCGTTGCGCGCCACCGCCTCGCACGCGCCGCCGCGGACGCACACGCGCGGCAGCACCGCCGGCACCGCGCCGTCTACACACACACATATCAACATACATACATATACTCACGGCTATAAATCCCTTTACGGGGTAGCCAGAACTTTGGAGTGAGAAATTCCTCAGCCACTTTTGGAAGTTGATGGGGAAAAGATGGTAATAATAAATGTCTTTGGTGACGGGTCTCCAAAAACATTAGTCGCCTCTTACGATCACCCACGGGTAGAAATGGGGTACTGTTATTCTAAGCCGACACTACACGGCAACCTAAGCCGACATCACGATATACATATGAACTAGATAGATAAATTCAATGCCAATTAAATTTTATTATATATATATCGCAGCCGGATTGTATAATCCGTCGTATTACATCACGGCTAGTTGTTATCTAAAACAGGGCCGTTTTATAATGCGGCGGTTTAAGCATTAGCCGGATTGAATACGGCGGATTTTACAATCCGACTGCGACATATATATAACGTCATAGACTTATTATTAGATGTTTTGCGACATCCCATCGAACAATTTCGCAGTTTTGTGTACAAGCACATACTTCCCACTTTGCGGAGTCCGTTGCGCGCCACTCATACCCAAACATTCTCTTACTAAACTCATTTGCAATAGCTCAGCATGACCCTCCCGAATACGCCACCGTTATCAGTTATTACAGTTACCGACTACCAAGGACGGTAAGTGAAACACTGGATATCCACAAATATGATCTAAGGGCGTATATACGATTGCTAAAGAAAACTATATAAGGGAAAAAAAAGAAACTTTTACCAATCCTCAAACACACAAAGATTAAGGCAAAATCTTGCAAAACACTATCATGTCTCATCTTGCATAACCATGCAAGTTGAGACATGATAGGTTAGGATTCGAATAATATAAAAGTCAAGAAAACCGGTCAACAGGTAAACTCTACAACGTGGTATAGAATGAATCCCCAGACAAATCACACTTACGCTGCAAGTAGTGTATAACCATGAGAGTGAGCGAGTAGGAAGACAGCGTCCGATGTCTCGCGTCGTTGATGTTGTGCGCGGCCGCCCATAGTTTTACCACCACCACCAGGGGACGGAGCCGCCAGTCCACTGGAATTTAACAAAGATATTTCTTATGGACATTTATAGAAAGGTTTTTGGATACAGTACTTTAATGCCATGAAGCGACACGCACTGTTTTGTTAGCTGTATACAAACACATTTTGTGAATGTAAGCGCGCAGAATTCAGAACTTCCTGCCAAGTGCGAGTTGGCTCACCCGTGGAAGGTTTCGTATTAGCAAGTATAGGAAAGCGACGCAAAGTATCAAGAAAAACTGTTTTTTTTATCTGGAATCAAAATGCAATCTTTTTATGTTTTTATAGTTTTTGTATGAAATAAAAAGTTACATACACAGTCATCGGCGAAAATAATAGGGTTTTGGAATTTGCCATTCAGCTTCGAAACCCTAAAAAATGCGGTGTCGCTCTGTGGATTATTTTTTAGTAGCAATGCACAATTCCGACTCAACAAATCTGATCTAAGATGCTAACTTATGCAATCGGAAAGACATATTAGCGTAAGTACTAATCAAATCTGGAATAGGGCCTACATCAATATATTTGTTCAAATCTTATTATGTGTTTCACTCAACACATTGCAAACAGGAGGCAAAATACCGTGCAGGTGTCTACATCACTGACTTGTACTTAACCATGCGACAGTTCTCATTCATACCAAGGCGTCAACCTATACCCAGCGAAAACCTGGGTACTCAAAACTCCAATTTATAAAATACCTTCATATTTACTCATTAAAAGATTAAATTCCAACTCACATGTAGAATAGTAGCGCAGTAAACTCGTGTTCCTGATGCCAACAATGTTGTTGCAGTTAAGATCCACTTGCAGCCCGTGGCGGATGTCGGTTAACTTGAGAATAGGCACCTTCGCTTCAATCAGCTCTGCACCTGTCGTCAATACTAACATACCCCTGGTTAAACATTACTTTAGAAATATATGTTACTAACAAAATTATACTGCTGAGGAAGAATTGCCTATTGGTTTTTAATTAATTAAATACTATGTACAGTAAATGTCACTGAGGATTAAGGTAAATTATATACATGCTCACGACTGTTAATCCCAAAAAGGGTAGCCAGAGCTTCAGGGTCAGTCATTTCTTAGACACTTTCGAAGTTCAGTTGGGAAAAGACAGTAAAATAAAGGTTGTTGGTCATGGGTCTCCAACCACATCTTCCAACAATCACTTAAAAAGCTCAATACCCTTAATAGAGCAAGAGCCCGCGACGGCCAGACCTTAGTTAAAGTCATAAAGTCTAAAAGTTTCTCTGTGTATGTCTACTATACAGGTAAGAACGATCCCAGGCTATGAAACTTGGGTCGCCCCGGCTTTGGCAGGTAACAGGTAGTAAAGGTGTGTAAAAATGTATCTCAAATTAGGTATAGCATAAAGCTTAGTTTTCATATATTTTATTAGTGGTGATCTTAGAAATCGCCTCGTCCACAGCCAGACACTTAGTACAGTTGCAACCCCCTGCCAGACACCCTTAAAGCAGGGTTAATTTTAATGATACTTTAGTTATAGTATAAAATTGGAATTTTATATATGTTATTTGGAGAACTATACAATGATGTTTCCTCAGTAGCCAGACAATTTTTATGGTTCCCCTATATTGCCAGACACGTTAAAGGTCTATTGTAGACTTCAAATCTTTATAAATTCTTCATATTCATATTCGTTTATTGCTTCATGTGGTATACAGTCTTCTTATGCAGTCTCTGATGTGAATGAAGCTTTTAATCGAAAAAAAATGACGACGCTAGCAGTTTACCACCATGTAAAAGTGAACTATTACAGCAATTTTTGCGAGCAAATTATATTTGTACAATTTGGAACAATGCTCACCGAAAAAATCCAACTTCTTACAAACCAGAAAATAACGGTTGGGTACTGGAAAAAGACCAATACCATTTTAAATGGTTTGAAGGGGATCAGCTACCAAATTACGTCAGTGATTCTTTAACAACTTTGTCAGGTATGTAATTATGATGTTAAATTATTATAGATACATTTAAAACTATTCGCAATTATATTAATTTGGTTTTATTATAATTATTACAGAAAATGACGAAGAAGGAGATATTGACGACGACCAATCGACAGACAGAAGTAGCAGTGATGAGGATGATGAAGATATCGGCGAGGACGATGAAAATAATTGAATATTTTTTTAAATTTCATAACAATAATAAAACATGTTTAAAATATTATTCTTTTACTTTGTATACCATAGCTATACATACATATACTCACGGCTATAAATCCCAGGAAGGGGTAGCCAGAGCTAAAGAATCAGAAATTCCTCAGCCACTTTTGGAAATTTGAGTGGGGAAAAGATAGTAAAAATAAAGGTTGTTGGTGATGGGTCTCCAACCGCATTGCCCAAAAATCCCTTAATAGCCCCATACCGTTAGTCGCCTCTTACGTACACCCACCGGAAGAAATGGGGTAGTGCTATTCTAAACTGACACTACACTACCTAACTATAATTATAATTAAACTCGTTTTTCATTGAATATTTTACTATCACAATAATTAAACCCTCCTTATAGTATATAAAAAATTGTTTGCAAAATACCTATTGAAAATTTTATTGAATTAAATTTTTAAATTAAGCATATAAAACTCTACAACCTAATTTATTACATTTTAGGATTGTTGATTTAAAGATTTATTTGCGATTTATAGCTGATGCGCAGTAAAAGATCGCCGTGGACCGAGCGCACTATCTCACTCGCACCCATTACGCATATACCCCTCGTGCTCGCACCTACAATAGACCTTTAACGTGTCTGGCAATATAGGGGAACCTTAAAAATTGTCTGGCTACTGAGGAAACATCATTTTATAGTTCTCCAAATAACATATATAAAATTCCGATTTTATACTATAACTAAAGTATCATTAAAATTAACGGCTTATTCCGTTCATCCACCCTAAAAAATCCTCCCTAAGGCGGATATTCGGAAACGCGTGTCCGTCTATCCACCCTGAACGGGGTGGATATCCGGAATGCATATAATATGGTTCTTCCGATTTTTTACCCCAAGTACAGTAATTTACAGAAACATACACAACACAAAATGGGTCCAAGGAACATCGTGAACATTAAAATACTTAAGATAAACATACCTACTTTCTTACTTACAGTTTGAATAAAAATATCTTACAAACTTAGGGTCTTTTTTCTGTAAATGACTGTACGTAGGCAGGGTAGAAAATCGGAAGAACCATATTATATGCATTCCGGATATCCACCCCGTTCAGGGTGGATAGACGGACACGCGTTTCCGAATATCCGCCTTAGGGAGGATTTTTTAGGGTGGATAAACGGAATAAGCCAAATTAACCCTACTTTAAGGGTGTCTGGCAGGGGGTTGCAACTGTACTAAGTGTCTGGCTGTGGACGAGGCGATTTCTAAGATCACCACTAATAAAATATATGAAAACTAAGCTTTATGCTATACCTAATTTGAGATATATTTTTACACACCTTCACTACCTGTTACCTGCCAAAGCCGGGGCGACCCAAGTTTCATAGCCTGGGATCGTTCTTACCTGTATAGTAGACATACACAGAGAAACTTTTAGACTTTATACTATAACTAAGGTCTGTGCGTCGCGGGCTCTTAGACTATAAGTCGCCTTTTACGATCACCCATGGGAAGAAATAGGGTAGTGTTTTTCTAAACCGGCACTACACAGCACAATGATCAGAATATCAACAGAATGATCTATCTTCCTTTTGGTTTTTGAGTTTCTGCCTCCCTTTTGGTATTTATTTATTTATTTATTGCATTCCATAGCTATAACATGGTTACAAATTTTATAACAATACAACACTATGGACCTTGTTCAGGCACAGCAATATGAGAGAGGACGGCATTTTTGTATTATATTATATTATATAACCCGTATTTAATTTATATTAAGCATGTAAGTAAAATATATGATATTTATATAATAGTCTATGTTTATGTATAGTATTATTATCCAAAACTTTTTAATTAATTTATATAAATTATGTGACTAGTTTAAAATCAGTTTTAATTACTAAAATTGGTCATTTAAATAATCGTTTAAATTATAATAGCATTTTGTGGTTAGTAGTTGTTTTAATGATTTTATGAATATGTTGTCTTTGGTTTCTGTCGTTAAATGTTCTGGTAATTTATTATAGATTTTCGCGGTCATTATTTGTGGGCTTGATTGGACCTTCCTGTATAATATATATCAACGGGAAGAAATAGGGAAGCAAATAAATCAATCTACTATTTTTAAGCTTTTTCTTGTTCCATACGCCATAAGCCGTTTGCTTATGAATTTCAAGCGATTTGACAATCGTAAATAAACTTTTGAATTCACATAAAAAATTAGGCCATAACATTTTATTGTTCATCGCCTGTCCAACAAAGTTGATACAGGGTTATACTTCTTAGCGTACACAATAACACACACTACTTCCCTACATTTACCTAATTTTGCAATTCGTGTACAAATACTTACTAGGATCAAAACCCTTGATGAAGCTGAGTATAAAGCTGAGATGGTCGATGGCGTGCGAGCGCGGGTCCGTGTACGAGTCCGTCGGCTTCACATACAAACAGAGGTCCATGTCGGACGAGTCCAGTCCGAACCCGGACATCGTGGACCCCACCACGTATAACCCGTATTGGGGAAACATGTTCTGTAATGGAAATAGTTTTATCATTGCATTGGGATAGTTTGCAAGTGATTTTAATTTATTTGCATGTGTTGCAACTTTAATGTTTGTTAAAAAATATTCGCAATCGCTGCTTTACTCAAAAAAATATTGGATCCATGAGGTTTTCTAGCACCAAGCAATAGCGGTCTTCGGTGCATCTTTGAAAAACTAACTACACAACCTTATAAGAATTCTTGTGGCTAAAACCATTATTGAGACCCCTTCATCCTTTCT